>CM077440.1:29152684-29752684 GCA_039654765.1 Mylopharyngodon piceus
CCTTGGCTCCTCCCTCCCTTAGCTTCACCAGAGGCTGACATCCTTAAGACTTCACCGGGCTCCCTCGTCCCTCCGGCTCCACCTCGGTCAGCCGTCACCCTGCCAGCATCGCGGAGTTATGAGCCATCCATTGCGCTCCGTCTCTCCACCCCTTCGGCTCCAGCAGCCTCACCCTCCCTCCGGCTCATCGCTACGGCTCTGCTTAGGTCTCCAGTGCCGTCAACGTTGCTAGGTCACATCTGCTCTCCATCTACGCCGAGGGCTCCACAGTCTTCGGCTTAATCTCCGTCAGTCGTCCCCTGGATGTCGTCAGCCAAATCACAATCATGGCTGCTCCCTCTATCGACTCCACCGTGGGCTATCAACCTGGCTGAACTCTGGGTCACCACCTGGCTTCTCCTCCCATCATCTCCACCATGACTGCTACCTCCATCATCACCACCCTGGTCTCTCCTGCCTGCATGTCTGCATTCATCCAGCTCTTAGCCTGCTCCTCATTCACCTCCAAAGCCCCCACCCTCACTTCCTCACTTTATCTACTAAGGTGCAAAGTTGGGCATTCCGGGATGGGGCGTACTGTAACGGTTCTTTTACGTTTGGACTTTTGGACGTTTGTTTATCTTCAGTCACATGTTTCCTTTGTTCTAGTTTCCGCCACTCTTTAGTTACTATGGTTACTGATTATGATTAGACATTAAGTTCAACTGTGTCCTCATTAGTTCACCTGGTTAGTCCTAGTATTTAAGTTCTTGTGTTTTTAGTGTTTGGTTGTCTGGTCTCATCTATGAAAAGTCAATGCAACTCTGAGTTTACCTGTCTACTCTGTTTGGATGTTATTAAAGACCGTTTTGAATCTTTATCTTCCTCGTCGTGTGTGTTCTACCACACATGTTGTGACATGTTGTACGGTACCATTCTGTGATACTTTTGCATCTCTTTTTAAAGCTTAATGCTGGTCGAGAGGTGCAAGGATGACGTCAAAACCTGGAAGACAAATTTGCCAGTGGTAACCTCAAGATTTTCCTATGGGGTTTTATTATGGGTATTTTTTTTTCAATTCATGAGTAAAATAAAGCATGTATAATAAACATAACTTGATGGTACTTTTGACGTTTTGTTCTACAATGTAAAATGAAAAACACCTATATCAAAAACACAAGTTTTGAAGCAGTTTTGTTTATTTTTGAAAATGTTTCTAATAAGTAACTAGATAAGACAATTTGGGGTGTGAGTGCATGCAGTTTACGTAGTAGAACAAAACGTCAAAGTATCGTCAAGTTATGTTTTTTACCACATGCTTTTTTTTACTCATAAACTGTAAAATCCAATTATAAAACTCAATGGGAAAATCTTGAGGGATCCTTAGTCTTTAGTAATTTAGTAAACTTTTTTTTTTTATTTCTTGTTTTGTGGTCCGAAAAAGAAAGAAGGGCATACGGCATTAGAACAACACCAGGGTGAGTAAATGATGACTTTTTCATTTTAGGGTAAACTATCCCTTTAATAATGTTCTCAAAACATTAGCACAAAAACATTATACATCATTCATGGAACGTTTTTTTTTTTTCCTGAAACATTTTAGTTGGACGTTTGTATAATGTTTTTAAAATCTTAGTACTTGTTTCAGAATGTTCATTAAACATTCAATAATGTTCCCCTAATGTTTGGAAAATGTTAAAATCGAACATTCACATGAAAAAAAAGGAATTTTTTTTAAAAAAAATGTTTAAAAAACGGGACATTTTGAACGCTCAGAAATAACGTTTTCATAACTTAATGGGAACATTAGCAAAACGATCTTAGAACATATTTTTGTTAGCTGGGTCCTCACATGTCCCCAAAGGGAGATTTTGTTAGATTTAATTTTGGTGACAATTTTGACATCAAACTACATGTTATGTAAACACACACAGATTAACATATGCACACACTTGCAATAAAAATTGGTCACAAAAGTGTATATATATATATATATATATATTCTTTTAAATATTCTAAAAAATGAGATCTACTTGAGTAGGTGTGACATAATCGGCAACATCCATGATCCGGTTGTTATACTCTCCAAAACCTTTCACTTTAGTCATCACTGATGACTCGATAGCTGTGTCTCGCACTTGATATGCTTTCTCATACAAAAACACCCAGCTGAGGGAGGTGGGCGGAGGGTGGAAAGAGAGAGAGAGAGAGAGAGAGAGAGAGAGAGAGAGAGAGTTAGAAAACACGAAATACAGAGCAATTAATTGGCTTCTTTTTTACTTTCTTTAATGTAAAATGCTCACAAATATTACAAAATGCTACATGTAAAATGTAAGATTTTCATGCACTTATTTACTGAGCACTCTCATACAACTGCGTTGTACTTTACATCAATTTTGTCACCACAAAGACTAAAAAACAAGTCTTGTATAACAAAGTTTCTTTGTTATCACTTTACAACAGGGGTGGGGAACGTTTATCCTGGAGGGCCATTGTCCTGCAGAGTTTAGCTCCAACCCTAATTAAACACACCTGAAACTAATCAAGGTCTTCAGGATTATTAAAGTTACAGGCAGGTGAGTGTTTTTTTTTTTCAAGGTTGGAGCTAAACTCTGCAGGACAATGGCCCTCTAGGATCAACGTTCCCCACCCCTGCTTTACAATAAGGTCCCATTATTTCATGTTAGTTAATGCATTAACCAACGTTAACTAACAATCAGCATTACATTTGTTACAGTCTTTATTAATCTTTATCAATCTTAGTAGATAATAATACAACTGTTCATTTTTAGTTAATGTTAGCTCAGATCTTTTAAATAATAAGAACAGATGCAACTTTTGATTTTATTAATGTATTAGTAAATGTTGAAATTAGAATTAAGATTAATAAATGTTTAATAAATCTTTTTACACATTTTGTTTTTTTATTTGTTTGGGCACAAGTTTAAATCTCTCTACCTTTGTAAAAATGATCAAAATGAGTCAAAACACTCACCCAATGAAGTACGTTATGATGAGGAGTTGGACGACACGGTTGATGATGCCAATGGTCCAGCTCTTTACCACCACGGACTTGGTCGTCTCATAGGTAAAGAAATCTGTTACACAGTTCCACATTTTTCCAGAACACATTGCATTCACTGAATTCACAAAAATTACACTCCGAGCGTATCAATGTATTTGCGAGAATATTTAGTTAAGCTGGTGATGGATCTGTCCAAATGCTTTATCCTGCGTTTTGTCAGTAAAAGTCAAAAAACCTCTTCAGTAATCTTCCTTATTTGTTTCCCTGATTAGAAGTCTCCACATCTTGAGATCAGATGCTTTCACAGAAGACCCCCTCTCTTCCTCCCAGTCCCTCCCTCTCTCCTCCCTCTTTTCTTATTCTCTAATCCTCCTTCAGTAATTCTGTCCATTCCCTAGATATAAAATTTACATTTGACACTCTTAGCAGATGCTCTCTTACCAAGCAACTTACAAAAATGCACAAATCATATTACTGGCAAAGTTAAGGCTTAGTCCCAAAGAAGTTCCTAACATCTCTTACTCAACATAAGCATACATACAGTGTCCACAACAAAACAACAGAATCAGATACAGGGTGCTAGCGGTGCAGGTATAGGCTAGATGTTAAGTGTGTGAGAGGTCTAGAATAGATGAATCTTGATGACTGACACGCACATTATATCATGACCACCATGACAACGCCATAAATGTAAAAAGCTTTTTCACACAGAAAGCCTAATAGGTGTGGCATTAACGATTTTAACTAGATTACATCTATGCGATCTTTTCCCATGAGCTGATGGACTGTATATAGTCATTTGCAATATCAGTTAGTTATCTAAAACCTCATGTTCTGATGAGATTAACTGCATGTTTTTTACATTTATGCATTTGACAGATGTTTTTATGCTTTGAGGCCCAGAACCCCTTATGTTGTATGTGTAAAAATAATATGAATAATATTATCAGTAATAATATTAGTTGTATTAATTTAAAATAATATTTATTATATTAGGAATATGATAAAAAAAAAAAATATATCTCAGCAATGATAGGCTAATAATGGTAATATTTTTCTTACCATATGGCAGGGCATAAAAAACGGTTTCTTTCTCCTTATATTTTTCTTCTACAAAGGTTTTTTTAGTCTAATGAGAAACAAGTGTAATGTAATAGCCAAATAATAATAATATATTGATAATAGTTGTCATGCGACTTCATACAATAGGGCCTATACCTTTTGCTCAGGTTTAGCAACACCAAAGTCATGGGTTTGATTCCCAGGGAATACAAATAGCCTTATAAACTGGACTATAACTTGAATGTGCTGTAAATTATTTGGATAAACGTGCCTGCCAAATCAATAAATGTAATTTAAATATAAATAGAATCTTTGACGAGACACATCCCTGCTTCGGTAGTTTTAGGGACAGCGCCATGCAATAGTAAAAAGCTTTTTCACACAGGAAGCCTCATTAGTGTGAGGCTCATTAGTTAAAGATTACATCTATGAGATCTTTTCCCATGAGCTGATGGACTGTATATAGTCATTTGCAATATCAGTTAGTTATCTAAAACCTCATGTTCTGATGAGATTGATCGCATGGTTTTTACATTTATGCATTTGACTAATTTTTTTTTAATGCTTGGAAGCCCAGAATCTCTAAATTTTTTTGTGAAAAAATAATATTAATAATATTATTAGTAATAATATTAGTTGTATTAATTGAAAATAATATTTATTATATTAGTAGTAATAATATTAGTTTTATTTTTTTTTTTTTACTAATATTATATAAATGTCTTTTTTATTAACCTTTTCTCTTTTACCATTCAAAAGTTTGAGGTCAGTAAGATTTTTTCTTTTTTTTTCTTTTTTTTAACGTTTTTTTAAAGAAGTCTCTTATGCTCACATAGGTTGCATTCCTATTTCATCAAAGTAACAACAAAAACAGCAATGACAATTAATAATATTTATAAAAAAAATTAAAATAACTTTTGTAACTGTTTTACTATTTTAAAATGTATTTTATTCCTGTGATGACAAAGCTGAATTTTCAGAATTTTTACTCCAGTGTCACATGATCTTTCAGAACTTATTAATATCAGTGTTGAAAACAGATGTGCTGCTTAATATTTTTTGGAAACTATGATACGTTTTTTCCCCCAGAATTCTTTGATTCTTTGATGAATATATATAGACAGTGGTGGTCAGAATTATTGGCACCCTTGGTAAATATGATCAAAGATGACTGTAAAAATAAATCTGCATTGTTTATCCTTTTGATCTTTAATTCATAAAATTAGCAAAAATCTAACCTTTCATTAAAGAAAAGAATTGAAAGTGGGGGGAAAATCACATTATGAAATAAATGTTTTTCTCCAAAACACATTGGCCACAATTATTGGCACCCCTAGAAATTCTTATGAGTAAAATATCTCTGAACTATATTCCCATTCATATTTACATTTTTTTTGGCACACCAGGGTTATCATGAACATGAAATTGTCCAGCCATGACTTCCTGTTCCACAGGAGTATAAACATGAAGAAACACAAAGGCCAAATTCCCTTAATCATTCAACACAATGAGTAAAACCAAAGAATATAGTTCTGATGTGCAGCAAAAGATTGTTGAGCTTCACAAAATAGAAAGTGGCTGTAAGAAAATAGCTAAAGCATTGAAAATCCCCATTTCCACCATCAGGGCAATAATTAAGAAGTTCCAATCAACAAAAGATGTTACAAATCTGCCTGGAAGAGGACGTGTGTCTAAATCGTCCTAATGCGCAGTGAGGAGGAAAGTTTGAGTGGCCAAAGACTCTCCAAGGATCACAGCTGGAGAATTGCAGAGATTAGTTGAGTCTTGAGTCTCAGAAAGCCTAAAAACAAATTATCAAACAGCACCTACATCCCCACAAGTTGTTCGGGAGGGTTTCAAGAAAAATCCTCTGCACTCATCCAGAAACAATCTCCAGCATATTCAGTTGTCAGACAAGACTGGAACTTCAAACAGGACTGGCTTCTATGGCCAGATGAAACTAAAAAAAGAGCTTTTTGGCAGCAAACCCACCAGATGGGTTTGGTGCAGACATGGATAAAAAATACCCCATGCCCACTGTTAAATATACTGCTGGATCTTTAATGTTGTGGGCCTATTTTTCTGCTGGAGGTCCTGGACATCTTGTTCAGATACATGGCATCATGGATTCTATCAAATACTAACAGATAAAAAAATCAAAACCTGACTGTCCCTGTTAGAAGTCATATAATGGGCTGTGGTTGGATCTTCCATCAGGACAATGATCCAAAACAAACATCAAAACCAACACAAAATTGTCTCTGAGCACAAAATGAAGCTTCTGCCATGGCCATCCCAGTCCCCTGACCTGAACCCTATAGAAAATGAAGGATATGAAGGTTCCTATAGGAACTGAAGAGAAGAAGCACCAACATGGAGCTGGGAATCTGAAGGATCTGGAGAGATTCTGTATGAAGGAATGGTCTCTGATCTCTTGTCAGGTGTTCTCCAAACTCATCAGGCATTATAGAAGAAGACTTAGAGCTGTTATCTTGGCAAAAGGAGGTTGCAAAAAGTATTGAATAAAAGGGTGCCAATAATTGTGGCCAACGTGTTTTGGAGAAAAACATTTATTTCATAATGTGAATTTCCCCCCACTTTCAATTCTTTTCCTTCAATGAAAGGTTAGATTTTTGCTAATTTTATAAATTAAAGATCAAAAGGATAAACAATGCAGATTTATTTTTACAGTCATCTTTGATCATATTTACCAAGGGTGCCAATAATTCTGACCACCACTGTATATATTTCAATCATATATCAATATGCTGATTTATTATCAATGTTGGAAACAGTTGTGCTGCTTAATATTATTTTATAACCTGTGATACTTTTTCAGGATTCTTTGATGAATAAAAAGTTTAAAAATATCAGCATTTATTTAAAATAGAAATCTTTTGTAACAATAAACACTACCGTTCAAAAGTTTGGGGTCAGTAATTTTTTTTCTGAATGAAATTAATACTTTTATTCAGCACGGATGTGTTAAATTGATAAAAAGTGATAGTAAAGATTTATATTGTTAGAAAAGATTTATATTTTGAATAAATGCTGTTCTTTTTTTATTCATCAATGAATCCAGAAAAACGTATCACAGGTTCCAAAAAAATATTAAGCAACACAACTGTTTTCAACATTGATAATAACTGAGTATCAAATCAGCATATTAGAATGATTTCTGAAGGATCATGTGACACTGAAGACTGGAGTAATGATGCTGAAAATTCAGCTTTGCATCACAGAAATAAATTATATTTTAAAGTATATTAAAATAGAAAACCATAATTTTAAATTGTAATAATATTTCACAATATTATTGTTTTTTCTGTATTTATTATGAAATAAATGCAGCCTTAATGAGCATAAGAGACTTCGTTCAAAAACATTAAAAATAATCATGTTTCCAAACTTTTGAGTGGTAGTGTGTGTATATATATATATATATATATATGTATATGTAACATAAAAGTCACTTCAATTTAATATGCCCTTGCTGAATTAAAGTATTAATTTCTTTCCAAACAAACAAACAAAAATAAAAACTTTGAACGGTATTGTATTTCATAATCAAAAGACAGCAGGCAGATATATCGACTTTGATGGAACATTTTTAAAACATGCTAACACAAGCTAAAATTTCTATTTCTATTTATATATCACTTCTTATAAGAAGAACAAAGACCTTCTAACACTGAAACATCAAGCTTTTCTTTTACAAAGGACTGGACGAGAGTGCCAGACTATCATTAACTCCGATGATTTCAATTATGCAAATGGAAAAACAGTAAGGCAATTTAGGATGTATCCCTCAACCAGCACTAACACATACACACACTTCAACCACAACTGAGAGGCAACATTTCTTGACATGGCCAAGAGTGGAACCATTAACCTGTGGTTCTCTCTCTCTCTATAAGTTCAATACATCTGGGACTTGCTTCCCCACAAAAACAGACACAATGCAGGAGTAACGCATGACAGAGGACCAAATCAAATGAGAGGCCGCAGAGTGAGGCTACGCTCAAGCACTGCTGGAGTATATGAAGATGTCTATCAGTCAAGGATAATGTTAAGTGTTAGATGTCTCAAGCTGATTTGATTGTCTTGAAACAGGATCTCGAGATGAAGGGAGGGTACAGAGTGAAAAGGGTGGAGAGAGAAAGAGACTGAGGAAATGGATGGGACTCAATACAAATTGGTGAACAAAGTCATCAATGCGCCAAATGCAATAATGAGCAAAGTGGTTTGAGAGCCGTGATCGAGAGAGAGACAAAAACCACAGAAACGTAACAGATATGAATAGGGGGAGTGATGCAAAAAAGTAGACTAAAGGAAAATGATAGCACCAGGAAAGAGGAGGGGAGAGATATAGGAATTAACATTACATGCATATACCAGAAACAAGATCAAATTAATTGGATAAGTAACACAAAAGAAGTAGAGCCTGAAGAAATGTTTTTTATAGAATATTTCTCACATATGAACAGCATAGAAATTAAAGGGTTAGTTCACACAAAAATGAAATTTCTGTCATTAATTACTCACCCTCATGTCGTCCCAAACCCGTAAGACCTTCGTTCATCTTGGGAACACAAATTAAGATATGTTTGATGAAATCCGAGGGTTTCTGAACCACACATAGGCAGCAACGTCATTGCACCTTTTGAGGTCCAGAAAGGTATTAAAGACATCATTAAAATGGTCAATGTGACTACAGTGGTTCAACCTTAATGTTATGAAGCGACGAGAATACTTTTTGTGCACAAAAACAAAACAAAAATAAAGACTTTATTTAACAATTTGAACTGTTGTCATACGCAGTTGACGTAGTGAACGCAGTGCAGGCTTCCGTGTTCTACGTCAGAACAACATGAGGGTGAGTACTTAATGACAGAAATTTCATTTTTGGGTGAACTAACCCTTTAGATAGGTGGTCCCCCAGCTAATAGGGCTCTCAAAACATTAGCACAAAAATGTTATTTAGCCTATACACTATGTGTTTATCTGAAACGTTTTAGTTTTTTCGAATGTTACTCCTCGTTTCAGAATATTCAGAGAACATTAAAAATCAATGTTCCAAAAATGTCTACAGAATGATAAATTGGAATGTTTCCTGAACGATTGCATAACTAAGAAAAACGTTAATAAAACATTTTTAAAAACGGTACGTTTAGAAAACATTCAGAAATATGTTCATAACTTAATAACATTAGCAAAACATTCTTATGACATATTTTTGTTGGTGGGCCTGGGAATATACATTCTAAGGAAAAGGCTAATAATGATAGGCTAATAATGGTAATATTTTTCCCGCCGTGTGGCAGGGCATAAAAAACAGTTTCTCCTTTTAATTTTCTTCTACAAAGAGCAAAAAAAAGTTATTCAGTCTAATGAGAAACAAGTGTAATAGCCTATTAATGATCATATTAATAATATGTGTGCGGTGGTGTTTTAAATTGAGGAGGCAAAGTCCTCATTTATGTCCCTGTTACACAATTTTAAGTTAACATTACATAAAAAGAGAGACCAAATACAATTCTATTTTGTTATTTTTACACTATGTAATGTTCTCTTTATTAAAACCAAGTATAAATTTCATCAAGTTAGTGTTTTTACTTATTTTTACATTTATTCCAAAATAATAAAAGCAGTAACAATTTAAACAATATATATTATTTATATTATTATTAACTAATATTCAGCTTTTCTTTTTAATAGTCAATTTATTTTCAGCAGTCATCAAGCTTGTACACACTTAAGTGAGAAACCGCTCTAAACGATTCACTGTGTGAGTGAGAAAACTCAGACCTTTTTGCTACCCCTTTTGACCAATTCATGGAAAAGAACCGACTCAAGTGATTCATTCAAGAATCAGGGTCCAGTTAGAAGTAGTCTGAACAAACAGCAGTTAGCCAAGATATTATCAGTCTTACTTTTCGTTCTCAAAGAAGACCAAACTCAAGTTTTTATTCAACTTATTAAAAAAAAGTTATACGTCTCTTTATTCTTAATAAAAAATTAGACGTCTAGCTTTTAAAGGGTTAGTTCACCCAAAAATGAAAATAATGTCATTTATTACTCACCCTCATGTCGTTCTACACCCGTAAGACCTTCGTTCATCTTCCGAACACAAATTAAGATATTGTTGATGAAATCCGATGGCTCAGTGAGGCCTCTATTGAGAGCAAAGCCATTCAAACTCCGATTTCAAAACACTGCTTCAGAGCTTTACGAATTGAATCAGTGGATCGGAGCGCCAAAGTCACGTGATTTCAGCAGTTTAGCCTTTGATAGGAGATCCGAATCATTAATTCGAAACAAAAGATTCATAAAGCTCAGAAGCAGTGTTTTGAAATCGGCCCATATAGATATTGTTGAAAAGTCGTTATTTTGTTTTTTTTGGCGCACAAAAAGTATTCTTTTCGCTTTATAATATTAAGATAGAACCACTGAACTCACATGAACTGTTTCAAGTATGTTTTTAGTAACTTTATGGACCTTGAGAGTTTGAATGGCTTTGCTCTCAATAGAGGCTTCACTGAGCCATTGGATTTCATCAAAAATATCTTCATTTGTGTTCCGAAGATGAACGAAGGTCTTACGGGTGTGGAACGACATGAGGGTGAGTAATTAATGACAGAATTTTCATTTTTGGGTGAACTAACCCTTTAATAGCTACTAGTCAAAGCAATTTATGCAACAGGCCCCAGACATCATTTGATTATAGACAACAGATACATTCTAAACAACAGAAAATACGATACATATGTCATAATTGTAGAAAAGTTTTGAGAAAAAATGTTGAAAAAAGGTAACGATTTAATGGGGGTCATGACTTGTGTCCCAAGTAAAATTGGCTTGGAAAATTTGCGCGGAAAATTTGCGCCTAGTACAAAAAGATGGTGCCCTTGGTATTTGCCTAATGGGTTAACGGACCATTAATCAATGTGTTGTTTTCTTTTTCCTGCATAACATCACAAAACATACATGTGAACATGATAATGTTGTGGTGATGTTGGTATTCACATAGAAATTCTTAAGCTTTACAACTGAAAGTGAAAGGACGATACACTTTCCAGAATGTTTTATGTCCATTAGCAGGCTGTCAGTTGTTGGGTTTGTTGGCTTTTACTACTCTTAAATTCTTTTAATGGCTCTACAAGCACATTAGCTTAAAAACCACAAAATATTTCCGCTTACATTCCAGAGTATTGATGAGCATGCAGGTGAATGAGAAAATGGTTGTTTTCATGATATATATCATAATATGATTACTTTTAATTATTTGAAAAAATTCAATAAAACATTTTTAAAATGTAGATTATTTAATGCATCAACAAATGTGTACAATTAGTAATGTGCGCGCTAAACAACATTTCATAATACTGTATAAAATAAACATCGAGCTTGGATGAAAATCAACGTTTAAGGTGAATACAAATGTAAAAAATTATCATGTTTCATAACTGTCATTCAATGCGAATACATATAAAGCAAGCTCAATAGATGTGTCAAAGATGCAGTTTCTATTCTGTTTAGAAAGCAGCACTGTAAGATATCTCTGTACAAACAGATAAACATAGTGATCTGAACAAGTACAGGACAACATTAAATGAATACACACTGATTTAAAGGAATAGTTTAACCTCATGTTGTTCCAAACCTGTATGAATTTCTGTTTCTGTTTCATGAAAAACATTTAAACTTATTTGAGAACTGGATCAGCCCATAAAAAGATCCAGCTGAAAAGAATGATTTGTTCATGAATCAGACATTCCTTCTTCTCTTCTGAATTGAGCCAAAGCTAGGGTGAATGTCAAGAAATGTCAGTGAACAATAATTTAGTTGTTCCTCAAACAAGACTACTGTATAACTCGGCAAAACTTGGAATATAATGTTCTAGTTGTATGTGCTACTTTTATTATAAATTGATGGTGCTTTTGCGTCTTTGAAAGCTTCAGTCCTCATTCAGGAAGAAAAAGTCATACAGGATTGAAATTACATACTGTAAGGGTCAGTAAATAATGACAGAATTTTCATTTTTTGGTGAGCTATTCCATTAAGAGTCAACACTACCAAAGGTATAAACACGAGTTTTTTTGAACGTATGTACTATCAGGATTTCATCAGGTCATGTACACTGAAATGATGAAATTGTAAGAAAGGGTTTTCTTCCACTCCTCCCTGTTTGTCTGTCATTAGTGTCTTTCAGTCTGAGCCAGACTCAGAGCTTGGTGGTGTGCTGACCACTTCCTCTTCATCATCAGACCCCTGTATAAAAAGTAGCATGAATAGAGAATGACAGGGAGACAATGAATACAGTGAATGCATTTTTCCCTTATACCCACTGGGTATACCCACTAAAAAAGGAAAATAACATCTATAAAATTATAAATTCAAAAAAGGATGCATAAACCAGGCACAGCATAAATCAGAATACGGATGCTATCATCAAAAACAAAAGACAACAACAAAAAATATATGTCACAGATAAGAAGTCACAATAAATTGCACAATTGGACACAGACACACAGATATACAGTGCTGCTTGAAAGTTTGTGAACCACTTGCAGAATCTGTGAAAATGTGAATAATTTTAACAAAGAGGAATCATACAATATGCATGTTATTTTTTATTTAGTACTGTCCTGAGTAAGATATTTTACATAAAAAATGTTTACATATGGTGCACAAGACAAAAAAATAGCTGGATTTATAAAAACGACCCACTCAAAAGTTTGCGAACCCTTGATTCTTAATACTGTGTGTTGTTACCTGGATGATCTATGACTGTTTTTTTGTTTTGTGATTGTTGTTCATGAGTCTCTCGTTTGTCCTGAGCAGTTAAACTGCCCAATATTCTTCAGAAAAATCCTCTAGGTCCCAAAAATTCTTCAGATTTCTAGCATCTTTTGCATATTTGAACCCTTTCCAGCAGTGACTGTGTGATTTTGAGATCCATCTTTTCACACTGAGGACAACTGAGGGACTCAAACACAACTATTAAAAAAGGTTCAAACATTCTCTGATGCTCCAGAAGGAAACACGATGCATTAAGAGTCAGGGGTGAAAACTTTTGAACAGGATAAAGATGTCCAAATTTTTCTTATTTTGTTTAAAGGTGCTCTATGTAAGTTTTTGACTGTACTAAAGCATAAAAATACCATAATATGTTTGCAGATATTTATTAAACATGCTGAGTTCACATACTTGTTTCTCTGAAAACCATTGCTACAGCCAGTTATTTTACTTTGAAATTTGCGTTCCGTGTCGCAATTTCTGTTTTTGTTTTGGTCAGTGCAAGACCGCACGTTGCCAATTTACCCAATAGTATTTCGCCACCCCGGGTTGCCAGTTGGTGGAAAACACATGCAGCAAATTGCAGCCATGGAAGCCAGCGAACAAACTGGGTCAGAGATCGCAGATTTTACCCGACCTAAAAAGCCTCAGCATCCATCTAAAAATCTCTATGAACGGGAGCATATTAAAACGCGATATCAGCTCATCATAAATCAATAAATCAACTAATTATCTTATAGTGTGTAAGTCTCCTCGCCTTCCAATGTCAATTGAGCTTGCTCCTATTGCGTGTCTTGCTTCAAACTGGCAACCCATGAGCGTGGAGTCTGAGGAGGAGGGGGCGGGGCAAACAATATTTTGAATTTGGACTGCAGTACCCATTTCAACCACTAGCTGTCATTCTTACATAAAGCACCTTTAAATATCTTTTTTTTTTCTTCGGAAGCAACAGAAGACACTTAAATGTTTGCCAGAAGGCAAATTAAGTACAATATTCCTTGATCTTCAAATTCAAAAGTTTTCACCCCCCGGCTCTTAATGCATCGTGTTTCCTTCTGGAGCATCAGTGAATGTTTGAACCTTTTTTAATAGTTGTGTTTGAGTCCCTCAGTTGTCCTCAGTCTGAAAAGATGGATCTCAAAATCATACAGTCACTGCTGGAAAGGGTTCAAATATGCAAAAGATACTGGAAAACTGAAGAATTTTTGGGACCTGGAGATAAAAACAGTCGTGGATCATCCAGGTAATGGCACACGTTATTAAGAATCAAGGGTTCATAAACTTTTGAATGGGGTCATATTTATAAATTCAGCTTTTTTTTTGTCTTGTGGACTTTATGTAAACATCGTTTATGTAAAATATCTTACTACAGTACTAAATAAAAAAATGACATGCATTTTGTATGATCCGTCTTATTTTGTTAAAATTATTCACATTTTCACAGATTCTGCAAGTGGTTCACAAACTTTCAAGCAGCACTGTATGTTTCATATTAAGACTACAAAACTAGATTTAATGATTAAATTGTTATGGTTATGTTTAGTTTCTTGTGTTTTAGGTTGGTAGTATTTTGTATTTCAAATGCATGTAAATGAAATACTGCCCATCCCTGTTAGTGTATGCCTGTACTATTTTATAAACATTCAAATGTTCTTTTATTTATTTAGCTTCCTGTCTCTCTTTTTTCCCCCACTTATAATAGTCACATTTGTGGCTGTAATGAAGTGCACGGCGAAAGGAATATCCACAAATCAAATCAAAATCCAACTAGGAAAAACTCAGGAGAATTAAAAGGAGTAAAGATGTACAACCACATAAACATAATCGATACAGGACAAAGGAACAGAATGAAAGTCAGGGATTAAATACATCAACTGAAAAGAGGAATGAGTGAGGGGCTAATTAACAATCAAGGAAACTAACTAGGAACTCAGGCAGGTAAAAGAGGAACAGAACACAGAGAAATGAAACCTAAATTGAACATACACATTTCACATGTTTATGTTTGTGTTCAACGATTTTGTCAAAAGATCAACCACATTAACATGAACTTTGATAAACATCTAAATAACATGAAGCCATTCACTGACATATAAACCGGCATATGATTTGCCAATAAGTTAGTATAATTAAAGATATTGGATTAACTGAAGTCATGCTAAGGCTTGGTTTCACAGACAGGGCTTAGATTAAGCCAGGATTAAGCTTTAGTTCAATTAGGGCATTTAAGTAGCTTATAAACGTGCCTAAGACAAAAACATTACTGGTGTGCATCTTGAGACAAAACAATGGCAGTGACATATTTTAAGATATGTCAGTGCAAGTTGCCTTCAGTTAAAACTGTTCAAACATGCTTTTTAGTCTGGGACTAGGCTTAAGCCTTGTCTGTGAAAACATGGGTAAGAGATTTTGAAAGCAGACTAATTTACACTGTCATTTGTGTACAAAACATTATCATCTCAGGGAATTGTATTTAAATGTTCATGACAGAAGATATTTGCTTTTTTTCCTTCTGTCATCAGAATGGTCAATGTTGGCTGCTTAACGTCTATGATGTGGCAAAGGGGTGGAACTTGTTATGCAAAATAAAGAAAAAAGGTTTGACTCGCAATGTACACACACACACCCTGAAAGTTTGTCATGGCATGCCAGTTCTTGACAATGCAAATGAAATTCTAGTAAGAGCAGAAATATGGTGCAACGCCGCAAAGAACGACGGTAAAGTACCAGTGCAACATTATTAGCTTGATATGTTTAATTGGTCTCTTCTGTTTTAATTTGTGTATTGAAATTGTGAAGGCATAAAATACTTTCAGTTATAATCTGTACTGTAGAAAATGTACTGTAGAGTTAACGATTCAATGTGCGAAAACAAGAAATCTCTTCAGAAGTGATGGTTTGATGCTTTTATTGGAACGGTTGTAACTCTAATTTTTGCATGTTATCGGGAATAACTAGTACAGCATTGCTGTGTGTATGAATGATACCAAACCTTTATTTATCTGAATGCGTCATTACAAAGACATACCACAAGACATGTCAAAACATGTTTTCTCTTTTTAGTCTGTGGAAATCAAATGGTGGCTGCAGATCTCTCCGTTCATGTATCATATTCATCATTTTGCCAATCCTGTTCCTGTGTTACTACATCCTCGGCAATGAAATCTCAGAAACCTGGATGTCAACCATTGGACTATTTCTTCCAGAGACTTTTAACAATAAATCATATTATGTGGCTTACCCACACAAGTATAGTTTTATTATGAATGAGCCAGAGAAGTGCCAGAAAGAAAATGCTTTTGTGGTATTGATGATACCAGTAGCTCCAAGCAATACGGCTGCTCGGGAAGCCATCCGTTCAACGTGGGGTACAGAGAGGTTAGTGGGGGACAAGATAGTGATCGTATTATTTCTGTTAGGTCTACCCATTTCACAAGACAGTGGAAAGCTTCAAGAAGATTTGTTGCAGGAAAGCGAGAAGTATCATGATCTTTTACAAAGTGATTTCTGGGACAGTTACTACAATCTCACCATTAAGACAATTGTAATGCTAGAATGGCTGTCTACTTATTGTCAGAATGCATCCTACGCAATGAAGGTCGACTCGGATGTGTTTCTCAATGTGAAAAACTTAGTGAATATGCTTCTATCAGCACCAAAGCAGAACTATATGACTGGACATGTATACAGGACTGCATTGGTAAAGAGAAACCCCCATTCTAAGTGGTATCTTCCAAAAAAAGTTTATTCCTCATTTCTATATCCACCCTACGCGCTGGGCTTTGGATATGTGTTCTCTCTAGACCTGACAGGGAAACTTGTTGAAGCAGCCCAACTTGTCAAACCGGTTTACATAGAGGATGTGTTTTTAGGTCTATGCATGAAGCATTTAGGAATCGCTCTAACTGACCCACCTGAACAAAGCCTATTCAGTGTCTTCCCTGTCAAATATAACCGCTGTCTCTATTCAAAACTCATTGTCACAACGACACAAAGCTTGAAAGACCAAGTCGAGTTTTGGAGGGATTTACAGACACCTGGTCCGTATTGCTAACATCAAAAAGCTGAATTTTTTTATTTTACAGTATTTTTCTGTTACTGTGCTGTTAACTATGTATTTGTGTATAATAACTGTTAATGATCAGTTTTTGATGTTATGATCAGTTTTTAGTAAAAGACCAGCTGCGTGTTCTCGGTTCTCCGGTGCGTGAGCTTCAGGGCAGGCGCGAGCATGAAGCTCAACTTCCATTTATTTATTTATTAGTTTATTTAACAGGGACAATGCAGTATAACATTGCTACAATTTCAAGCAGCTGATGCTCCACATACAGGCTTCTAGCCAAAGGCTAATTTGCAGCCCCAGTCCCTGGTTAGGCTTTTTAACAACAGTAAAACAATAATCACACAAAAAACTAAGCAAAAAGTAAACAATATAACAATAATAAAAAAGCTGAGACCGTGTACAACCATTAGTGTTCACAAACCTGCTTTTGTTTGAACCACTTTTTTAAATTTATTTGAAAAATGTTCAACTCTGTTGGCAGGCTGTTCCAAAGCAGTGTACCTTGAACTGAAAATCTGGATTATGCAAATTTAGTTTTTCTCTTTGGTACTGTGCAATTCTGATTAGTTGCACCTCTTGTAGTGATCCTCTTACTACTCTGTTTTGATACTAATTGGCATATAATTTCTGGAGCAAGATTATTTACACATTTAAAAACCATTTTAATAAGAGACAAATTAATAACATTTTCAAAACTAAGCAAACTATATTTTTGTAAAATATTACAATGAGGCCATCTATTTGGTTTCTTGTCCAAAATTTTTAGTGTTTGTTTATATAGAGATCTAACAGGTTTGATAGTCAGTTGAAAAACCTGACACCAGTCACACAATAAGATAAATGCGAGAAGACCATTGCATGCATATATAACGTAGCTGCTTTTAGAGATATATATGGTCTAATCATATAAAAATAGGAATGAACTAAAAACGCTCGCTCTGCTCCGCTAGTGGAGCGCCAGTGGACACGCACCATCAAGCCTTGTTTACCCCTTATTGAAGCCTTGTTTACACTACACATGTCTGCGGCGCGTCATGGCTCTGGCGAGGTTTTGTTCCGTCCTCTAGGCGGTGCCAATTTACACCAGGAGCATTTTAGGAGCGAAGCGACAGGATTCGCGAGACCACGTGATTTGCCTGTCCTACGTTGTTTTTCTCGAATTTTTTGTGTTCTAAAATGGGTAAGTTAAATGTTTGTTTTGTCCAGTTTAATTCTGTTTATTGTTGTGTTTTTGCTATCCCACATGAGTCTGCACTGGATGTTTATTTTGAAATTGACAGGTTTTTGATCTTTTATTTTGTATTACTGTGCGGCTTCGACGCGGCATCCGTCAAAAATTGGTGAGGCACCTATCTTTAGCAAAGCAGCGCGGCGAGCTGCTTCTGAAACGTGCCGCGGCGCGGCTGGTGTAAACACAAGCATTGACTAGAGTGGCCACGGATCAGCTCCGGTAGCCGCGTCGCAGCCGTAACGCTGCATTCACATGGGGCGTCGGCGTTAACGCTTCTCGTTTACTTTGAATGGGTGACGTCATGCGTTGCCGAACTGAATTGTGGGTTCCGTCGCGTCGCTTCACTCGAGTTGCTCGCGGCAGAAGTTGAAGATTTCTCAACTTTTCAAGCGCCAACGCAGGCGTCAGCCAATCAGATCACCTTATGCAAACACTCTAGAGCAGTCGCTAGCCAATTGCATTCATGCAACACCGGAAAGTAATGTGATTGGCTGTTATCACTATAACGGTCGCGTCAACACAAGCTTCAGACACGCCCTCCGTCAAGCATTGACGCTGACGCCCCGTGTGAATGCAGCGTAACGCACCGCAGATGCGTGCAGTGTAAACAGGGCTTTAAACCAGGAGCATTTTAGAAACAAAGTGACAGGATTCGCGAGACCACGTGATTTGCCTGTCCTACGTTGTTTTTCTCGAATTGTTTTGTGTTCTAAAATGGGTAAGTTAAATGTTTGTTTTGTCCAGTTTAATTCTGTTTATTGTTGTGTTTTTGCTATGAGTCTGCACGGGGTGTTTATTTTGAAATTGACAGGATTTTGGACTTTTATTTTTTATTACCGTGCGGCTTTGACGCGGCATCCGTCAAAAATAGGCGAAGCGCCTATCTTTAGCGAAGCGGTGTGGCGATCCGCTTCTGGGACGCTTCTGAAACGTGCCGCAGCGCGGCTGGTGTAAACACAAGCATTGACTAAAGTGGCCGCAGATCAGCTCCAGTATCCACGTTGCAGCCATAACGCACCGCAGACTGCCGCGTCTGCGGCTACGACGCGGCTACCGAAGCTGATCCGCGGCCACTCTAGTCAATGCTTTTGTTTACACCAGCCGTGCCGCTTCGCTAAAGATAGGTGCCTTGACTATTTTTGACGGACGCTGCGTTGAAGCAGTAAATAAAAAATAAAAGTCCAAAATCCTGTCAATTTCAAAATAAACACCCCGTGCAGACTCATAGCAAAAACATGGGATAGCAAAAACACAACAATAAACAGAATTAAACTGGACAAAACAAACGTTTAACTTACCCATGTTAGAACACAAAAAAATCAAGAAAAACAACGTAGGACAGGCAAATCACGTGGTCTCGCGAATCCTGTCGCTTTGCTCCTAAAATGCTCCTGGTGTGAGTTGGCACCGCCTAGAGGACGGAACAAAACCTCGCCAGAGCCGTGACGCGCCACAGACGTGTGCAGTATAAACAAGGCTTTGGTTGTCTCATTTGCTCAGGTTGAATAGTGCTTGTATTGCGCATAATTTTAGTCATTCGCGCAGGTTTCGTGCTCGCACCATTTAAGCGCGTGCACCACTGATCTATATAAGTGGTGCTCTCATAAAGCCAGGAACATTATTAGTTGAGAGAAAACGCATGTTGTGTAACAGTAAATTGGATCCTCCCTGCCTAAGCTCTTAAAAGGACAGCAACCTAATAAACCAGCTGCTGTCTGTCATGTTAATCAAAGAACAAAAGAGAAAGAGAAAATCACTCGCTGCTCTTGACTGAAAAACTTTTGTAACTTTAATTAGGCTATAAGCATCAATCTGTATTTCATTTTTACAATGAAAACTATCCAGTGTTATTTTACATTTAATTACTTTCATTTCTGTATTATTTCTTACCTGAATATACTGTTAGACCCACCTGAAAAACTTAAAACATGTTTATTTCATTTGTCTCTTTATTCTATTGTATTTATTTGTGCCAGTGTTTGCAATTTGTTTATTTGTTCTTATTTTATTACTGACTGTTTACTTGTCTTTTTTTGTAAATGTAGTTCAATCATTTAAATAAAGCCTCCTTGTGCTATGTGTAAGCTATTACAACAAAATTACCTAAATTATCAAAAAATTATGAGATAACAAATTATCTGTATGACGGTATGGCAGTTTTCCCTGTGGTATCGTAAATGGTTTCGAATATCGACATTTTCAAGGTATCGTATCGAAGTTGGAAATTCCAGAATCATGACAACACTATTTTGGCATAAACAATGGCTCATCAGTCAACTTATTTCAGAATCAAGGGTGAGGTCAGCCATTCAAAATAAATAAATAATAATAAAAAAATCGATATATACTGTATGCAAAGAAGAGGCCATAGATTGGCTAAGACATTTGTTACAATTTATTGCTATGGTTTTGAAAAGAGAGTAATGGAATTTATAAAGCTTAAAGTCCCCCTGTGGTGAAAATCAAGGTTTTAATGATTTTTATGTCTATGTGGTGTTTTTAATATGCTTTAAGACAAACCATGTGCAAATTCATCAGTCAACACCATTGTATTTTCTCCTTAAAACTGCAGTGAACCAAAGACAGTCTCAAAAACGCGGTTTGAAATCTCTGGTGTTTCTGACGTCACAAACTACCTTGTAGCCAATCACGTCAATGCGTGATCATCAAAGAGTGGATCTCTTAGCTGGTGCGAGTGAGTGGAGGCGGGGCTAATTTGCAAATTCATAGAACCGCGTATACTAAATGAGGCAAGGGTGTAGAGTTACATTCAAGCTATTTTAAAGCATGAAGATTGGTGATCAAAGATGAGTTTTAAGGGATAAAATTATTGACAACAGGGGGACTTTAAAGGTAATAACGGCACTGTTCTTGAAGCAGATAAACATACAGTTTTGCTATTAGTAGAGACGCTGCTGCCAAACGCTGTTGAGAGATGCACAGACTCAAGCAATTCACATGCTTAATATCTCTCTCTCTCTCTCTCTCTCTCTCTCTCTAATAACTGCATTTTTAACTGCATTAGCATGCTATCAATAGCCTTTCACACAGTAATCCCAGTAAATTACTATAAAATTACCAGAATGACTTTACCTTTAAATACATAAATATGCTGTTCACGCAACAGCATTCTGGCTTTTTACAGTTAAGAGATCGTTCATACATCAGCTCCAAAATACCAGTAAATTTTGTGTTGTCAGTCATCAGAAATCACTGTACCACCTGTGGTACAGGGACAGTGTTCAAACAGGTTTAATATTTTTTAACCATTTAACTCTACTGATTTTCATGTTTAGTTTACATTTCCCAACATTGAGAATAATATTTGTAAATTTCTCACCATTGTCGGAGTACTAACATTATTTCCGTTTAGATTACGTGGCAGACCACCGACAGGAGCCACGAGCAGGGGTGGAGCCCAGAAGACACCCCCTCACTCCACCCCTGGTGTGCGTGAAGATTTCAGCTCGTGATTGTGGTCAGTTCTGCGCATGTGAGACCTGTCAGGACTCGCGGTTTTGTTATTATACATTGATTCTTTTTAAATTTACTAAAGTTATTTAGGTGAAGAGCAGTGAATGATTCTCTTGTTTTTTTTTGTTGTTGTTTTATTAACATTAAATCAAAGACAGCAGCAGGTTGAGATCGTAGCATGAAAGCTCGTAGTGGCTTGTTAAAAACAGTCTGTAATGTTTTATCTCCTCTTTTATACAACAAAAACAAAGAGTGACTATGGTCGAATTTTTATTTTTTAACTAAATTTTAGTCTCGTCTTTTTTCATCAAGATGTTAATATAGTCACAGTTATTGTTTAATGCAGTTGGTGTTGTCTCGTCTTGGTCATGGAAAAAAAAAAAATCATCACGCCTTCACCACCGTGCTTGACAGCTGGAATGAGGAGTTTGTGCTGTGTTTGGTTTTCGCCAAACTTGGCGCTGTGCATTATAGTCAAACATCTACACTTTGGTATCGTCTACTCTGTCTGTCCAAAGGACTTTGTTCTCTAAGATCACTGCTGATGTCTTTCCTCCTTGGCATTGTGTTAACACACACCTGAATGCTCCAGAACAGCAAACTGCCAGAACTTCTGCTTTTATAGAGGTGCTTACACTTAACTGGTGATCAGTTAATCAAAGGCATTTGATTAGCAGCACCTGACTGTTACTTGCCTTCTTAATTCCTAAGGAAACAGTAAGGGTGTACTTAGATTGTCACACATGGCTTCTCCATTTTAGCCTAGTTTTTGTTAAATAAACCATGACATGGTGTAATATGTACTGTGTTGTTGTTCATCTGAGGTTGTATTTACCTAATTTTAAGACCTGCCAAGGACCAGATGATTTTTTATGTCCTGATACGTAAAACCATGGTATTTAAAAGGGTGTACTTTCTTTTTCACGTGATTGTATATGATGTAACCCCTGTTCTAAACTATATACTATGTAAAACACTGTTGCTGTAACTAAGTTGCTGAATGAAACGGTTTCCATTGCATAAACTATTTTGTTAAGTGTGTGTTAGTGTGTTACCTTGCGCTTCCGTCCCTTGCCTTTTTCTGACTCTGATGAGCTCTCTTCACTGGATATGAACTCTCGACTTTTAAAGCTGTCGTTGCCTGTTGCTCGCTCCTTCTCTTTCTCCCTCCCGCCACCTGACTTCCTTTTCTTCTTTTCTTCATTCTTCCCTCCTTTCTTTTTCCTCTCCCTTCAGGAATGAAATGTGGGGAAAAAAGAGTGAGAAATGGCCAATTATTAATCATAGTTTGGAACAACATGATGGTGAGTAAATGACAGAATTTTCATTTTTGGCTGGACTAGTAAGCCACAGGACTAGGCTATTTGAATATTTTGAGTACTTTTTTGAGCTGCCTGAAGATCCTCCACCACTCTCCTTGTACTCTCTCATCACTCGTTCATACTCTTTCTTTGCTTCCTCTGCTTTTCCTTCCCACTCCTGGTGTAAAGAACAAGACACAAGCATCAGTTCAAGTTTAAAGTGTACCAAGACAGACGGAGAAAACAATCTGAGGCTTTAACATTGTGGAAGGTCCAGTGAATATGATAGAGAGTGTACGTCACCTCTTTCTTGTCTTTGCCAAGTTGTTTCCACATTTCTCCAGCTTTTTTTGAGATCTCTGTGACAGAGATGCCTGGGTGCTCTGATTTAATGCGGTCTCTGCTAGCGTTCAGCCAGAGCATGTAGGCACTCATTGGCCTCTTGGGGGCACTGCTATCCTTTGCCTTTTTCTACACACAAGAATACACAAAGTAGCACTAAATTTGTAAGTACTTGTACTAAGTAAACAGTTTATAGAAACCCTAACGGTCACTGGCGGTTCATACTTCTCTCTTTCTCACCTCTTTCTTGCGTGGTTTTCTTTCTTTTACAAATTTTGCTTTCTTGGCTGGTTTCTTTTTGCGATCTTCATCACTGTCCCCACCATCAGCGCTGCTTTCACTGGCAGAGGCCTTACTGTCGTACCTGACACACACAAATATGACTTTATTAGGTATCAGATTTTTTTCATTTTCTGAAGAATGTGTAAGTGTGCTTGGTGCCACAACACTAGGGTGTTATGAGTGGTTTTTAGTATCAAATGTCATTGATAGGGTGTTCTGGGTGGTTTTATACATGTTTTTTGCAAGTTTGTTGATACTTATGGTTGGGAGTTTGTTCAAGTATGAGCAATAGTAATACTGATGTTTTCCTCAGCAAGAACCACTAATTTAAGCTGTCGCAAACCAATCAACGCAAAGCCTCTTACTCCTCCGCAATTTCATCATCTTCTTCTCCAGGATTAAAAGATTCATCTGAAAAAAAAGTCAATTCAAATGTTAATTTGTCTCACACAAAACGTATTCTGTTCAGCCAAGCCAGTTGTAATTTATGACACACAAATACAATTGCACCAAGGGGTGGGTGATATAAACAAATTCTTATCACAATATGAGTATTTTTATTTCATGACAACAATATATATATCACAATATAGTTATTTTTCCTGGAAATAAAGTTAAGATACCAACATTTTAGATACTACTGACATTTCACAATTCTCGACACCAATTTCGATATCACAGCAAAAATTTCAAGCTTAAAGAAGACATGTAAATAGTTATTAATGAAATAAGAACAAAGAATCTAATTAAAAGCAATAGGACAAATAAATGGAGTAGTACAAAGGTACAAAAAATGCCACATGAGTGTTACCGTGATAGAGACGATAGTCCAAAATCTCTACAGGTTGACAAATCGTTTTTTATTTTTGTATGTATGTGTCTACCGGTATCTCACCCACCCCTAGTCATACCAGTCATCCAAACACAAAATCGTATCAGCCTGCCATCTGATTGGCTCAAAGAGCTGCCACTCACCACTCTCGCCCTCTGAGTCGTCACTGTCATTGGCCTCCTCACGGATCTTGCCCTCTTCTTTCATGCGCTCTAGGTACGCATCATGCTGGTCGTCGTCAGAGTCGCTGTACATGTTGTCATTACCTTTCATACCCTGATAGAGTACAAATCACAATGATATCAATGCAATATCAACATCATGTCATTGCAAAGTTAGTATTTGTAACAAAGCGGACACAGGAAAGCCCTCTCCAAGCAAAGATTTCAAACCCATTCATGTTCCCTTCCTCACCGGCCTCTCTCTCACACACACACATACATTTGATATAAGCAATCAGTGTTAACTCATTGAAAAGCACGCCCTTGAGCAACGCTGTGTTCACAGCACACAGAATTGTCTAGAACACATACTGTTTTCTTTATAAAGTGACCACAAAATTATATACAGATTTCAGACGAAATACTGTTGCAGTCTTATAATGAAAGTCTGAGTGATCTGAACACAGCGTTCACCTGGTCAAATCATAACCAGTGAGCCTTGCCACCTTTTGGTGGATGAGACATCTGCTTTAAGCCTTCAAAGATAAGAGAGAACGCTTTTGACACTCGGGTTGTGATTGAGACACGCAAACAAATACCATGCAAGCAAGTTATAGGAGCACCGACACCAGACCAGATCGCAGGGCAATACCAACCTTTTTCTACATGAACACAATACAGACATACAGCACAAACACAAAGAGTAGAATAAGTGTCGGTCCACTGTGTGAGGGGTCTATATGGACAGATGAAATCTATGCAGATGAAAATTATGTGCTGCTTGTTAGGATGAAAGAAGGACTGTAGGTGTACCTCTTTAAAGCCTCTGTTCTTGATGCTTAACTTCTTAGCATTGACGAAGTCAAAGAGTTTACCATATTCCTCCCTAGAGATAAATTGAACATATAAAACAAACAGAGGATGAAGACTCTATTAGTGAGTTAAAGCCTGTTCACACCAAAAACGAGAACTATATTAGCGTCTACAACAACGGACGATAGCATTGTTTATTCTAGGAGTTATGTCATCTGCCGCTTTAAAGGTGCAGTAAGCAATTTCTGAGAAACTCTGTTGAAAATTTAAATCAACACCCAAACAAACAATTTTGTGAATATTTGCTGAAGGTCTGTTCTGTGTATGTGCTGAAAAAAATAATGTTTGTACATAGTCCTGGCTGTGTAAATAGGATATAGAAGTGGATCGGACCGATCAGACTGAGCACCACAACACTCCACAACCAATCAGCAGTAGAGGGATTATACGCTCATGATGGGAGATGAGAGAGAGTGAGCAAGCAGGACATTTGTAGAAAGACTGTAGAAACAGAGATGGCTGAGATATTACCAAAGAGGAACAAGGCAGAGGAATAAAACTGGAAGAAGAAAGGTTACATTCAGGCAAGAGCTAAGACCCGTGTTAATATTGGAAAAGCTTTCCAGTGCTGGAGTTAAGTTAGAGAGCGGGAAGGCCTGAAAACAGACACAGAGGTCGCTTTGTTTCTCCTCGATATGTGAGTAATGTTGGTTTTGTCCGTTATGTCTCACAGAACCAAGATATGCTGTTGTTGTAATATTAGCTATAGTAACGGGACAATCTGGACAAATATCAACAGTGTTTCTCAGAAATTGCTTACTGTACCTTTAAATGCTCAAGCTCTTTAAAGTTGGACAGATTCTGATTGGCTGCCAATGTTTTTATCATTAATCAGCTAGAAATAATTCCTCTGTGTCATTATTGTTATAGCTATGGTGTGGACTTCCCTATTCATATAAAATTAGAGCGAAAATTTAAACTTTATAGTTACAGTTAGTTATTGTCGTTGGTGTAAACAGGTCTGTACAGTATTTTTCAGTTTTCAATTTCAAAAAGTATCTTGTATAAAGTATGTTATATAGGGAAAGTTTTTTTTTTGACCCCACTGACTTTCATTGAATGGACAAAAACAGAAAGTCATAAAGGTTTTGAAAGACATGAGGATGAGTAAAAACTGTTTTGTTTCTGCCACATTAATGTGATGCGATCAACTGATGCCTTAATGTATTGACTCAGTCAGTCATCAAACTGAAAATACTATAATGTGCATAAAGTAGCTTTGTTTTTTCCCTTCAACATCTAATGTAGAAGGGGTCAGGTCACTAAAAGAGAGGGGCTTTTTTACTCCAGTATAAGACAAAAGCAGAAAGAATCACCACAAAGAGAAAGCATAGACTCTCTATGGCAGATGGGGGTTAAGTGCTCAAGGACATAATGGCAGGAAGTGCCTTAAAGAGGATACTGGACACTTGTCTTTTCATTACTGGTATGGTCTAGTTCCCACAAAGCTATGTTCCCGACAATTGGACAAGAATGATATTGGTCTTATGGGTACCTCTCGATGCTGCTGAAGGTGTACTGATTGCCCTGCTTGGTCTCAATCTCGAAATCGAAGGAGCGGGTGGTGGTGGTTCCACGGGCGAAGTTCACGCAGGCGATCTCTTCAAAGCGCAGGTGCACCGGAGGCTTGTGTACATAGATAAAACCTCTTTCCAAAGGATACAACAGCCCTGAAGTGGCCTTATATGAACATGTTATACATTGAGCTCCTGAGTGACTACAGAGAAGAGAGGGAGAGATAATGACACTGGAAGTGATCAAAAATACAGACCTCACAAAATTTGTATAGACATTATGTTGTACTATATAATGCCAGATTAGACACTAATGTTCAAAACGTTGGGGTCAGTAAGAATTTTTTTTAAAGAAATTCATACTTTTATGCAGCAAGGATGCATTAAATTGACCAAAAGTGACAGCAAAGACATTTTTAATGTTATAAAAGATTTCTATTTTAAACTTTCTATTCATCAGCATGTTAAAATGATTTCTGAAGGATGATGTGACACTGAACATAGGCATAATGGCTGCTAAAAAAAAATCAGCTTTGCATCACAGGAATAAATTAAGTTTTAAAATGTATTAAAATCGAAATCAGATATTTTTTTTTAAATTTTAATAATATTTCACAATATTGCTGTTTTTACTGTATTTTTATAAATTACTGTTAAAAAAACAATAAATAAATCAGGAAGATTTGGTTCAATGGCAATGTTTAGGGCATTAAGGAAGGGCCTTTTGATGTATATTTCATTACATTTAGGCATTTTCTATACTCTTTAATGTATAAAAACATAATATTAATAAAATATGTAAAAGAAGCTATATATTGTTTTGTTAGATAAAATAAAATTGTCAACATACAGTCATTTACTGTAGCATTTTTTGGGTATATTATTTATATATTTTGTATGTGTTTTACCCTTGGAAATTTCCAGGCACTGTGATCTTCCTGTTGACCAGGGCCTTCATGACTCTGCTGACCATCTCATAGAGAGAGCCAGACATGTTTTTATTAAGTTTCCCTTCAAAACGTCTCTCCACCTCATCCCTGCAGAACACAAGAGAGAAAAATGATACTGCTGGATGACAACACAGGGTAACTGGATCAGCAAACGACAGCAGAATTTTCATTTTTAAGTGAACAATTCCTGTAACTCCAGGTTGCTCCAAGGTTACAGTCCCTGTAATAAGTGTACTGTAAGTTGCCTAGGATAAAGCATCTGCTAAATAGTGTCATCGACCTTGTTGAAGTGAAGTTTCTGATATAAAACTTCACAGAATACAGCTAAACATAACTGCACACATAAAATGAATTTCTCTTTAGTATGTCCTTTTAGTCTTGGCAGAAAATGTAAACAGTTTATTTCTCACACCCATCACATCCTTCACCGGTGTTACTCATTCTCTGTCTCTCTCGCTCTCACTCACTCGTTCATGTTGAGAGTGAGGCTGATGTCCTCTTCCTTGGAGAACAAAAGAATGAGAAAATGATAGCGGGTCTGACCCTGTTTAATGGGCGGGTCCAGACTGATCTGAAACAGAAGGGAGGTTGCAGCTATTAACAAACAAACTTCTATATCAGAAAATCAGACACACAACAAAGATTAGATTAATGGAATAGATAAAGCCCTCTAATACTGGATCAGAGATTGTTTTAATGACTATGATGCCCCACTCACCACAAAGAACATCTGCCGCTGGTCTTTATGAGGCAACAGGAAAAGGCGGAGCACTGTGGTGTATGGGATCTTGTAGTCAAACGTTTTACCATGCAGATGGAGGAATGTTGGATAAATACGGATATCGTACCTACAGAGAGAAAAAATCATCATATGCTGCTACTTCACACTTTTTTATTTTAAAGGGAAAACTAATAAATTGTGAGGTATATATCCGGGTGTGTATGTGTATGTACCTGCCCCTAGGTGTGAGGCACTGCAACTCTCTGAAGATACACACAGCATCTCCTGTAGCCTGGATGACATCTGCCTTGGACAGAACGTTCTGAGCAAATGCCTAAAACAGCAGAGAAGAGTGCTGTGACCTCATTTTATATTTCAGTTTACGTGGGCTTTAAGAATGGTAATGTTGTACTTTAGGCCAGGGGTTTTGAAACTGGGGTTTGGGGACCCCCAGGGGGCTGCAAGGGAGTGATAGAGGGTCCGTGGAAAACCCATGTAAAAAAGCAAAAAAAAAAAAAAAAAAATGTAAACTAAACAAATAAACAATAAAATAATTAAAATAAATAATATTTAAATAAATACATTCTAAATTATAAATGATACATCTAACAATACATTATTTATACATCTAACAGTAGTATGAATTTGAATTTTCTCTATACTGTAATCATTATGATCACAACCAACCATCATTGTTTCTGCCTAAATGAATACATAATATTAGTTAACTGCATGATTTGTATTATCTTAGAATTGTACATGTTTGACATATGGACATTACTTTGACACAGTCACCTCTGATAACAGGTTACTCTAAATTGTAATGTAGAAACATGCATTTTTCTGTAAAGCTGCTTTGAAACGATATGTATTGTGAAAAGTGCTATACAAATAAATGTGAATTGAATTGAATAGTACTATAGTGAGTAGAAAAAAAACCTTCTTTAGGGGCATGTTATGATTGTTGCTTGGTAAACTACGCCATCTGCTGGTTGGTGTTAGGTAGGTGTGGAAACACACACACAGACACACACTTACCTCCACAGGGTCTGAACCCTCATCTCCTGTGGTGGGTGGGACATAGAAGCGCACCTCCATGAGGGATACCTCTGTGTCATCATTCTGATGAAACTCCACAGTGACCTCATTCTTTCCCGTAGCACACTGGGATACACTGGAGAGTGGAATCTCAAATGCAGGACTGTCATTCACCTCAAATGAAAGCAACGGCCCTGAAAAGCCACAAAGTGGCAAAAAGTTTAATACCTAGATATGGCAGGGAAAAGACATTTTCAAGCTAAGTGTATTAAAATGTAAAGCTGGAATATGCAATTGGTTTAGTTATTAACAGTTTTCCATTATTTCTATTATTTATTATGCATTTATTTATTATTTATAGTAGTCGACTGAAGTAGATTTTTTGATATATGATATCACAGAATTTTATTTTTAAGAATTTTTATTTAAAGAAAAAAAAACGCATGTAAAACAATTGCTGTAATGAAATTTTACCTAATATTTACTAAATTTGAAATAAATAATTTGGAAATTAATCAATATGAAAAAATAACCTGTAAAATAAAAATATTCATACTTAGCTAGTGTATGATTCTGTAATCCTATTATATTATTTTTCACAAATAAAGAAATTGTTAAAAAAAATAAAAAGGAAGTAAATGCTATTACCAACAGTTCACTGAGTAAGTCAGTCTGCAATAGGAATCATGCTCAAAATCTCATCTCAAAAAAAAGACCAGGTTGCACTAATTTTACATAAAGTACAGTGACAGTGAATATGACAGTAGCTAAATGAATATTGCACAGCATATTTTGAAATCAAGGATTTTTAAGTTGGTATATGAGAAAGCATTATACAATTATAAAATAAATCTTAATTGTTTATCCTTTTGATCTTTCATTCAAAAAATTCACAAAATTCTAACCTTTCATTGAAGTAAAATGATTAAAAGTGGGGGGAAAATCACATTATGAAATAAATGTTTTTCTCCAATACACATTGGCCACAATTATTGACACCCATAGAAATTCTTATAAATATCAGAGTAAGAATTTCAGAGTAAAATATCCCATTCATATTTACATTGTTTTTAGTGTACCAGGGTGACTAGGAGCATGAAATTGTCCAGCCGTGACTTCCTGTTCCACAGGAGTACAAATATGAAGAAACACAAAGGCCAGATTCCCGTAATCATTCATCACAATGGAAAAAACCAAAGAATATAGTTCTGATGTGCAGCAAAAGATCGTTGAGCTTCACAAAATAGAATGTGACTGTAAGAAAATAGCTAAAGCATTGAAAAACCCCATTTCCACCATCAGGGCAATAATTAAGAAGTTCCAATCAACTAAAGATGTTACAAATCTGCCTGGAAGAGGACGTGTGTCTAAATAGTCCTAATGCACAGTAAGGAGGAGAGTTTGAGTGGCCAAAGACTCTCCAAGGATCACAGCTGGAGAAATGCAGAGATTATTTAGTCTTGGGGTCAGAAAGCCTAAAAAATAAAAAAAAAAGATCAAACAGCAACTTCTTAACCAAAAGTTGTTTGGGAGGGTTACAAGAAAAAATTCTCTGCTCTCATCCAAAAGCAAACTCCAGCATATTCAGCTGTCAGACATGACTGGAACTTCAAACGGGACCGGCTTCAATGGTCAGATGAAACTAAAAAAAGAGCTTTTTGGCAGCAAACCCACCAGATGGGTTTTGTGCACACATGGATAAAAAATACCCCATGCCCACTGTTAAATATACTACTGGATTTTTAATGTTGTGGGCCTATTTTTATTTTTTTTGCTGGAGGTCCTGGACATCTTGTTCAGGTACATGGCATCATGGATTCCATCAAATACAAATACAAAAAAATCAAAACCTGACCGCCTCTGCTAGAAATCTTATAATGGGCCGTGGTTGGATCTTCCATCAGACAACGATCCAAAACAAACATTAAAATTAAACAAAATGGGTCACTGAGCACAAAATGAAGCTTCTGCCATGGCCATCCCAGTCCCCTGACCTGAACCCTAAAGAAAATGAGTGGAGTGAACTGAAGAGAAGAAGCACCAACATGGAGCTGGGAATCTGAAGGATCTGGAGAGATTCTGTATGGAGGAATGGTCTCTGATCTCTTGTCAGGTGTTCTCCAAACTCATCAGGCATTATAGAAGAAGAATCAGAGCTGTTATCTTGGGGAAAGGACATTGCAAAGATTGGGTGCCAATAATTGTGACCAACGTGAACTAGAGAAAAACATCTATTTCATAATGAGATTTTCCCCACTTTTAATTGTTTTACTTCAATGAAAGGTTAGAAATTTGTGATTTTTTTGAATGAAAGAACAAAAGGATAAACAATGCAGATTTATTTTCGCAGCTGCCTTATATTTACCAAGGGTGCCGATATTAGTGGAGGGCACTGCAGTATTTGCCTTTCTATTATAACTAAATACTAATAATACTTTAATAACACTATAATACTTTTTATGTACCATTTACTTTATTTGTTTAACAGTTCTACTAATCTATTAGACAGAACTGTTAAACAAAGAAAGTAAACTAATGAAAGTCACGCTTCCAACACCTATTGGTCATAAAGGAAAACTTATCGGTTCTCTGAAAGGTTATTTTGGGAACCACAAAAGGTTCTTCTATGGCGTTGCTGCAAAATCCCCTACTTGGAGCCTTTATTTTTAAGAGTGTTGAATTAAGGTCACTATACAAGATGCTATACTGTACATATCTCAGAAATAGAGTTGCATCAGAACTGCACTGACCATTAAATTTAGCAGTGCCCCAATTCCAGCCCTTCACACTCATATCTTTCTCACTCAGCTCCACTTTGTAGTTGGCTTTGAAGTACTCTGAGATCTTCTCAAGGTCCTGCACAAAAAGAGATGGATGCAAATTTAAGGCATGGAATGAAAGGATGGAGGGTGGAGCAAATAGATCTATTTTTGATTGATTGAATTTTGTATCTCTGACTCACAGTGTCTTTGAAGCCATCATATTTGTAGATGTGGCCAGTGCTGGTGCACAGTTTGATGCCGTGACCCAGACAGACTCTCCTCCACTGGGCCTGAGTGAACTCAGAGACCGGAATGCTGTCCACCTTCCCGGTCTTACTGTTTTTAAACACCACTGTCTGCTTACTGAAGCGCAGACGGCCATCATTCTACAGAGAGAGGTCAGTCAGTCGTTTTTGTTCAGCGTTTTTTAGAATAACATCTCGGATTAGACACCAGACTGTTGCAGCCTCTACTCACCCAAGTGCCCTTGACCTCCTGATAAATTTCATTGAATTCCAGAGTGTCACTCATGTCAGCCACTCCAGCTTTGACAGAGTGGACCTGTGACGTTCAAAAGCTGCGACAGCAGGAGTAAAATCATAAATACACATCATACAGTATTCATATAGCTTCTTTATTTTTTTCACTGCATGTAGCATTATGAATTTGGCAACATTTCGAGTGTTATTAATGAAGGAAAGCTCCTAAATACCATTGAGCGGCACACTTTTTATTGCAGGATGTAAACATTTAGATTTGTGTTTTAAAATAAAACTTTGCGAATCTAAATATTTTGCAGATGCACTGTAAATTGTCTTCTAACTATAAACAAATAACTAGAGCTAGCAAAGCTACCATATTCGGCATTCATGTGACGAACGACTTATTTTAAATTTACAGTAAATTTCTAACAGTACTAGTTTATTTCGAACAATTTTATTGCACAGAAAATGAAACATGTGAGATATTTGAATCAGTATTACTGTTATTCGGCGAGAGGATCAAGGCCGAGTCCTGTGTGTGCGTAGATGAGCGGAGCGCAGAGCTTCATGTAACGCGTTCGTCATGACGCCATCACGCTCTGTGCGTGGCCCCGCCCTTCCTATTGAATGTCAGTGTTTTGTAAACGATCGAACCACAAAGCGAAAGTTAAAAGGATTTGATAAAGACTGCTGTCAGCAACATTCGCAAATATTTTATCATTTGATAACATTCTAGCAGCATTCAGGTATGTCGTGAATTTTGAATATAAGGGGATGCAAATGCAATGTTTCAGATGCTTTATACTCTAAATGGAAGCATTGTTGTTCAATCGATCGATTAATAAACATCGCCTTTAATGCAGTTTATTTTGAATCGAAAATGGGAATGCTACACAAAAATGTATGTTTATACTTTGTTATAATACATACATTAGTTTCTTTGTCTAATGGTTGACAGCATCTGACCGAAGATCTACGCGCTGCTGCAATATTTTTTTAATAAAATGTTTAAATCCCGAATGTTGTTTACATTTTACACATAGGCTACTTATTTACTTGTTGAAATTAATTTCATATCATGCCAATTATCTTGCTCAATGAGCACTGTGCTTCCAAATATAAAGAATCATTGACTCACCACCTCATTTTGGAAACCTGAATGACTTCATTACATTATTAAAATCAAAAGATGACCTAACATGAACGTACAATGAACAGTTGGTGTTTTTTTCATTAACTAAACTTATCAAAGATTAATACAAACTGTAACAGATGAATTTCTCATTGTTAATGTTAGTTAATGCAACGTAAATAATGGGACCTTACTGTAAAATGTTACCAACTATCCTTTCATTTTAGATAGATATGACACCTAAGCGTGGCCTCATCACCGACACCTTTAAGGTTGTAAAGAAGGCAAGGAGAGGGGGCAAGAGAAACAAGTCTCCTTCCCCGCCAAAAACAGGTGGGACAGTTTGTTTCTCTGTGTGTATGTGCATATTTAAATGAAAGCAGAGCTCTGCAATATGCCACTGTATTCCTAAATTGTGCATATTATTTAAAAGACTGTAAATGCACCAGTAGTGTAACAGTATTTATAACATGTTATTACTGATCAGAGCCTGAACCCCCACAACTGAGTGAAAGAGAAAAAGATCTACAAGAACTAAAGAAGTTTGATCTGGACTGTAGGTTCGGACCATGCACAGGTACATCATCAATTTAATTAAACAATATCTTTGCGCCAGTTCGCATAATACTGTTTATGTCTGTATTTTTCATGTGGCTTCTGAAGCACAATAATATAGAACCCTGAAAACTGTCGGCTTTATTACTTTAAGGTCTTGAATTCTTTTGTCGCAAGCTTTGTCTGTATCTTCTTGTTTACATTTGAAAGTGTGTTTTACCAAAATGTGTGTGTAATTGGGTAATAACTAGGTAGGTACTAGCCTTGAACCTACCCCTAAACCTAATCTTAAAGGGTTAGTTCATCCAAAAATGAAATTTCTATCATTTATTACTCACCCTCATGTCGTTCCACACCCGTAAGACCTTCATTCATCTTCAGAACATAAATTAAGATATTTTTGATGAAATCCAAGAAGTTTTTTTTATCTCCCATAGAAAGCAACTTTACTGTCATTCAAGGTCCAGAAAGGTATTAAAGACATCGTTAAAATAGTCAACGTGACTACAGTCGTTCAACCTTAATGTTATGAAGCGCCTTTTTGTGTGCAAAAAACAAACAAAAATAATGACTTTATTTAACAATTTCTTCTCTTCCCTGTCAGTCTCCGCAGTTGACGTTGTAAACATAGGGCAGCGCTTCCGTGTTCTACGTCAGAACACCGGCTCACTATTGAACGACGCTGTTCACGTGAGCACCACGACGCATGTGTGTGATGCTGACGCAGGAGCCGGCTAATAATGAGCCGGCGTTCGGACGTAAACACGGAAGCGCTGCCAAAGACTATAGAATAACACAAGACGCGTCACTCATACTGTTTTGAATGGGAGAAAGTGCAACGCGCAATATGGCGGAATAAGTCCCGCTTTCTAAATAAGAGCCAATCGCTGATTGGTAAAGTCATCGCGTTACTGCAGCGGCCGTTAGAAGCTCCGGTTTCTATAGAAACAGTCAGACGCGCGCCTCCGAAATGATAGACAAGAGACGCGGATTTAGGACTGCGCATGCGCATTAGCTTGAGCCAGCCTGAAAAATACCGTTTTTTTGTCATGATTCGAGCATTTAGAAACAAAATTTATGAGACAGTTGTTGTCAGATTTCATTGGTGATTTCAAATATGAAATTTAATCGAAAGCTTGGCAAACAGCTTTGGAGAATTTGATGTTTCCCCATTCAAAGAGATAGGAGCTGCACTTGAATGCCCGAGAGGCATTTCAAAGATGGCCGCCGAGTGAAATGACTTGTCTTAAAGGGACTTTGGCGCTGCAATGTGTCTTCAACGTCAACTGCGTAGGAGAATGAAAGCAGAGAGAAGAAATTGCTGAATAAAGTCGTTATTTTTGTTTTGTTTTTGCGCACAAAAAGTATTCTCGTCGCTTCATAACATTAAGGTTGAACCACTGTCGTCTCGTTGACTATTTTAACGTTGTCTTTAATACTTTTCTGGACCTTGAATGATGGTAATTATGTTGCTTTCTATGGGGGATATAAAAACCTCTCGGATTTCATCAAAAATATCTTAATTTGTGTTCTGAAGATGAACGAAGGTCTTACGGGTTTGGAATGACATGAGGGTGAGTGTTTAATGACAGAAATGTCATTTTTAGGTGAACTAACCCTTTAACCCATATAGTTACCTTATATTACTCAGTAATTTATTGGTTAAATACATTGTAAGTACATTAAAAGTGCACATACTGTACTGTAAAATAAAGTGCAACTAAAAAACCCTCTGTGTATGTGTTTGTGTGTGTTAGGGATCAGTCGACTGCAGAGATGGGAGAGGGCAGCGCTGCATGGGCTGAATCCCCCGCAGGAGATTAAAGACATTGTTCTGAAAGAGAACACTGACCCAGAGTACACACAGAGGTATTACTGACATATTCTCTCTCTTCCTTTTACACATGCAGATAGTCAGAAACCACACAACCCACAGCCTTTATCACTGTAACGCTCACTATTTCCCTTCTATTTCAGTCTCTGGCGTGACTATCCCCTCTGAAAAACTGTTAGAGAAAAGACAGAAGAGGGGGAGAAAAGAAGAAAATACTTTTACAGTGTTTGATATGTTCTACTATGCTTGCTTTGCTGTTTATCACACTACATTTTATTAAACATTTTTCTATGCAAAAGCTATTATTGTTGAGTCTCATGCATTTATAAAACAATTATGACTTACAGTGCACCTGCTACATATGCATAAACTTATCAGTCCCTCATACCCTTCCTTATATCCTCAATTTTATGTACATTTAATTAATTAATAGTATATTCTGTAAGACTTTATATATATTTACATTACATTTAAAAGAATTTTATAAGATTAAACCAAAAAAGTGAAAGTTAAAATGTCTGTTGATGAAGACTGCTGTCAACATTCACAAATTATTTATCATCTGACAACATTTTAGCAGCTTTCAGGTATGCAGTGGAAATCAAAGATATGTAAGGGGATGCATATACTTTACAATTTTGCAGAAGTTTATACTCGAGTTGGAAGCGTTATTTATCGATTGTTTAATTGCCCACCTTTACTGTTGACTTTAATGCAATATATTTTCAATTGAAAATGGGCATGCTACACAAATGCATTGCTTACACTTTATTATAATACATATTCACTTGTTTGTGCAATGCTTGGAGAGCATCTTTTTTGGCTAAAGATCTCCCTTTGCTATGAGCTGCAATATTTCCTAATTTGATTTCCCTTAAATGGTACACGTTAGTGAGCACTCAATAGACGACTGCAATTTAAAGTATGCACTGAAATAATTGAGATTAATAACTTTAAGCATTTCTAGCTGTTAAAATGGGTTTTACAGTAAGGCATATGTAGATGTAAAATATATCCATACAGGAATTACAGCAGTTCCTCTTGAGAATTATATTAATTAGGGGCAGATAATTATGGCAACAATTGAAATAGGTCAGATCCCTTTCTACCCTATCAACCTTCATGTTTGACTGGAATTCCCTTCTAATATCTTCAAGTCGATGTGGATTATGAGTTTGAACAAATTTGCAGGTGAGGCATATCGACCTCGTACACTTGTGGCCCCACTATCCATTAGTGCGTCATGACGCTACAATAAACCTCCCTTTGAGTGACAGATGGATGCGGGGGAGGGGCTGGATTATTGACCCAAACGACATTGTCCCGCCTCTTCAGTTAGAGTTGTTTCTCATTGGTTCCCAAATGCGTCACTTAACATTTACGTAGTCTGACTGGTTTATGTAATTGTAAATTTTATGACGTATACTGTCGCACGCAACGGTCACTGGTTAAACAGAAGCCACAATGCGGGTGGAAGCCCCGCCCTCCTGCAGCAAGAACGAGAAGGCGGGATTATCAGAGGAGGAATAAAGATGATTTGTCCAGGACACCGGTCAGGATGATGTTCTGATTGCTCATTGGCTGCAGCGCTGCCCATCGATGTCTGCGACTGGAAGCACCTACGGTAATAATGTCGCTCAGTGACCTAGTATTAAATAAAGCGACGGTTATAGCTAGGAGGTAGCGAGGATTATAGCATCGGCTTTGCCATTTTAAATACTACCGGCACATTCAGCAAGAATCGACAGCGTCGAAAATCCACTTAAGAAGTCAATCATTCATCTTGCAGTAGATTTTTTTGTAAAATTTTCCGGATCATGCTGAAGTCAGAAGGAAAACGCATAGCAGAAAATCATCATTTGCCTTGAGCCGCGCTGCAGTGCCATCACTCTGCCTCTGTCCTATTGGATTTCAACAGCAGATCGATCTACAATACCACACCGCATTGGGTTATAACTGGGATATTCTCTCTTTTGTCGCGGTTAAGTATAACGGTTTAGTATAACGGAAGTTAGTGGTTTGCAGAGGACTGAATTACAGTTAAACTGGTGAGTAAGGTGTTGTCGGCATCATGCTGTGTCTGATAATACAGTAGATTGAGGGAATATCGATCACTGTGCCTGCAGGATCAGTCATTTAGACGGAATTTTGTTCAGTCAGCTAAAAGCCAAACTTGACCGAAAGATAAACAATTTACAGCTTTTAATGAGTCGCTATTATTTACATTTGCATTGACATTTGCTAGGGCATCAAATCAACTACGCAGCTGAAACGTTTAGTCACGGGTATGTAATAAATGATAATGTGTGACATTTTCTGAAATGTTTTCTTATAGTGTTCTTGAATGCAATTATTTTGAATTGTTTTCTTCAAAAGTCAGCAAAATAACCGAACTTGCAGGTACAGTAACAGGTGCGCAATAGAAAAATTTCTTGAAAGGTATCCGTTACAGTGTAATAATACAATTAAGTACTGAGTAATATTAATTAACAACATGTACTTACCATAGAGTTGGGATTAGGGTTATGTTTAAGGTTAGCTGCTTGTAATTATGCATAATTTACTGTTATTACTATAGTAAATACATGTAACTTGTAACACTGACGCTGAAAAAAAAAGTGTGACCCCGGTTCTTTTTTCAGACAGGTAACCATAATTGTAACCACCAGATTTTAGCTTACGTTTACGTTAGGATACGTTTTTTTTTTTTTAAATCTTTTTTTATCTTATATCTTTGTGTGTGTGTGTGTGTGTGTGTGAATATTGAAAGTTCCCTCTAGTACTTGAAAATGAAAGGGATAGTCATTATTGTCTTTATTTATCCCTCATGTTGGTCCAAACTTGTAGAAGATGTTAGACATTCACTTTCGTTGCGTCTTTTGTCCATACATTGAAAGTGAGAGGTGACTGAGACTGTCTTGCACTTATGTTTTTCACATAAGTAAGAAAGTCATACTTGATATGGTAATGAGGTCCATGAGGTTGAGTAAATGATGACAGAAATTGAATTTGATGGTGCTGGCCTTTTAAAGGCATCTTAAAGATAAATTTTCCTCTTGCAGGGATGGACAATGCCCATACAAAGACGGTTGAGGAGGTGCTGGGATACTTCGGTGTCAATGAAACAACAGGACTGAGTTCTGAGCAGTTAAGGAAAAGCAGGGAAAGATGGGGCACCAATGGTACTGCATCATTTGCAAAAATACAAGTGTAATATGAGTAATACAATAATAAGTAATTTCATGATGACATTTTATTTAACCTTCTATCTTTTGTTTTCTTCTGCCCATTTTTGTTTTATTTTTCTGTAACCTGTGCCACAGAGTTACCTGCAGAAGAAGGTGAGCTCTTCCCTTGGGTTTGTGTAATTATTAGCAGATCTTTCATCATATTCTTTGTTGCATAGGAGGTGCTGGTTGTGTCGTTAATTAGAGTTATTATTGGATTCCCTTGAGGAGGTTGGATGAGGTTTGCACTCTCTTTGTAGCTAAATAGTTCTTGATTGAATGTGTCTTAGAGATGTTATATGTGTAAATGTTTTCAATTGTTTACATGTTACACATTTTCTGAGAGTTATTTGTCACTTAAATGGAAAGTGATCTTGAAACTTTGTGACTGCCATAAGTCTATATAATCTTTGTTTGTGCATGTGTTTACAGGGAAGTCACTATGGGAACTTGTTCTGGAGCAGTTTGAAGATCTGCTTGTTCGGATTCTCCTTCTTGCAGCCTGTATTTCCTTTGTAAGTATAAATCAAAGACCGTGTTTACTCTTATACTGTAATCAAGAGTAGTGCTGGCACAAGACAATAGCACAAGCTTTTCACACTCAAATATTTTCCAAATACACATGCGTCAATGCTATAAAACTCTAGCCACAGCGAACAATCAAAGAATCCCAAATCTCCATTCATGCGCAAATACGGTAACACTTTATTTTAGGGTCCAATTCTCATTATCAGCTAGTTGCTTATTAGTATGCATATTACTAGGAAATTGGCTGTTTCTTAGTACTTATAAAGCACACATTAATAAAGCCTTATTATGCATGACCATATTCTACATCCTTAATCCTATCCCATTCCTACCCAATACCTAACTACCTCACTAACTATTAATAAGCAGTTATTAGGAGTTTATTGAGGCAAAAGTTGTTAATAGTTATTTAATAGTGAGAACTGAACCCTAAACTAAAGTGTGACCAATGTAATTATTCTGTTAAAAAAGCATTCAACAAAATACATATGTATAAAATATATACAAAAAAGTGTATATATATATATATATATACTTTACCATGTACTGCATGCAGTGCACTTACTGTGTATATTTTTACATCATACTTATATTTAAAAAAACCTGCATGTAATTACAGCTATAATTAATTTCTGTAATTACATCTTTAATAACAGTGTTTTGCAATACAACATGAACACAATAAGTACATTGTACCTAACAATACTTTTCTTTTCTCTTATATCTTTTTACTACTTCAACTACTTAATAGTTAAAGACACCTAATATAAAGGGTGACCCATATTTGTGCTTAAATCCTGCATACAAACACTGTCACACAGAAATCATGATTCATAAATATGTTTGCACTCAATTTAAGATAAAATTTAGAACCAACTCAAATCTTCATTTAGAATAATTTGGATCTTTATGTGGAAATGTATGTCTACGTAGCTTATGTGAATCTGGTGGAAATTTTGCATGGTAACCTTTTAAGAAAGTAACCACATAAGAAAGTACACTTGAAAGTACACAAAGTACACATAAGAAAGTACACTTGTACACAGTTCTTAATGAATGGAAAATTCAAAACAGTTACATTATATTGTTACCAAAGCTTTGACAAACATTTGCACTGACCATATTTTGCATCATATTCTCTCTCTTGCAGACTCTGGCCTGGTTTGAGGAAGGTGAAGGAACCATTACAGCCTTCGTAGAGCCATTTGTCATCCTCCTCATTCTTATTGCCAATGCCATTGTAGGAGTGTGGCAGGTACAGCCTGTGAAATTGTTAAATATGTTTTAAATAAGTTAATATAATACAACTTAAATTATTTTAAGCCTGTGGATAAGGCAGTAATGCAATATGTTGTTGTACTAGAAATTACATCTCACTGTGTGTATGTTTCTTTGCGTTGTAGGAGCGTAATGCAGAAAATGCCATCGAAGCCCTAAAACAGTATGAGCCGGAGATGGGAAAAGTGTACAGACAAGACAGGAAGAGTGTACAGAGGGTCAGAGCCAGGGACATTGTGCCTGGAGACATTGTGGAGGTGGCTGGTAAGAATGACAATTAGATTTCTACATCTCTTTTTTGTGCCACAATAAACGCATTTAATGAGAGGTTTCTGTAGTTTGTACATCTGTGCACTGATGTATTTAATTTATGTCCCAGTTGCATATTATAATTTGTGTGCAACTAATTAGTTTCTCAGAGGCAGGAGCTGTCAAAAATAAATTGGTGGCAGTGTTTCCGGAAAGAAAAAAAAAAGAGGTCCACTCTCAAAGGATATGTCTGGAGATAATTTTAGGACATTGCTGAATAGAGATGGCTATGTTCTGATTGTTTGTATAAGCCAATCAAAACTGCCTAGAACAGTCTGTTGCAGATACAGTAAGGATGTTTCTCAAGAAAATAGCTGACTGTTCCCACAGTTAAGCAAAGTATTGTCAAATAAATTTTTGGCATAGTTTGATTTTTTCCAAAAACCATGCAGAGTGATTATCTGAAGTAATGACTCCTGTGAGATTGCTTCCCAAAACATCACTGGTCCCCACCATGTTTAAAATTTGGCAAGACTATGTGGTAAAGTTGGGTTCCCCCCAACTTTCTGAAAAATTACTCATCAGATTGTTTAACTTTTTTCATTGATCAAGAGTTCAAATTGTTATAGATGGTTATGCGTCCTTTGTGCATTAATGAAACAGTTTCTGATTGAAAGCACTGCCACAAACTTACAAAGTTTGTGTTTAATTAAATACTGTTTACTTTTTTAAAATTGTGCTTGGGCTTTAGGCCAGTTATGCAGTGAGATGTCCTACCATTATTGTTGGAGAGCTGTGACTTGCTTTCACTGTTCCTTTCTGTCACTGAAGTTTTTCCAGATTTACTTGGGAATGCTATCTTTGCAGACTATTTCCCTGGACACATTAAATTGTGTTGCGTTCGGTTTAACTGATGCACCTGCAATTGGGATGTCTTTGGAACTCTGTTGCTTTGAAAACTCACATCAAAGTCCTTCTTGTCCGACCCCATTTATAGCTGATACTTGCTGCTAATTGGCAATCAACCTAATTTGGCTCCCCTTTGCAGCTGCATTTGTAATTATGATTGTCACTTCAAAGTAAATTTATTATTCATTTAAATATATGTACACAGGGATGGCCAAAAGTCTGAGATCACATTGAAAATCTGGGATTCGAAAACATCCATCCATCCATTCTCCATAGTATGATCTGAACTGGAAAAAAAATACTAAATTAGAAAAATAGAAGCATTTTCACTAGGATTCTCATACTTTTGATCCCATTTCTGTTTTTTGAGAACTTTAATATCAGATTTGACAGAAAGGGTTAAGACCCAGTCTCAGAATTTTCTTGGCCTGCCAATCAAAGTTCTATTCTAAGAATCCCAAAGCTAATGAATAAAAATAAGGTTGAGGTCCTTTTGTGCGTCAATCTGAATCTTTACTGACGTTGGTTTCTAAAGATGGATTGTAAATTATGAGGAGCTAATCAGCAGTATTGTAGTTTAAACCTCAGAGCCCCACTGTAGCAAAATCACAGTAGTTATTTAAATCAATTAAATAATACATTTTTCTAAATTCCCAGCATTTAGTGATAGAAAAATGGCAACACCCCAAGAATATCAACTTTCCCAAATATGAGACAAAGCTTTTCTGAATGTTGCATATATGCTACCTTTTATACACAAGTTTTCTATGTAATTCACACAACAAAGCCCATTAAATATTAGATAAATATTCCAAATATATCTTGATGCAGTGTAATAAAATAATGAAATGATGTTACCTTATGTTTGTTACCATATTAAGTATTATTGTAACATTTTCCCAAAACAAAATATAATTTTATAATCAGTGGCACCAAAAAAAGAAAGAAAGAAAGAAAGAAAGGGAAATATATTATCAAGGAAAGAAAATTAAAGATAAAAAAGCTATATCTCAAGGTCTGTCTTAATTCATCATATTATTTTTATACATTTTCTAAGCATTTGTGTTGATTACACATTAGTTGCGTTTCTGTAAAATATGTGCATCTTTTATGCTTTTGCTGCCTTACATCCATGACAAAAATTTATTTATTTAAAGATTACCTCTTTTTTCCTTTTTTTGCACTTCCTTTTCTCCAGTTGGTGATAAAGTCCCAGCAGATATCCGACTTACCTCCATACGCTCTACTACTCTGAGAGTGGACCAGTCCATCCTGACAGGGGAGTCTGTATCTGTAATAAAACACACAGACCCAGTGCCTGACCCCCGTGCCGTCAACCAGGATAAGAAAAACATGCTCTTTTCTGTAAGATTATCTGGAGTGATAATGTTTGTCATCTGTCAAGCTGTGGCTGTTCTTTATGAATTTCAGGTTTGGTTTTTGTCACCTGACATGATTAGGCATCGGATAAAACGCCGCAAGATGTGTATTGTTGTTTGTGTAGTGGATTATGTCCGGCAGTGGCGAGCCTGTGTGTTGAATAAAACATCACTCATATTGTTTGCTCCCACATGGCTATGGACTGAGTCATCACATCACACAGGCTTTGAGCTCTCAGATGGATAATGACCAGAAAGTACCAGCCTCAAAGACTCCATCCCCACACCCACATGCGCACACTAAAGCCTCCATTACTTTTTTTTTCCCACTGAGAAAGTCTAATGCAGGGGTTCTCAACTCTGGCCCTCGAGGTCCACTTTCCTGCAGAATTTAGTCTTCAGGATTACTAGAAACCTACAGACAGGTGAGTTTGATCAAGGTTGGAGCTAAACTCTGAAGGAAAGTGGACCTCGAGGGCCGGAGTTGAGAATGCCTGGTCTAATGGATGTCTGGCCATATAAGGATAGGAACATAAACAGTGACCTGGAAATAAAGCAAAGCAATAAATGAAATGACTTTAAATGTCATACATCCAGCCTCCAAATTTACCTTTTTGGCTCAGCTGCCATTGGTGGGTGTGTTAAAAAAAGTACCAGGAATAAATTTTTCTTGCCCACTATGAAACTGTATTTTGTATATTTAAAATGCAGATTTGTTCCTACAACAAGGAAAAAAATTAACATATTTTTGTATCCTGTATATGCGTATCCATTGTGTCATTCATATATGGCTTGCCATCTGCTACAAAATAGCTTGGAATATGTTGCCAGTATATTGCCAGTTATGACAGTATATTTTCAACTCAAGTAAAAGTTGAGGTAAAAAGAGAATTCTCTTCACTAGACCATTTGTACTGCTTTGATCTACATTACATCAAATGAAAATTCTATCATTTATAAATTGCAATTCAAATAATTTATGATGTCACGATTCCTTCTAGCTGGCCAAAAACTATGTTTTATTCATTTGCCAAAGGCGGTTTGGCACTTGAGGAGTGTTTATTTTGGGAGCTGGTTAAAATATTAAGCTTGTTATACTGTAACTATTGTAGGTGATCTTACTCCATACTGGAAATAATGAAATAATGGAAATATAATCATGTAAATGTGTGTTTATGTAGGGGACGAATATCGCGGCAGGACGAGCGATAGGTGTTGTAGTGGCGACAGGTGTACACACAGAGATCGGGAAGATCAGAGATGAGATGGCGGCCACCGATCCAGAGAGAACCCCTCTGCAGCAGAAACTAGACCAGTTTGGAGAACAACTCTCTAAGGTAGGACACTTGTTTTTCTGTGCTCTCTCTTTTTATTTGAACTTCACTCCATTTGTTTGGTGAGTAACTATACTCCTTGTCTATGTTTTCTGTGCTTATTATGGAAATTTTCTGTATGCATACATACAATACCCTACTGCATTTGCCAAATGTGCAGTATACAGCAGAGCAATGTGCTTGGCATGATTCTCCATTTCTGATCTGATGAATGAACCAGAAGTAGGATTTTAAATCTATCTTTTTTCTTGATTTATTATTGAATTTAACTGCCAAACTACATTTTAACACAAAATGTGATTAAAATACAAAATATTGAATAATATTATTTCTGAAATATGCCACATAGTAAGGTCAACAATTTAGCATACATTTATTCTTGTATGTTGCGTACAACTTTTTAAAGATAGTTTAGCAGTATTTAAAGTCATGACATGGATTTTTTTTTTTAAATTATTTTAATATGTTCCTTGAGGTTCACTTATAATGTTAATGTTTTTGGCACAAAAAAACAATATATATATATGTGGAAATATGATTATTTTCAACCTTCATTCTGACCCGCTGTCTGAAATGAAATCCGTTTTTAAGGGGCGGCTCCTTTAAGGATTGTCAGTAAATGGCAACTGTTATGATTGGCTAACGTCATTGCATAGGAAACATTGTCAACGGCCACTCGCTATTGCAAGTGAGTGTTTTGAAAACAATATCCACATAAAACCGTCATTTACAGACGCATTTAAAGCGGTTTGTGATGTAGCTGCTGTCAGATCCAATAAAGCTGACTGCTTCATCTACAAAACAATCTGCAGTCAAATGCTCCGAACAAACATATAATTCTCCGAGACAATCCATGACGCCAAATAAACCATCCACTTGTTCTTGACGCTGGTAATCTTCTGAAGTCTCTAGAGAAATGAGCAAATGAGCTGTTTACCCTAATGAAAAAGAATTTTTTTCAAGTGTGCTATTAGTATACTTCTTTTAAACTAAAAATAAGTATACTTTCAGTCTACTTTTTATATACTTCTCAGAAATATACTTAAAATTGTTGGCCTATACTTGTACTCAATCTTTTGATCGAGATATACTTATAAGTATAATTAAGTATTCTAAGTATACTTGGCTTGTAGTTGTTTAATCTTTTGATTGAGTAGGCTATTTAAATATACTTTTTTACATAGTTTTACATAGTCTTATAAACTTAGATTGTTTGAAAATATTGATTAATAAAGAAATCTTACAAGTATACTTGCAGTATTAAACTACTAAACTAGTAGTTAACTGAGAGTACACTTCAAAGTGTACTTTCATAAACTAAAAAATGTACTACTAGTATTAATATAGTAAACTACTAGTATACTTATAAGTTCACTTGGAGTACAGATGCAGTACAAATGAGAAACGTAGTTGTGAACTAGTTGTGCACTTAAAGTTTACTACTTTTACACTTATAGTACATTTAAACGGATACTTTTATATACTAAAAGTGGGCCAATTTAGTCCCAAGCAGTATTGAAATAGTACACTTACAAGTTTACTACTAGTACACATTGATATTAGTATACTTACTGCATAAAGTATACTTAAAAGCATACTTGAACATTACTTAAGTATACTTCATAAAATGAACTTGAAGTATACTTCTTTTTCGTAAGGGTAAACAGGACGCATCAAAGCGAATGTTCCTTTACGCTTCGATTTACTCTTCCATTTTGTCTTCCTGTTGTCGGCAGACTCAAGTGCGAGGAGTATGTCACAAAGTGAACATCTGAATACTGTATCCAGTGTAGATAGCGTAAGTGATTATAATGGGTTCTATTAGCTTTTTACGTGACGCCAGTGGGCGGGGCCTATGGGGTGATGATGTAAAACTATTTGTCACTCTCTGGAGGCAGTCATGTGAAAATGTATTTGCCCGTGTGACGTTACAAATCTCACAATATCCAAACAAGCCATTTTTGGAGCTTGATTAAATAAATGCTTTGTTTACAATGAGGAGGACGTTTTAAACTATGAAATGTTTTAATGATACAAAGACCTCTTATATGTCAAAAGATCAAGGTAAATTTGATTTATCATGTCATGACCCTTTTAATATATACTGTGTAGCATGTAGGAATACTTTGTTCCTTTCAAATGTCTGTCCACTGAACTTTAAACCAAACTCTTTCAACCAGTTACAAAATACCACATTAAAAAAACCTGTATTGTAATCATGCCATTTTGCATAAATTTGCTATTTCCTGTTATACATGAACTCAGTGCAGCTTGTGTTTTTGTCAGTCGTACTGCAATGGTAATTTGCCATTTTTATACCTCATTGTTGTACCTTATTATTTTTACTATTTCAGTCCTTTTTGCACATTTTTACTATTCATGAATTCACTGCACCTTTTCCATTTATACATGATGTCATTTGCACTGTAATTGTCATCTGCCATTTATACCTCATCATTATCACTGTACATTGCACCCTCTCTATTTTTATTCATAGTAATTTGCATTGAACTGATCTCCTGCCATCTATACCTCATACTATTTGCACTTACACTATTATTTGAATAATATATAACTGCTTTATTGGCTGTGTACTTGTACTTTGCCCAACGTCAATAAGTTAATGTAATGTAATCTAATCTAATCTAAAGTCTAGGATTCCACTACAAAAGACTCTGTTATTAATAAATGAACATTAAAATACATTTACAAGAAAATGAAAGCAGGTTAATTTCTGTTTTTTACTGCAGCATTTCATTGACAGACCCTCTCATCCGCTACATAACAGTCAGCATTCACTCTGTAACAGAACTTGTCAGCATTATCGAGTTTCAGAGGTTGAGTTTGAAGTAGCTGTTTTGCATGAGTCATTCTTTCTTTCTGTCTCTCTCTCTCTGAAGGTGATCACATTGATCTGTGTGGCGGTGTGGGGCATTAACATCGGTCACTTCAGTGACCCAGTGCACGGAGGCAGCTGGCTGCGTGGAGCTGTGTACTACTTTAAAATCGCCGTCGCTCTGGCTGTAGCCGCCATCCCTGAGGGTGTGCAAATCTTAACCTATTTTTTTCTCTCTACCATAGCCAACTATTAATATCTTTTTTGCTCAGGAACGCTTGTCATCCAACTATATGTTGGGGTCCAGAAGTCTGAGAGCACATTGGAAATGTGGGATTTAAAATTTGAACCGAGAAAAGAACAGAATTTTTAGGATTTTGAAAAACATAAAAAAGAAAAGAAAAAATATAAAGTTATGACAAATCATGTATCATGAGCTAAGTTGATCGTAGAGACCATTGATGTCAATGGTCCTATGATTTACTTAGGCTTACGATGATTTTGAGAAACACACCGCTGTTTAGTTCCTATCTCTACGAAGCTCCTACTGAAGAGCTTCAAGTGCGCTCTTATTGGTCAGCTGGACCAGTGTGTTGTGATTAGTCAACTGCTTTGAGCATGTTTCCGAAATGTCACGCCCTTTAAAAAAAAAAAAAAGCATAATAGGTCCTCTTTAATCAAATTTGTGACATGATCATGAACTTTCGTACAGAAAGTATTGTACAGACAATATTGTGGATCAATCTTTATGGAGAACATGATTGTCAGGTTTTAATCTAACTTGCAGCTTGAGAGCTGCTGTCATCCAAGCAAAAGATACAAAAGATACCCGGCCAAAAAAAGTCACTGTTTGGATTTAAATAGGCAAATTCTTAATGAGTGTGTAGCTTTTCATTTCTTAACCATGTAGGAAGACACATCATGGCCATATTCCAGGACGACAATGTCGAGATTCATCAGTCTAAAACTGTATAGTAAATTTTACCCCCTCTGTGCTTCACTCCTCTCTCTTTTCTCATAACTTACTTGTTAATGTCTTTTGTTTTTGCTCAAAGGTCTTCCTGCCGTCATCACCACGTGCCTGGCGCTTGGCACACGCCGCATGGCCCGCAAAAATGCTATAGTCCGTTCCCTCCCATCTGTAGAGACCCTTGGCTGCACCTCCGTCATCTGCTCTGACAAAACGGGCACTCTTACCACCAACCAGATGTCTGTCTGCAGGGTGAGAGAGACTTGTGTCCAGTGTGATTCTAACAGATGCATTGTGGGATTGTATTATTTTATGATTAGCTAGGAGATTTATAACATGGAATGATGTTTGAAAACCACTAATCAAACTTACTAAGTGTGTGTGCATGTGTGTGCATGTGTTTTTGTCTGCGTGCAGATGTCTATTGTGGACATCGTGGCAGGTGAGAGGTGTTTACTGAACGAGTTTACAATAACTGGATCTACTTACGCCCCTGAAGGAGAAGTGTGAGTTTATTTCACATCTAACTACACTCACATACACACACACTTCTCGCAGGAATCTCTTCTGAACTAACCTGCGGTTTGCTTAAACATTCCTGCATCTCCTTCTCTCAGTTTACCCATTATTTTCGCCTTAATTCATGCAGTCCTCCTCCAATTCCTTCCACCCTCTTCTCTCTGTTTCAGGTATAAGGACGGTGTACCGGTACGCTGCAGTCAGTATGAAGGGCTGGTGGAAATGGCCTCTATCTGTGCCCTATGTAACGACTCTTCGCTGGATTACAATGAGGTACATATGCACATGCGCACATGAACATACTCTTTTTATGTTATCATGAAGCTGTAGAGACTTTATTTTCTCTGTATTTCCTCTATCTCTCTGAAAAACACAGAGTAAAGGGGTTTATGAGAAAGTAGGAGAAGCGACTGAGACGGCACTCTGTTGTCTGGTGGAGAAGATGAACGTGTTTGACACAGACCTGAAGGGCCTCGCACCTGCCGAAAGAGCCACTGCCTGCTGTTCAGTGAGTGCTCATATAGTAATATGTTGGCTCACACAGAATCTGCAATCAGTGACGGCAATATGATATTGTATATTGCATGTAAAACTATTTTAAATAGCATTTTTCTAATTTTATATATTATGTGTATAATTTAATATTATTATTATTGACAATGATTAATGTATTTCTAATCTAAATGAAAATGTATTTCTCATTGAATCATTCATTCAAGAGATTTGTTCAAAACCGCTGATTCATCCAGTAATGAAAAAAATGAAGTCTTTATGAGTGAGTCATTGAATCAATCATTCAAACTTCGAAATGAGACACAGCTATCTCTCTTTTGTTATATAGTGTATATTATCAAAAGAGAAAGATTAGCTTTTTTGTATGATATAGAAAAGTTTCTTTTTAAATGTTTGTAAAATTTTACCCCCAAGGAGCTGAAAAACAACACCATATTTCTTTCCCCATCAGCAAAGAAAAAAGTAAAAGAAAATGTGCAGATTCTTTGAGGGTCTGTTAAATGGCTTATTGGGTGGCTTTTGGCTTGCTGGATGTTTTTGTGATCTACTGCTTGTGAAACTTACAGTCAATAAAGGTAGTGAGTTAAAGAAACCATTTAAAATTGTTACATTCTATTTCTCTCTCAGGTCATAAAGCAGCTAATGAGGAAAGAGCTGACTCTGGAGTTTTCTCGAGACAGGAAGTCCATGTCTGTTTTCTGCTCTCCAAACAAACTCACTCGCTCTGCTTCAGGTGCCAAGATGTTTGTCAAGGTCTGGCTTTCATCCTTCCTTAAAGCTTTTTCTTTTTTTCTCATTCTTTTCTTTTTGCATTTTTGTTGGAGAGTCACTGAGTCACCATAATAATCTTTGAATAAAATAGACTAATAAAGAACAACTTATTTTAGCACGAACAGATGTTTTAAAAAGATTATGTAACAAGTTGGCATTACTACATCCAACTTTTAAAATGTCTTTGTGCCTTTTAAAATGACGTGTTAGCACAAAATTAAGAATGGGAATCTTTAGGAGATATATATATATATATATTTTTTTTTTTTTTTTTTGTGGAAACCATGATATATATTTTTTCAGGATTCTTTGATGAATAGAAAGTTGAAAAGAACTTATTCCCTTCCCATAGTCCCTTCTGAATATTAATTGGTTCTCGATTCTTCCAACCATCTACAAATCTACATGCATTTTTCTCTTGATCCTGACCTCACAGGGGGCACCAGAGAGCGTACTGGAGCGCTGCCGCTGGATACGGGTAGGAGGTGGTACACGGGTGCCAATGAGCTCTGACCTAAGAGAGCAGCTCTTAAGCACAGTAAGAGAGTGGGGCTCGGGACGTGATACACTACGCTGCCTCGCCATGGCAACCAGGGATTCACCCCCTGACCCTCGAACCCTGAATTTAGAGAACTCTGCAACCTTCACAGAATATGAGGTGAGCAAGTTAGTGGAGATGAATGATTTGAAATCATGGAAATAAATTTGAAATTAATTGACATAAAAGAATTTAAAAGTGCATATTTTAGTGCTATAACTAACACTATCCTTTGTGCTTCTCTCAGTCGGACTTGACATTCGTGGGCTGTGTGGGAATGTTAGATCCACCCAGGAAGGAAGTGCTGAGTGCAGTGCGTATGTGCAGACAGGCTGGCATACGGGTCATTATGATCACAGGTGGGTAAACACATACATAGAGGTGATTTTAAAGGGATAATGGAAATTCTGTCATCATTTACTCACCCTCATGTTGTTCCAAACCCCTATGACTTTGGTTAGTCTTCGAAACACAAATTAAGATATTTTTATTAAGAAACCTGAGAGGTATCTGTCCCTCCATTGAAAGTCCAGGTAGCCAAAGCTTAAAGGGATGAAAATTATCCCATGATTTACTCACCCTCAAGCCATCCTAGGTGTATATGACTTCTTGTATATGTGTACGTCTTCTTTCAGACTAGCACAATCGGAGATACTATATTTAAAAAAATATAAAAAATATTCTGGCTCTTCCAAGCTTTATTATGGTACTGAATAGGGGGCCAGATTTTAAAGCCCAAAAAAATGAATCCATTATAAAAATAATCCATATGGCTCCAGGGTGTTTATAAAGGCCTTCTGAAGTGAAGCGATGGGTTTTTGTAAGAAAAATATCCATATTTTAAACTTTATAAACTAAAATAACTTACACATACGTACACATACTGTGCAAGTCGACTTATGCCACAAGAGTAACTTCTGACATGAAGTATGATGTAGGATGTAGGAGTATCGTAAGCTTAGACACCTCTCGCGGTTCAAACAAATAGGGCTGGGCAACAAACTCAAGCTCCTAAGAAGGATCATCTTCTCTTATATCAAAATCCTACAACATTTATCTTTAAAATTTCTTGTTTTAGCCTTTTAATTCGTGACCAGTGTTTTGTTTTGCTCTAGCTATAGTGCTTCTGTGTTCATCAGTACGTCATGTGTCAGGTCAGGGGTTACTCTTCCGCCACAAATTTCTTACAAAAACCCATTGTTTCGCTTTAGAAAGCCTTTATTAACCCCCTGGAGCCGTATGGATTATTTTTATGATGGATGGATGCATTTTTTTGGGCTTCAAAATCTCGCTCACCATTCACTACCATTATAAAGCTTGGAAGAGCCAGGATATTTTTAAATATACCTCTGATTGTGTTCGTCTGAAAGAAGATAGTCATACACCTAGAATGGCTTGAGGGTGAGTAAATCATGGGATAATTTTCATTTTTGGGTGAACTATCCCTTTAGAACATCCAAAAAGGACATAACAGCATCATAAAATTAATCCTAATGAATCAAGCTGTTTAATCAAAGTCATGAAGAGATACGATCGCTTTATATGATGAACAGATTTAATTTAGGCTTTTGTTCAAACACATACATAGAGCGAATCACATATGGTAAACACAGAACCCCATGCGTGTCATATACATGCATCACGCACTAGAACAAACCTCATTGGTTCTTGTGCATGACGCACACATGTTTGAGCTTTACCAAACATGTTTGTGTTTACCATATGTGATGTGCTCTATGTATGTGCGTCGATCATTGTTAAGATGTAAATAAAAGCCTGGATTAAATCTGTTCATCATTCAAAGTGATCATATCTCCTCACAAGACTGCTCGATTCATATGGAATCGTTTCACATGAATGTCTCAAAGTGCAACCTCAGTGACAAATATAAGGCCAAATACAAGACTGTCTGTTATCTAACTGTACCCAGCCACGGTAAGCACAAACAAATATGCATTTAAAGGAAGTCAATTTGAGGTCTTCTTCCTGTGTTGGTTTGTGTAGGCGACAATAAGGGCACTGCCCTGTCAATCTGTCGTCGAGTGGGCATCATCACTGAGCAGGAGGAAGAGGAGGCTGAAGGTGGGCCGTATGGCAGCGGCCTCACAGGACGTGAGTTTGATGAGCTGCCTCCCCACCTGCAGCGGGAGGCCTGCCGCACTGCCCGCTGTTTCGCCCGCGTCGAGCCAACTCACAAGAGCCGCATTGTGGAATATTTGCAAAGCCTAAACGATATTACAGCTATGGTAAGTTTTTCTAGATATGTTTGAGTGCAAAAGTGCAAAAAAAAAATAAAAAATTAATGAACTGCGTTGCTCTGTTTTTTTCTGTCCAGACGGGTGATGGTGTGAATGATGCCCCTGCTTTGAAGAAGGCTGAGATTGGCATTGCTATGGGCTCAGGCACGGCTGTGGCTAAATCTGCTTCAGAAATGATCTTGGCAGACGATAACTTTTCAACCATCGTGGCCGCAGTGGAGGAGGGCCGAGCCATTTACAACAACATGAAACAGTTCATCCGTTACCTCATTTCTTCTAACATCGGAGAGGTAGTCTGGTAAGTACAGACAGAAATACAGACTCTTATATATCACTCTTACTCTTAATATATTTACAGCTAAGTTCTTTTTTCATTCTTGACTTAGTGGTAAAAAGAAATTCGAAATACCTTTGTAGCGTTATACTGTCAGCGAACATCCTGAGGGCGCACAAGCTGCTGAAAGTGGAGTTTAGATGAAATATGTAAATATGTGCTGGGTGCTTTCCTCTCAATAACAAAATAAACACACAACAAAAATGACAGCAGTGAGAAAACAGCAATAAAAGAAAGCATTTGTTTATAGTGAATGTTTACACAAGCTCTGTAATTTGGCACTCCAAACAAGTCACGTTTATTTATATAGCACTTTATACAACAGATTGCTTTACAGTATTAAACAGGCACGTGCACACATTGACATAAAAGGGGGCCTGAGCCCCTGCCCTTTTTCTTCCTTGAGAGAAAGTGCCCTTTTTTCTGGGGTGCTTTTTTTTTGTTTTTTTTGTAATAAATTAATATATATTCCTGTTTGCGCACAGCTTCCCTGTCAAACAAATATATTAACTGAACTTAAAAAAAAAAAAAAATATATATATATATATATATATATATATATCAGGTCGGCTTTGCCGAGTTCAGATGCTCTCCCTTCGCGACACGCCATTCATTCCCGCACGCACACGCGGCCCGACCTTGTGTTTGCTGCTGGCTGACAACTTGTGACAACTATGCCCGGGAAAAGACAACAGCTGTCTGGCGATGAGAAGCGAAAAAGAAAAAAGCCCTAGATGAATCCCGTGCATCTCTTTTTTTCAGGTAGCCTATGTATGTTCACAAACGTGAAATTTTTGGCGATATTTAAGGGTGAGATTATTTATACGTTTAACGCTGCGTTAATAATTTGTCCACCAGCAACGCATCTGCCTGATTTGATACTAATGGAATTTCTGTCATATTATTTCAATTATTTTAATGTGCTATGCATTGCGTTTTGAACCATGGTAAAGATATCTGTAGGGCTGTCAATACCGGAAGAGGAGCATTCGACTGACGCGGATCCATGAACCGCATTATTAAACAGTTTTCTAAGGATGTACGATTTATTAAAACCATTTAAAATTATAACACAGCATTGCATAATGCTTTCATTCTTAAATCTCCACGTACACAGGAGAATACAAGTTTAAACACTCGCTCTGAATTTGAGCGAGTGTTCTTGTTGAAGAAATTTCTTGTTGAAGAAATTACAGTGGCTGTAGAATTTCTATCATAAAGAAGTGGCCGAATTTTATTATTATTATTTAACTAATATTATATTTTTAATTATGCTGGTTGGCCAAAAACAAGGATTTGATCGTGCTGCGTAACAACAACAATCACCAGGCTTTTGGTGCCCTCTGCAGGCATTTATGTACTCATAACATTTCAGGGGAAAAAAAACTCTTGATGTGTTTAAATATGCAGATTAGCTTGTTTTGGTTAATTTAGAAGAAATCTACAGATGCAAACAGACAGAGGGTTGTAGGCTTAAAACAAACACCATCTAAATGTGTATTTTGGAAAATTTCTTTCCATTAGAGTAAAGAAGACATGGAAGCAAAAATAGACTAAAATCTTAAAATTGCCCACTACATGAAAGAAGTATTCCAATAACACCAAAAGAATTAAAACGATTTATTGATTTGTGCAAAATAAACAAATTATTAGTGAAACTATGTCCCTCTCGGACATTGTGGCATAGTTTCCTTTGCTGTAGACAATGGTCTCAGTGTGAACTGATTATTCTGTAGAAATCTGTGGAATATGAAACAATTGCATGAATGTGAGGGAATTAAAATAAATTGTTGAGGAAGTCAGAGTTGTGTCAATATATTTAACGTTTTGATTATTATTTTTTTAAATAAATAATTATGAGAAGTGCCCTTTTTCCACTTGAGCCCCTGCCCCCCAAAATGTCTGTGCACATCCCTGGTATTAAACATGAAAAAACAGCGTCAGTGTCTCTTTCAATTACAATTACAACCTCATTTTCCACTATAAAGCAGCTCTCCAGTGTGTTCATGTTTTTACTCACGGACGTCTGACCTCGAGGGACTGAACAGAAGAAATGAACTGAAGAAGATTTCCACATCAAAGAAGACCGAGCCTTAGAGCCACACCTGCCTTTTGTATAATCACCACAGACCAATGGTAGTTCAAAGGATTTTACCAGCCGGAGCGAACTATTCTGTAAAGTTCTCTTTGGCACGCTGAACTTAATTTTTGCCTGATTTTGTGTGACGTTCGAAATGACGTCACACCAGTTCGTTCTTTGATTTCGCTTGAAGTATATCGGGGCCTTTAGGTAGTATCCAGAAGGCAGTGAAACACCTTCAAAACGCATGTAAAGGTGCGGCTTTTTTAGCATCATTTTGCCGATATTTTGCGGGGGAAAAAAGGTTTATTGTCAATAGCGTAGCGATGTACAGTATGAAGCTCAGCTCACACAGAAGTCAGAATTACGTCAGTTTTAACTGTTGTTTAACGCTGCGAATGTGTGTGACCAACTTGAACCTGTTGCAAAATCTGCATGGGGAAATCTTTCACCCTTACTTGAAATTCCCAATTGTGCAGATTCCTATTGAAATATGCAGAGTATGCAGAGCCTGTATGCAGAGTACACACACTGCGTACCCTGATATCACCAGAGTATCGATATGAATTCAATTGCCATGTTCTTTCCTCGATTCAAAGAGCAAGTAATAATGTTTCGTGACAGTCTCTCATTTAACAATTCAGTTAATCTACTACTGTAGTCCGTCTGTCTGATGAATAGCAGTGGGTGCTGCACTTAGTGAATTAGTGTTTAGGTTGGGTGTTCACACAGAACGAACTGCAGTGAGCTGAATAAACACAGGGACCATTTACACAAGATGCTTTTTTGCTGTAAAAATGTGAGAGACAGTGCAGCAAAATGGAAAATGCGTAATGTCTCAAGACGCGTTAAAGAAGTACGCCATTTGGTACGCCATTTTAAAAACTCAACACTTAAGCACAAGACACTGAAAAAATGCAGCACAATGGTCAAAGACATCCGTCTAGTGCATGTTTATATAGAATAACAATTTAAAAGCAGCACTGGAATGCAAAAACACATTTTATGTGGTTAATTATATAGCCTGCTTTATAACTTTGATATAGCCTGCTTAATAACTTTGCACAGTTTACAGTGTGACAGTTTTAATTAAGACAGATAAATGTAAACAAACCTTGATACTGTAAAGTTTTTTTTCTTCTTCTGCATACCATGAATAAGAATCACATTGTATCTTTCTCTCTGTCTCTCAGTATTTTCCTCACAGCTGCTTTGGGAATGCCTGAGGCTCTGATCCCAGTCCAGTTGCTGTGGGTCAATCTGGTGACTGATGGCTTCCCAGCTACTGCTCTTGGCTTCAACCCACCTGACCTGGACATCATGTCCCGTCCCCCACGCTCCCCTAAAGAACCACTCATTTCTGGTTGGCTCTTCTGCAGATACCTCATCATTGGCTGTGAGTCATTTACACATGTCACTTCTTGTTATGGAGATTAAAACCTGTCATTAGTGTATATAAAATAATGTTATTAAAATGAAGGATTGGTCTGGTTAGATCAGATGCTATAATACACAAATGCAGTTAAATATTTTTGCAATTTACTTAATGACACACAAAAAAAACATCTTAGTCATAATATATAAATATCCACTAGAGTGCAGGGTTTTCTTTGTGACATTCCTTGTTACAGAGTTGAACATGCTCTTAAAAAATGAACAGTTACATCACACAAGCAGTGCCAATGTGATATAAATGTGGAATAGATCCATTTTGTACTCATGTGTCTAACATACAGCTTTGTGTGAGGTGTGCAGCGAGGATTAGATTTGGCCTGAGCCATCTGGCCCATTCCAATCCAGACATAATCAGCGATCACACCTATATTTATGTCATCTTTCACAGTTTTTTTGTTCAAAACTCTGTCCCACTTCAGTGTACTAGACCGCATGTTAAGAATTAACAAAAAGACCAACTCAACAACGAATAAAAAGTCAAAATTTGGATATATATCAAATACAGCATGTCAGTTTTTCCTTAAGGAAAACAATCTCTCAAATTAACTATACAGGAAACCCTGTCAGTTGGCACATTACTATTGTATTAAAAGTTAATATTAACAACAGAGTCCAAATTCAATGGATTTTTAGACAACATAATCAACATTCAAATAAAAACATTTAAATTTCACATAAGGCAGTTTTTATATAAATTTTTGAGTGATTTATTAATCTTCTCCAATTTGTTGTTGAAATATAAACATTTAATGGTGATTGCTAGAACTTGTTTTCATGACAGATTTGACAGATGAGTCATGACAGATGAGGCAACTACAGCAATCTGTTACGCCACATTAAAGAGCGTCAAAACAGTATTTATTGTTTGAATTTCATGATAAAACAGAATTTGAAAGCTGAGACTGTGTTTCATATCAAAAGCTTACTGGATGGGAGGTACACTACAAGTAATAGTTAAGTTTTGATCACACATCAACAGAAAACAGCATAGACCAAAAGATCGAAAAATTGAAATTTAAGAATCGATATCGGTTCATCAATATGAAGATCGATTTAAAATAGTTTTAATAGATTTAATCAATATTGTCAACCCAGCCCTGGTAAACACTAGTCGAGAGAACTGTCAACAAATTACAACAATCTATGCATGAACTTTCACACACTCTCTTTTAAATGGTAACCATGAATTAAAGTTAAAGAACCAATGAATTGACTCATTGGTAAAGTTGCATTTCAATCCCTTTATCTCGCTCTGTTTTGCAGGTTATGTAGGGGCCGCAACAGTTGGAGCTGCTGCCTGGTGGTTTATGGCAGCTCATGATGGACCAAAGCTCAACTACTACCAACTGGTAATAAAAAATAAAATCCCCAAAACACAATCAAACACTGCAGTTTCTCTGAGTACCTCTTTGAAAAGGAGTTCTGAAGTATTAAATATAATTTTTGACCAAGTAAGCCAGTTCTATAAATACATCTTCTTTTTGTTGTTTTTTCTGTAGTCTCACTATCTGCAGTGCAGTGAAGGTCATGCTGAGTTTGCAGGAGTGCAGTGCTCAGTGTTCGAGTCTCCATACCCCATGACTATGGCCCTGTCCGTGCTGGTCACTATAGAGATGTGCAATGCCCTCAACAGGTATGAGATTTTTAAGAAATGCTGTCATGACATAAAACCACCACTGGATGTTTTTATGGGGAGAATAGCACGTGTGTGAAGTTTTACTTGGTATATTCATGTTAAAGCTACAATCCTTGCATCCTTGCATCCATTTCATTATTCCAACACTATTTCATGAGAGGAATGACAGAGACAGAAAAGATGTGCTCTTTTGATTATGATAGATTTGACAGTCATTCTTGAGAAAAAGCATGTCCTACAACTATACCTACTATTATGATAAAATATTCTTAAAGGTGCAATATGTAGAATTTTCTGTCCGCTAAAGGTCGCTAGAGGCCTATTCAAAACAAAGGCGTAGCTTGATGATGCCAAGTTTGAGCGCGGAATCTTGGGTCTCCACCTCACAGCCGGTGGAAAATAATCGGGATAGGACTCGGGAAGAAATCATGTTCATGGATGCGATTATTAACGTTACTGTAGTATGAAGCAGAGCAGGACCGAGTGTTGTGGGAGCTGAACGAGGCCGCTGGAGCGATTGTTAACGAGAGATGAATGCAACACACACCGTGTGCAGCGGAACTTTTATTATGCCACAGTCGCTGGCGCTGCTTCCGATTTTCCGGTCATGAGTATGAGGTAACACAGCACTGTTTATCATATATATTTGCGTGTGTTGAGAATGATGTTATAACGTTACTCTGTGCGTTTGCTCGGCGGCTGCTGTGAGACACTTGTTACACACTGCAGTAAGCTAGATTGATTTTAGAATATCATATTAAATACTGGATGGCTTGTGTTGATAAATGGCATGCAATTAATTTTAAAACGTATTATATGATGGAGAAAATGCTGTATTACTGTTACTAAAAATAAAGCTGCATCTGATTATGCTATGTTAGCTACTTCACAAAATAGTTTTTTCTCTGAGGCATGGTAAAGCATGGTACTCGCAAAAAATCAAGAAAATTAGATTTAAGCAATAAGACTAAACGTGTTGAGCTATATAACAATAATTAGTTTTATATCTATAAATATATCAAAATAGTTGTTTCCTTTAAAACATGTAATATATTAAAGCGTCTTTGGTGTTTCCATGGTTTCTACAAAATAAAACCGGAAACCGAGGCAGACCGAGGGTTAACGCGGGTATGACGCAATTGACAGGCGACTCCTCACACGTCCCGGAGCCTTGGTTAAAATTGCAATTTTCTCACGATTTACAAATAGTAAGAAACATTTGGGATATTGTAAGTACTCAAGTGAACAAAATATATAACACTGGCCTAGTGGTTTTTGGATATTTTACTGCATAATTCTTACATATTGCACCTTTAATGCAGATATAGCATTACACTTGATTTTCTCTTTATTTATGACGTATCTCATATATATATACACTATATTGCCAAAAGTTTTGGGACGCCTGCCTTTACGTGCACATGAACTTTAATGACATCCCATTCTTAATCCGAAGGGTTTAATATGGAGTTGGCCCACCCTTTGCAGCTATAACAGCCTCAACTCTTCTGGGAAGGCTTTCCACAAGGTTTAGGAGTGTGTTTATGGGAATTTTTGACCATTCTTCTAGAAGTCCAAAAGAATCCATAGTAGGCCTACAAAGTAACAAAAATAATAAACCAGTGGGGATTTTTTTTGCAATGACGATGACTTGAGATAAAAAATAAACAATTAAGTGTGCATATTAGCTGCCTGGTTGTTTTTAAATTCACTGCAGCAGTGGTTCCCAAACATTTTACAGTTGCGTACCCCCTGCATTTAACCTCTTTCTGCGTACCCCCTCTCTTCAACTTAGACTGGCAGTCACACCTTTTCCATTAAGGAACAATATTTTTACCCTAAAACTGATTGTTCATTAAAGTGCTTTTTTTTAACCTTTATAAATACCTTTATAAAATAAACAATGTTTTAAATTAAATAAGCAATGATGTTAAAATGACGTGATACTTTAAATATTGAACTAAAACCGCCAGTAGGTGGCGCTAAGTCACTGTCTTAATGAGTGAGTCATTGAGTCATTCATTCATTCAGTAATGAACCAAGTGGCTGTATTTTTGAATGGGTAATTGAATCATTGGCTCTCATGATTTGTTCACAGTCACAGATTCGTTCACAAAACATTGCTGTGAGTTGCAGTTCTGCTGTGGCTTTCGTTGAAACTATTATTTTGTTTTGTTGGAACTATTATTTCGCAAAATACAGCAAACAATACAGTGTTAAAAATGTACTTCACTTAATATAACTGTTATATAAAATCAATGTCACGTTTGCAATCATGTGGATATTTGGGAAAAATTGCATTTTTGCTTGTATAATGTTATCAATATTAAAAACAAGAACGCACACAGGGTGCTTTTGTATCAAGAGAGTTTGAGTCTTAAATAAATCGAGACCAGCCTGTGCCCTAGGCTATTTGTTCTTCATGCTAGTAAGTGCTAAAACCCCACTTTTACAATGGTAGCCTACATTAGCCGCGTTTCCACCAAAATTAATTATTGTGGAGAACAGCAGTAGGCTAATGCAGCGCGATTTGTATTCTGCACGCAACTTCTCATACGCTGCTTGTGTGGATACAGTCAGTTTTGACAACAAAAGGTGAGGTAATTTGATTAGATGTCATGTATTTACAACATTTTGCTTTTTAGTAATGCATGCTTCGTTTTAATGTTATTTTAAGGTGGGGTAGAATTAAATGAACGGCAAAACTCAGCATTTTGTTTGCGTACCCCCTCTGTCACGTAGGCTACCCCAGTTTGGGAACCACTGCATTACAGGATTTGAATAGAATATTTCAATATGACTAAATGTTGTTTCTATAGCAGCAACATTAAAGTTTACAGCAGCAAAGTCACTATATATAAATCTTGTCTTTTTACTCACAAAGTTTTTATTGCACGTACTTAGAACGCTTCTTCACTTCACCGCGACCGTGTGTGTGTGTCCGCGCTCATGTCTGTGCTACGTCAGAGGAGCCGACACATGAGCGGCAGAGAGAACAGAGACTGCCGGTCTGCAGCCCCACGGCCCGTTTAATGGCACGTTTCGTTGCCCATCGCTAAATAACATGTTCATATCAGAAAAAAAGCATATTGCTGGACTCGGTCGAGACCAGTGACCAAGTCTGAGACAAGTCCAAGTGCAAATGTAACGAGTCCAAGACAAGTCTGAGACAACAGAAAAACGTCTCGGACTCGAGTACTACAGCACTACCTATCACAGCACCACGCTTGAATTCACTAAGCTCCTGAGAGCGACCCACTCTTTCACAAATGTTTGTAGAAGCAGTCTGCATTCCTAGGTGCTTGATTTTTTACACCTCTGGCCATGGAAGTGATTGGAACACCTGAATTCAATTATTTGGAGGGGTGTCCCAACAAGTATTGGAATGCACCTAGGAATGCAGACTGCTTCTACAAACATTTGTGAAAGAATGGGTCGCTCTCAGGAGCTCAGTGAATTCAAGCGTGGTACAAACAATAAATGGCGTTTTGACGCTCTTAAATGTGACGTGTCAGATCGCTGTAATGCCTCAGTTCAGGTGGCAGCTCGGAGCTCAGAGTTTTTTCTTCCTCTTCAATACAAGTTATATCTCGAAAAACATGAATGAATATCAAAGGTATGTTGAAAGATAAAGCCTAGTACAACTTAGCAGAATGTATCACGCCTCATGTAATCACTTTATTTGTGCTTCAACCGTGGAAAGACGTCAGTAAAACAGCTTGTGAACAATATGTCACATCATGTCAAATTTACCTCAGTAATGTTTTCCAATGTTCACAGTTCCTTAGCTATCTATATATAGAAAAAAACACTAGAGAGGAGCTTATTTACTGTTAATTATGTTTGTGTAAATTTGCCATGAAGACAACAAGTGCTTATGAAAACTAACTTATGTAATACTAAGTTTTATACAAACATTTTAGTTTTTGAGTGTAATTATTATATCTGAAAATAAACAGCAGCTGAATATAAAACTTCTGTTGTTAATTGTAACCTCTAATATTGTAGTGTACCAAATGAGAGGGTTCCCTGTATAGTTTGCAACATTATTTGGGAGAGATTTTTTTTCCTTAAGAAAAAACAAACTATCGGCATCGGCCGATATCATTCTGAATAATCGACTATCGGTATCGGCAGAGAAATTTAGTATCGGTGCACCTCTAATAAATACCTTTATAAAATAAACAATGTTTTAAATTAAAAATGTCCAACAGAGATAAGCAATGATGTTAAAATGACGTGATACTTTAAATAATGAACTAAAACCGCCAGTAGGTGGCGCTAAGTCACTGTCTTAATGAGTGAGTCATCGAGTCATTCATTCATTCAGTAATGAACCAAGTGGCTGTATTTTTGAATGGGTAATTGAATCATTGACTCTCATGATTTGTTCACAGTCACAGATTCATTCACAAAACATTGCTGTGAGTTGCAGTTCTGCTGTGGCTTTCGTTGAAACTATTATTTTGTTTCGTTGGAACTATTATTTCGCAAAATACAGCAAACAATACAGTGTTTAAAATGTACCGTGATAGGTTGCCACCTGTGCAATAAGTCCATTCGTGAAATTTCCTCACTACTAAATATTCCACAGTCAACTGTTAGTGGTATCATAACAAAGTGGAAGCAATTGGGAACAACAGCAACTCAGCCACGAAGTGGTAGGCCACGTAAAATCACAGAGCAGGGTCAGCGCATGCTGAGGCGCACAGTGCGCAGAAGTCACCAACTTTCTGCAGAGTCAATAGCTACAGACCTCCAAACTTCGTGTGGCCTTTAGATTAGCTCAAGAACAGTGCGTAGAGAGCTTCATGGAACGGGTTTCCATGGCCGAGCAGCTGCATCCAAGCCTTACATCACCAAGTGCAATGCTAAGCGTCGGATGTAGTGGTGTAAAACACGCCGCCACTGGACTCTAGAACAGTGGAGATGTGTTCTATGGAGTGACGAATCATGGGTTTGGCGGTTGCCAGGAGAACGGTACTTGCCTGACTGCATTGTGCCAAGTGTAAAGTTTGGTGGAGGGGGGATTATGGTGTGGGGTTGTTTTTCAGGTGTTGGGCTTGGCCCCTTAGTTCCAGTGAAAGGAACTCTTAATGCTTCAGCATACCAAGACATTTTGGACAATTTCATGCTCCCAACTTTGTGGTTCTTACGTGACTGCGCACCTGTGCACAAAGCAAGGTCCATAAAGACATGGATGCGCGAGTTTGGTGTGGAGGAACTTGATTGGCCTGCACAGAGTCCTGACCTCAACCCGACAGAACACCTTTGGGATGAATTAGAGCGGAGACTGCGAGCCAGGCCTTCTCGCCAACATCACTGCCTGACCTCACAAATGTGCTCCTAGAAGAATGGTTAAAAATTCCCATAAACACACTCCTAAACCTTGTGGAAAGCCTTCCCAGAAGAGTTGAGGCTGTTATAGCTGCAAAGGGTGGGCCAACTCCATATTAAACCCTACGGATTAAGAATGGGATGTCATTAAAGTTCATGTGCACGTAAAGGCAGCCGTCCAAAAACTTTTGGCAATATGGTGTATATATACATACACACTACCATTCAAAAGTCTGGGGTCAGTAAGATTTTTTTTAAAAAGAAATTAATACTTTAATTCAGCAAGGACACGTTAAAATTAATCAAACGTGACAGTAAAGACATTTATATTGTTACAAAAAATTATATATTTTAAATAAATGCTTTCCTTTTTTAACTTTCTATTCAAAGAATCCTTAAAAAAAACATGTATCATGGTTTCCAAAAAATATTAAGCAGCACTGTTTTCAACATTAATAATCATAAGAAATGTCATCTCATTAATAATAATAAGAAAAATTATCAAATTAAAATGATTTCTGAAGGATCATGTGACTCTAAAGATAGGAGTAATGATGCTGAAAATTCAGCTTTTGCATCACAGAAATAACATTTGAATATATATTCAATTAGAAAATAGTTCTTTCACAATATTATTGTTTTTACTGTATTTTTGAGCCAATAAATGCAGCCTTCAAAAACATTAAAAAATCTTACTGACCCCAAGCTTTTGAATGGTAGTGTATTTGACACATTATTTTTTGTTGCTAAAGCCAGGAAAAATGTTTTTTCTGAGAACATGGGAGAAACAGGGAACTGAACAGATTAATCAAAAATAATTTGTTACAAAAACTTTTTTCTTTGTTGTCTGAATTATCCCAGTACTAAAGAATCAGTGTAAATGTGTGATATTTTTATATGTCGTGTTTGTCTAATACATAAAACATTAAACTAAATGTCATAAATAAAATTTATATGTCTTTCTGAACAGTAATAATACTGAAAATGGCAGATCGTTCTACCTATGTTTGGTATTAAGACAGTTCTACAGGAGAGCATGGACTGCTCTTATTGGCTTTGTGTGTATGTGTGTTTCAGTTTGTCAGAAAATCAGTCTCTACTCAAGATGCCACCATGGTCAAACCCCTGGCTGGTGGGAGCCATCTGTCTCTCCATGGCCCTACATTTCCTCATCTTATATGTGGACCCTCTTCCTGTAAGTAAGAATCTGTGTGCCAGATATTTGAAAAGATGATGCAGGAGTATCTTAGAAAAATGCCTGGGCATAATTAAATAGGAATGTGTGAGTTTAACAGGTTGGGCGTGTGCATGCCTGTTTGAAGGTAAACCACAACAAAAGTGGTTGCCTAATGAATCGAGGAAATGATAGATTTTATTGCTCATTTCACTGGCTTCCCCGAGATATAACGGATATGATGGATGAGTACAGATGAATACAGTAAATCATAACCCCCTCAGATTTTGTGGAATATTTGTGACTTTATCAGTAGAATTATGCAATGCTAAGGAAATTATGTCATCTTTAAGTATGAAAAATATGGTATTCTGTCATTTACAATACCGTATAAAAAAGGTTGTTATTTGATCATAAATACAGTAAAACAGTAATATTAGAATTATTATTACTATTATTTTAATATATTTTAAAATACAATTTATTCATATGATGGTAAAGCTGAATTTTCAGAAGCCATTATTCCAGTCTTCAATGTCACATGATCCTTCAGAAATCAGTCTAATATTCTGATCTCAAGTAAAATGTCTTATATTTTTCAGGATTCTTTGATGAATAGAAAGGAAAAAAAAAAACAGTTTTTCTTTGAAATAGAATATTTTGTAACATTATGTTTTTACTATCACTTTTGATCAATAAAATGCATCCCTGATAAAACTATTAAATTCTTTAAACAAATCTTACTGACCCTGAACTTTAGGTTCCAAAAACCTGTATGACTTTCTTTCTTTGGTGGGACACAAAAGGTGAAGGGGTTTTTTTTTTGTTTTTTTGATCTTTTTAATGCCAGGTTCAGACTACACGATATTTTGATCACTGTGTCAGATTTTACAATTTTGACTCCTAAAATCGTGTTGTGTTGTGGACAAGAAACGTCGTTGCTACCTGACCATTCATCGCGTGCCGTCTTTAATGACGTGCGTGCTGTCATCGAGAAGGCGGGACTATGGACTGACAGAAGGTGCCGTGAGCGTAAACAAACAATGGCTAGCAGTGTGTTTTGCTCTGTCTTGTCGTCAGAAAAGCCCAAAAATGCACATATCTGGATTGCATGGATATTTGGATTTCCTCCATAGAGAACTGAGGTAACATGTTTTATTTACCTTTTTTTTTCCACTCTGTCGCGTTAATTTAATCCCTCGAGGAAATATCATAAACGCAGAAGTATTGTTGCCATAGCTCCACAAACATTTCCTCCATTGTAAATTCCACCTAGCAGGAACGATGCCATTGTCTCTCTTTCGTTTGAAAGCATGTAGGAAGGTGCTTCTGTGCTTCTGTTGGCCAGTGTCACACCCATGACGGAATTTGCTGTGGACGACGGAGAAAAAAATTAAACATGCTAGTCTTTCTGTCGTGATGTCGTGAAGCATCGCAGATGCGGCATCGGTTGTCGTCCACTGACACACTACACGACCTGAAACGATCGAATCTTGCGCCCCGACGCCCATTGTTGTTTACGAATCCCCACGACACCCTACGTCAAGCAAATCATGGCAAGATCTGGCTAAAATTGTGTAGTCTGAACCGGGCATATGACTATCTTGGTCACTTTATAAAATGAATTAGGACTGGTACCATCAAACTTCAAAATTACAAAAAAAAAAAAAAAAAAAAACCACTAAAGTTTTATAAATGCTGTATATGACTCGTGAAGTCCTCAGAAGCTATTAGTGTATCGTACATTGGCTTTATGTGATGGATAGACCAAAATTTAAGATTTAAGAACTTAACATGCATCCTATCGCTCCTTGTGTTGTTCATGAGAGCAGATGCATCATATTTTTGAAAAAATCATTCTTTGAGTTGAATCTTTTTAATGAATCCAATTCACTGCTTTAGTTCTCAACAATAATTTGTTCACTAAATCAAACTGATCTGGTTTCTGAAGTTCAGCTCGTATAATAATCTGGTTGCAGTGGTTAACTGTCCACTGAAGTTAACTGTTTATTACTCAAAGCTATTGTTTGGCTTTATTAGCATTTAATAGCATGAAAACAACTACTCACACATTTAAAATGATGCCTATTGTGTTCCATGGAAGATAGAAAGTCAGACAGTTTGGAATGACATTAGGGTGAGTAAATGATGACAGAGCTTTCATTTTTAGAGGAAACTGTTCTTGTAAGTTATAGCCGTTTCTGTTACTGTTTATCTCTGTAGGTCATATTTCAGATCAGGCCGTTGTCTTGGCCTCAGTGGGTGACTGTTCTGAAGATGTCTCTGCCTGTTATTTTGATGGATGAAGCCCTGAAGTTCTTGGCCAGAAACTACATTGAGCCTGGCAACGAGTTGCTGCTGGACGAGGACGGAAATGCTACCAGGGGAGTGATTGGCAAACTGCAGCGGGCATTTAGGGGTGTGTCCTGGTCATTTGTGCTCATCTCTGCCCCATTGCTGGTCTGGATCTTCAGCCTGGACTCAGACATAACCAATATCTTCTGGGATTAGAAAGAAGGAGTATGTGTGAGAGTCTATGTGTGTGTGAGTATGTCTGAGTCAGAGAGGCAGACAGAAAAGTGGCTGATATACAGAAGCAGTGTATGCATCTAATGTAGAACGAATTTTGTGCTCAACATGAAAAACAGTATGAATGAAAAGTTACGGAGCCACTAAAGGGATATGGTGAAGGAAAAAAATATGAGATGGGAGGAAAAATTATATGTCAGTGCTTTTGCTTTCTCTCGCAAAATATTTGCGTTCCCCCAAGAAACTTTGCGTTCGCTCGCAAAGAACACAAAAGTTTTGCGAGTGAACACAAAGTTCCCCAGTTGTCAAAAGTACCGACTTCGGTACCTATCGGTACTGAAATTTTAAAAATGTGAAGCTTTGAGCGCTGTTGAGCGGATTCGTAAACACCTCTGATTGGCCATTGTGTTCACACGCTCATCAGATATGTCTGTGATTGGCTACAATGATCAACGCATGGATTGAAAGCGTTTTGAAAGCGCGATCGGGAGCGTTTGAAAGCAGGTGTCTGTCAGCGGACTGGTCCGCAGTAGACACCTGCTTTCAAACGCTCCCATGTGTATCTGTGTAAGCGCTCGGTGAAGAGCGTCTATTGATGACATATCCGATTAGCCGTGAACACAATGGCCAATCAGAGATGTTTACGTTTACATTTTTAAAATTTCAGTACCGACTAGGTACCGGTACTTTTGACACCACTACCAGGAAACGCAAAACATTTGCCAATGGAAAGCAAAAGCATTTAAACATATTTTTCCTCCCACCTCATAATTTTTCCATCACCATGTAAAGGAGCTCCGTAAAAGTTAGAGCAGGACCAGGACAATCACAGATAAATGAATGCTGGGAAAAGCTAGGGACAGAGGGAGAAAAATTAAATTCAGTCTTATAAAATGGCAAGTGATGTGCTTATGACCAACTACTTCAGCCTTCCCCATGTGTCACTGGTTTTGCATTGTTCTTTCAGTTTTTTTTTTTTTTTTTTTTTTTTTATTATTTATTTTTTGAAAATGAGTTGAAAATGCACATATGTCTATATTACTTTAGGCCTGAAATTTTAATACAATTTTAATTTTAGGTTTTTTTATTTATTTATTTTTTAATTAGTATAAAGGTTATACTTGTGTAATTTTTGTATTACTAACGACACCAAACGGAAATGCCATATGTTTGCTTAATCAGCCCGACCGGGTGAGACATAACAACCAACCATTAGCATGAATTTAGCAGCACTATCCCTTTGACTGACCTATCAAAGACAGTGGAAACTTTGTTTGGTGCTGCTATTGCCACAGAAATGACACACTTTCCCTAAAGAAATATGGCTAAAACACCCCACAACCATTGCAATTATCTGTCAAAGACTCATTTTTCATGATAAATGACATTTTAACCACATTCTGCCACATACATTCAAATGTTTGTTGGGCCTTAGCCATTTTTATTAAATGTTTAGAGGTTATGTTTTTAAGTCAAAGGGAATTGAAAAAGTAAATATCCCAGGAAGAGATTTCAAAAAAAAATTTTTTTTTTAAAATACCAAGTTCCATAAGTTATACATTACTTCACTTGTGCTTGGGGTAAAATACACTTTTTTAGCAGCATACAATACTCTTATGTTTCCGGTGTTTTATATTTACTACTTGTTTGGTACCATTTTTTTTTATCAAGTCACAATGTCAGTCATCTCTATTTTGGCATGCCATTCATTTTAATTTCCTCAAATTCCCACACTCCAAGGGATGTGACAAAAAAAACAAACAAAAAAAAACCTTTAAGTATCTTACCCGGACCATTTCCTTGTCATTTTTGAAGATTTATTTATTTGGATATGCCAGCTATACCATGAGAAATTTATTCATACAAGTCCCATAGCATGCGGTGTCACATTTCATTCCCTTTTTTAGGGGGTTGAGGTTTTGGAACTTTCACGCTCATGTTGAATCATTACTTTCAAAATGACAGTGGGGATTTTTACAGATATTTTCATTGTGACTGTTTTGTTTTTTATTCATGCTTGTATGGCAGGGAATGTTGTTTTGCCTGCCTTTATCCTTTAATACGATTCTTGTTTCCCTTGAGTCTGACCAGCTACTATTCATTGGGGGCAATTTATTGCTTATTAAGACCAAACATCATTATCAGGTGTCCAGTTATCATACTACGCTTATCAGATGGATGCTGAAAACGTTTGGCAATAACATCTGTAATTGATCAGAGCCCAAAAAAGAAAGTTTCAGGATTGGTTGTGGATCAGTTGTCGGAAATGTTCAAGTTCATAACCTGTTTATTTCATGTCTTTATCCTTTTGGTCATTGTTTCAATCATCTATCTGAGTCTTATTTTAATGTTTGCTTTTTTTTTTCATTGAAAATCATTCCACAAAAAGGAGCTTTATACATGAATGAAAATCCTGTTCTTTCTATTTGTCATTTAGATTCTATTTATTTCCTACTTCTTGAAAAAGACATTTTGAATTTTGTAGTATTTTGTTATTCATGCAGTTGATACCATAATTGTCATTTAATCGCTGTTCCATTGACAGGGAAATGGAAACTGCTTCATGAAATGGAAAATAAACTCTTGATTTAAAATTCTTTAGCTGTGTTTGTGTCTTGTAGCATTTTGAAACATTTGATAAAACAGATTAGATAAATACTACTGTAAATAATAAAATGTAAAACATGATTATTTTTTTCAAAAAACTTTTTATTGAAATATATATTTATATTTAATCACAATAAAAAAAAAATACATATTTTCAATTTGTACCAGAGTTCAGGTGCACAATGTATAAAACATATCATATAAAACCATTAATGATAAATTAAATGATTAAATGATAAATAAAAATAAAAAGTATATAAATATAAAAGTGGCAGGATACTTTTTAGCTTTTTAAGACACATTAGGACACACATGTTGCATTATTTGAAAACACACCCCAATGACCTGCTTCTCAAAAGCTCTAGTTTTGTCCCACAAAAAGAGTTGTTGAATTTCCAAGGGGCACAAGGGTTCTGATATATTGCACGTTTTTTCGTCTTCTGAGCATCTGAGCATCTGCAAATACAAAGACACATTGCAAATCATCTTGTGTAATATTTTCATATACACTGCATTCATCTATAACACTTTTCATTACCTGTAAGTTATTAATTAGGCCTTGAATTTCATTCTTGATTTTATAGCCATCTTCTTTTTTGAATGCCACCTCACAGTTATAGTAATTACCAAGTTTCTGTAAAACTGCACACTTTATCTGAGAAAAGAACAAATGCATATATTGTCAGAGACAGTACAGTGGCTAAACACTTTCAATGAACCAAACTGTACCAGATAGCTAAAAGAAACAATGTCAGCCAGACTAACTTACCTCTCTAAAGTCGTTTTCAGTAGAGATGACACTACTTGCACTTGGAGTAGGTGTGAACTAAATATACAAATGGAATTATCATTACATTAATGTTATTAATGAACTAAAAATAGACTAAAATCAATGACATGCGTACTTACATTTTCTGTGGTCAACATTTCTCTTATCCTGTCAACCTGCCACCTTATATTTGAGCAGGTGTCTAAACTGGGTTTACCAGATGGTGCAAAGCTGCCAGACTTCACACACAGCATCATAAGGAAGGCATAAATCATAGAATGCACTGTAAAACAAAACCCATGCATGTTCATCAACAGAAGGCTCATACACTGACAAAGCAATGATATTCCATGTAATTCATTCATTTACTCAATCATATAAAGTCTTACTTGTATCTCCTTGGTGTCAAACACAAATTCTGTGCTGGTATTGTTTTAGAGTTGGGTACCCTGTCAGAGGTCAACTTCTTGTGCCACAGCTTCTGCAAATGTTCCTGACTCTCCATCTTATATATCTTGAGGTTCTATCCCCTTTCATCACATACTTCCAGTACTGGACTCAAAACTTTCGGAGAAAATTCCTGAAGAGTCATCAGATTTCTCACCAGGCTAGAAAGTATACGTGAATTTTGTGTGGGTGTGTGCTAGGATTGATTGGACATGTCTCAACGCTATTGTTAATTCGTTAGAATTTCTTTTTAACTGATCCCTCTTGCATGCTCACTGCTTGTCACTTCCTCCTGGGAAACTATTGGAAATGATGTAATTCTGCATAGTATTCCCAGAACATTTAACCACGTCAGTTTGTCTACTGCTCAAACAGGTCAGTGGATGACACCACAAATCTCTGGCAAGCAAACTGTTGAATGATTGGTCAACTTAAAATTCGTGTTATTGATTCTTCAATTAAAACTTTTATTTTTTAATTTTTAATATATATTTTTTATTTTATTTTTGCAGTAGAGCAGGAAATTGGGCTTATGTTATAGATACTAGGTTTCTTGACTGGCAGATCTCAGGTGGAAAAAATTTGCAACAGGACATTCAGGTTCCTTTCAGATCTTTCTTCTGAAACAGCTGTGTTAACAGCACTGTAACCTTTCTGAAAAAGCATGATAATGGCTGTCATTTAAGAAATGCTTGAAGAAATGAATTTCTGCCACAGCACTATAGAAATTGTTTTGACATCACTATTTGGTATGGCAATGCACTGCACATTTTTATTGTACATTTGTATAATGCACAGTATTCAATTTACTGTTCATTTAAACATGCATTACACTTCATATTTTGTCTGTTATGCTATTCATACATCCATATGGGGATATGGGTCATCTCCACCAATATTCAGATTAACGGTCAACAAATATGCTGGTTCTCAATCTTTTTCCACCAGTAAGGTTACAGCCTAGCAAAGCAACATTACTCATTTATTATTACCAACCCCAAGCCTATAATCCTTAAAAAAAAAAATTATTTCAACCCTGTCATCAGTTTAGTTTATAAATGATACGTTTTGTATACATATAATATGGAATAATTATAGTAGTAAATAGTAACACTTATTTATGATGTGCTTTGTAATAGCCAACACATTATAATTATATATAATTATATTTTATACATTATAATATTATTATAATGTGTATTGCGCTATATATCACAAAAATTAAAATAAATTTAATAAATTAAAAATGAGTAACTCTCAAAATAATTTTTGTATATTTATATATAATATACATTAGGGGTGGGAGAAAAAAATCAATCCATCGATGCATCGCGATTCTCTTTCCAACGATTCTGAGCTTATAGTTTTTAACGAGATGCGCGATGACGCCGAGTGTGCTTTTTGCTTGCTTCCAATTCCTCACACACATACACCACTCGAACCTTCCGCAAAATAATCATTCATAAAGTTCGGAAAGGTTGAAGCGAAATACAAAGGACATTCGCGGGCTTCATTGCACAGGATGGCCTGTGAGAGAGAGAGAGAGATAGGACTAACTGCAGAACCATACGTCGTGACAGTCTGAGGACGACAGCGCCAGACTAACAGCCTGAGGCCGGAAGTGGGCGGAGCAAATTTATCTTCGTAGGCATTGCTCCATTTGGAGCATTTTAAAGTTTAAAACCATGTTAATGTCAAATATTTTATTAAAACGGACTAACTGAAATTATAGATACTCGCTTTTTGTTAATAGCTTAATCATATAAATATATATATAGCCTACACACACAAAAGTTACAAGGATATGTGTATTATTAAACCCCCTTGTAACCTTTTAAATATTTTTTAAAGTTAAAAGTTCAGCAACATGTTTTATGTCACAAATGATTAACTGAATATAAATTGAACACAAAGCTTAAACACTAACAATGACAAACATTTATTTGACATAAAATGTATATTTTACTCAAGCATTTCATGATGAATGAACCATTTTTTTTCACATTACACAGTTGTACACTAGATTACATGAATTAAGCAAATTCAGATCCATCAAAACCAAAAACAAAACACTAAGGTTATTTAATTTTAATAAAATTTACTTTTCCCCCTAAGTATCAAACACATCATATACTAGCTGTGCTTTGCTCTAAAACAAAAAGTACAAAATCAAACCAAAGAGAGTAAATTGAACAAATTATTGCACAGCAGGTACATGATGACAAATTAAATCTTAAAAAAATAAAATAAAATAAAAAAATAAAATCTCCATAAACATTTTTGTCCAGACACTCATTAAGAAAAATGTCCATATCATCCTTAATTTGGAAGCAAAACACTAAAGGCTCTTTGGCCAGTTGTCTGTCATCATCCGTTTCAGCCTGTGGAAGTTGAAGAAGGGCTTTTTCCCGGTCTTCCTCTTTCAATATCAGAAAGCACGGGTCTTCCACTAAACCTTGGAAGACTTTTGGTTGTTGAGCAGCCATTTAAGTGCAGCACAGAGGTCTTCTGTGATCCGTGGCTCCTTCATGAGAGAAGGGTACGAACAAATGGGATGAAATGTTGGAAGTGTATTTAACAATACTTTGTGTTGTAGTTAGGATGTAGCATAGCATGTATAATAAAGTTTTGAGATTCTGTTTTTCTCATGTTTATATATTGGAGACATAAATCATACCCTGTCACTAATGAAATGAATCAATCATGTTCAGTTTACATTTTTTAAAAAAGGCAAGCAATTCATAGGGCTTTTCACACTGCACTTAACCCCGGGTTATTGTCGTTCTAAACACCACTTTTAACTGTGGGTAAAGTAACGCTCCACATATTGCTTGTATATTTACACGCTTTTGACAGTCACAGAAACACTGTGCATTGTATATAAATAGAAAATTCAGCGTTGGAAAGAAAAAAAAACAAATGCTGACATAATGCAGTAATAATGCAGTGCAGAAAATACAGTTTAATTCTTTTATAGTCTGAAAAGTCCATTCAGGATAAACTTGATAGTGAAGTTGGCTATATGTAATATGAGGATGTGCAATGCCTGAGCACTTATGTAAACATATTGTGTGCTTTGTTCATCCAATCAGTGACATTGACTCTGCAAATATGCAAATAAGGACGTTAACCCAGGGCTTAGTAATGTACAGTGTGAAACGCTGCGTATGAATACTTAGGATTAACTGTTAACCTGATGATCAGTGTGAAATCAAGATAACCCAGGATTCTGTTTACCTGGGGTTAACAATCACCCATACAGGGTAAACTATTTAAAGTATGAAAAGCCCTCATATTTGTTTTTCATTCTAATGAAAAGAGAAGTTCATACATTTTTAAAAACTTTCAACTTTCTCTTCTTTTTCTTACCATTAACATGAAGATCCCACAGTCAATAGAGCCGGCCAACTGTTGTGGAACATTCTAAAACAATACAATATTATTAAGTTATTCCTGGAAAAGATGTGACAGATATAACAACACACCATCTGTATAAGTAGCTTATGTCTTATGAAAGCCTTATAAAACTAACCTTGTTTTTGATCAGCTTCCATTGTTCTGGGGTGATTCTGCTTGTCAATTTACTGCATTGCAAAATCAAACAGAAAAACTAAAATATATAACCATAAAAATTGCATAAGAGAGACAAGTTTCGTTGTTCTAAAGTCAAAATTACTACTTACTGCATTGCAAAAACAACATTTTAAATTCAGAATAAAAAAGAAACGTTCATACCTCCATGGACAACAGCCTTTTTGAAGTGAATTTGAAGGTGTGCATTCAACCTGTGCCTTCTGGTCGGTTTAAAAACACTGGGCAGTGGAAATTGTAGCAGAATGTTTTGCATCGCTGCAAATAAAGTAACTTCCGTCTTCCGTATTCTTCAAAAAGCTTACGCTGTATGTCCTACGCCTTTCCTATTCTACTTACGGAAAAAACGGAACTGGCGCCACGTTCGTTCTGTAAGTTGAATAGGAAAGGCGTAAGCTTTTTGAAGAATACGGAAGACGGAAGCACTCGCAAGGTGATCATTTGTTTATAAAGCATATACATTTAATTGTTTAGAAAATGACCGATCGTTTCGCTAGATAAGACCCTTATTCCTTGTCTGGTATCTTTTAAAGCCCTTTGAAGCTGCATTGAAACTGTAATTTAGACCTTCAACAGTGGAGTCCATTGAAGTCCACTATAAGGAGAATAATCCTGGAATGTTTTCATCAAAAACCTTAATTTCTTTTCGACTGAAGAAAGAAAGACATGAACATCTTGGATGATATGGGGGTGAGTAAATTATCAGGAAATTTTCATTCAGAAGTGAATTAATCCTTTAAACTTACACCAGAACATTTTTTATTTCGTTTTATTTAGTAACTTTTAGGAGGGTGTACTCATTTTTGCTACACAACATTTTATCACCTTGATAAGAAAATCTTATTTTCCTGAATAATTTTGACATGCTTCTTTGGTAATTGATTAAGCAGACTTGCTGGAACATTAAATCTCTAAAGAACTCTAACATGTCTTCTAAGTAATTGAGTAATTGCTGACTTTCAGAAGTTTCAGAGGGGGTGTACTCATTTATGCTGTGCACTGTATATATTTATACAGTAGTAGTAGCCTATTATATATGGTGAATATACAGATATAAGATAAAACAGTTACGTTAAAGATGTTAAGGACACAAAATTTCACTAAGTTTATTTCACAAATGTAAAGCTGTTGAACAACAAACATTTTTTTTTTTTTAATTCTGTATTACACACTAACCAGCAAAAATCTCTTTAAATGTGACTAAGTTCAGTAGCCTATGTTTTTCCTGTAAATGATATTAACAGTAGCTACGTCACAGGGATACAATGCAGACTTACAGCGCTGCCAACTGTCATGCAAATTTAGTGTAAGGCGCCGCTGGCTTTAGTTTCAGTTTCTGCATCATGCTCTCATTTCACAAAATATCACACCAAGTAACAAGACAGCGCAATTACCTTAGGGCTTGATTTTAAAACATTCTCGATTGAACTAGACCAAAGCAGCACAATCCTGCCCAATCAATTACATCACCAGCAGTAAGAAAAAAAAAATGAAAGGGGCCACAGACCAAAAGGGCCAGGATGGCATGGTCCAGACAGACTGTCACCCAGCCAAAACTGAATACATAAAACAAAACGGGGTATAAATAATCATATCTGGTATATTTATTTGGTAAATTATGATTTTACAAAAACATATACTTTTGTTCATTTTCAGAACACAAATGAAGATATTTTTAATAAAATCGGAGAGATTTCGGTCCAAACCACTTTGACGCTTCAAAAAGTTCATAAAGAAATCGTAAAACTAATCCATATGAACTGAGCGGTTTAGTCCAAATTTTCTAAAGAAACACAATCACTTTGACGAACAGATTGAATTTAGGCTTTTATTCACACATAAACATCAGCGAACATAAACAGAAACTCAAATGCTTGACATGCGAGAAGAACAAACCTCATTGTTTCTTGCGGGAAGCTCAAACGAGCTGCGTGACACCAAAGAATGAACCCCACTGGTTCTCGCATGTCTATCAAGTAGTGGTTCAACGGATCACAAAACTCACGGTTCGGATCATATCACGATTATTAAGTCACGGATCGGATCATTTTTCAGATCAGCAGCAAAAAAAAAAAAAATTGGGGGATGGGGGGTAACTTTGCATTTATTACTTAGCCCACTTTAACTACTCCGATACCACAGCAGAAACTACTAGCCTAACTAATACATTATTAAAGGCAAGTGAACAAACTGTAAAAAGAACAAATACTGTACACCAATTACAAGCATAGATAAATACAACATAAAGTTACAAATAAAGTATAAGGTCTAACTGTAGTATTAATTTTCATGTACAGAAATGTAATAAATGTAAAATGATACTGTTCACTGTATAAATTTAATATAGATTAATCTTTGTTAAAGCTGTGTTTTGTTGTTTGATTTATATGACAGACAACAGCAGGTATTTATAGGTCGCTGTCACTTTAAGAGTAAGACCCCATGCACGCACACATCCGATAGATACACATCCGAATTCTCACCTCGTTCACTTAAGACATAACCGAATGTGTTTACGAGAATACTTGCTGAGAGGGGTATTTTGACTGATAATTTTGACATGCTTCTTTGGTAATTGATTAAGCAGACTTGCTGGAACATTAAATCTCTAAAGAACTCTAACATGTCTTCTAAGTAATTGAGTAATTGCTGACTTTCAGAAGTTTCAGAGGGGGTGTACTCATTTATGCTGTGCACTGTATATATTTATACAGTAGTAGTAGCCTATTATATATGGTGAATATACAGACATAATGCGTGTATGTGTCCATCCAAGTGCACTGAGGACGCGAAGGAGAAATCAATTTGGAGTTCGCGAGCTATCTGAGACGCGCCTCTCTCTGTGTGCGCGCGCGAGCCTTGTATGTATGTGCATCATGTGCGCACCGATAACAGCGTGGCGTGCGATACCGAATTAAATCCTCTTTTGCCTCTTCTAGCGCTGGAATGGATTTATATCTATTTAATGTGTAAACTAGCAAGACAAAACACGTGCAAATGATAACCTATTGCGGTTAAACTTGCAATTGATCCGCGAATCACATGCGTGCCGAACCGTGGGGCTTGGTCCGTACGGATCACGGATCAACAACGATCCGTTTAACCACTACTATCAAGCATGCTTGTGCTTATGTTTAACATAATTTTTGCTTTTGGGTGAACTAACTTTAAGGGCCCAATCATACATCCGGTACAATGCAAGGCCAGGCGCAAGTGTTTCAGCCCGACAGAGTTATCATTTTCACGTAAAAAAATATTAAGCCTTAAAGTTCTGCATAATTAAAGGCGTGGTCACTTGAGTGACAGGTTTGCCGCTGCTGTCTGTGAGCCGTCACTTTACCTCAGCTAATTCCAGCCGCTGAATTTGGCATCTCTGCCGTGTTTGTGCTTTTTTTTTCGGGATTATTTTATACAATTATAAAATAATAATATATGCAATTATAAAATAATATGGCTTGCTGCATTAATGGTCGAGACTCGAGACAGATGGAGAGATGTGCGTCTGTGTACATGTGCTCGCATGCGGAAGATAACACACGTTGTTGGATCGTGGCATTGGCTAAAAGTTTTGTTCCTGAGATTTACTACAATGACAATAGTAGGAGGATATAAAACTCAGACAGCACTGCTTGGATATTATAACTAAAACTGCCGCACTATTTTGAAAAATTATACTTTGGACGCGGGCTCATTTGTTTGTGAGATAGGATCTTATACAGTTTTACAACATAAACACTGCTCAGATTGCATAATTTCTTGAAGAACGATGATGGAGAGCAGATCATTCAGAAGAAATGTGATGCAAACAATGGATAATATATCAATATTTCATGGATTTAACGCTTTTGTGGACAAAAAGTACTGTTTTTTGTTTTTCAATGGACACTCATGGACATTTTACCCAAGGTTGTATTCATCTCGCGATCGCTATTTCATTATAAAGGTATGAAGTCTCATTTGATTTTTCATGTTGTTATTTGCACACCCGACACAAATTACAATTACTGGTGCTGGAGCATCTATATCGTAAAAAAGACACCGTAGATTGACAGTAAACTTTTAGAACTTTCTAATGATATAACTTATCTTTATTAATCTTTTAGATAGTATCTTAGATTAGATAGCTCCTTTAGCCTGCTAACATGATCACGTCGCGCTAGGCGGGCGTGGTTTCAGTAACCAGGCACCTCAGTTCCAACCACGTCCCGCTCCTTTGCCCATTTTCAGTTATTCGGAAGTGACATGCGGTGACGCGCTGCTAAGATGGCAGCGGCCTCATTTTCGCTTCAAAAATGCTCTTCAGAAATCTACGGGTGACGTCACGGACACTACGTCCATATTTTTTTACAGTCTATAAGCAATACACACATGTATTTAAAGGTTGAGGGTGTCTACTGTCTATATTCCGCCATGTAAATAGCAATCAGCCATAGTGCAAGCGCACCTGGCTTTTAAAGGAAATGGGAGGTGACACTAATTAGTTTATAAATCCTGTAGTGTAAACTTGGCATTACGCCCAAAACACACCCATGACTCATTTAAAGGATTAGTTCACTTTCAAATGAAAATTACCCAAAGCTTTACTCACCCTCAAGCCATCCTAGGTGTATATGACTTTCTTCTTTCTGACGAACTCAATCGTTTAAATATCCTGAGGCATCCGAGGTTTATAATGGGAATATAATTTACCAAACGAGTATGAGCTGAAGAAAGTGCCTCCATCCACATCCATCCAATATGAACATATTCCACACGGCTCCGCGGAGGGTTAATAAAGGCCTTCTGAAGCGAAGCAATGCGTTTGTGTAAAAAAATCTTTGCGTGGCAGGGGCAGCTGCCACTGAGACCTGTCACTCGACCCGTCGCCGCTAGTGGCAGCTGCCACTCGACTTGTCACCGCTATACGCGCCTGTCACTCGACCTGTCACCGCTGCCACTCGACCTGTCACATATATACGCGCCTGTCACTCGACCTTCCACGGATAAACGCGCCTGTCAGTCGACCTGCCACGGCTATACCCGCCTGCCCCGCGACCTGTCACAGATATACGCCCGTCACTCGACCTTCCACGGATAAACGCGCCTGTCAGTCGACCTGCCACGACTATACCCGCCTGCTCCGCGACCTGTCACAGATATACGCGCCTGTCACTCGACCTGCCACGGCTATACCCGCCTGCCCCGCGACCTGTCACGGATAAACACGCCTGTCACTCGACCTGTCACGGCTATACCCACCTGCCCCGCGACCTGTCACAGATATACGCGCCTGTCAGTCGACCTGCCACGGATAAACGCGCCTGTCAGTCGACCTGTCACGGCTATAGGCTACCCGCCTGCCCCGCGACCTGTCACGGATACCCAGGTGAAAAAAATACACTTCTATAATGTACTTAAAGTGCTCTATTTTCGCGCACTAATTTCGTACTTAACATAGGCTACTAAAAATTCTTCTTTAGTACTTCTTAAGATAATCTTAAGAGCATCTAGGTGTACTCAACTGTGCTATTTTGAGACACCATGAAATATGAACTAAAATGTGCTTTTAATATACTATCTCTGTATTTAAAAAAATTATTTAGTTACCACTTGTAGTATGGGTTCAAATGTACTATAAGCGGTATCTAAATATATTTTTTTTAAAACACAGAGATAGTATATTAAAAGCACATTTTAGTTCATATTTCATGGTGTCTCAAAATAGCACACTTGAGTGCACTTAGATGTTCTTATTATTATCTTAAGAAGTACTAAATAAGATTTTTTTTAGTATATTAAGTTAGAAATTAGTGCACAAAAATAGAGCACTTTAAGTAAATTATACAGTATCTCACAGATGTGAGTACACCCCTCACATTTTTGTAAATATTTTATTATATCTTTTCATGTGACAACACCGAAGAAATGATACTTTGCTACAATGTAAAGTAGTGAGTGCACAGCTTGTATAACAGTGTAAATTTGCTGTCCCCTCAAAATAACTCAACACACAGCCATTAATGTCTAAACCGCTGGCCACAAAAGTGAGTACACCCCTAAGTGAAAATGTCCAAATTGGGCCCAAAGTGTCAATATTTTGTGTGGCCACCATTATTTTCCAGCACTGCCTTAACCCTCTTGGGCATGGAGTTCACCAGAGCTTCACAGGTTGCCACTGGAGTCCTCTTCCACTCCTCCATGACGACATCACGGAGCTGGTGGATGTCAGAGACCTTGCGTTCCTCCACCTTCCATTTGAGGATGCCCCACAGATGCTCAATAGGATTTAGGTCTGGAGACATTCTTTAGCAAGGCAGTGGTCGTCTTGGAGGTGTGTTTGGTGTCATTATCATGTTGGAATACTGCCCTGCGGCCCAGTCTCCGAAGGGAGGGGATCATGCTCTGCTTCAGTATGTCACAGTACATGTTGGCATTCATGGTTCCCTCAATGAACTGTAGCTCCCCAGTGCAGGCAGCACTCATGCAGCCCCAGACCATGACACTCCCACCACCATGCTTGACTGTAGGCAAGACACACTTGTCTTTGTACTCCTCACCTGGTTGCCGCCACACACGCTTGACACCATCTGAACCAAATAAGTTTATCTTGGTCTCATCAGACCACAGGACATGGTTCCAGTAATCCATGTCCTTAGTCTGCTTGTCTTCAGCAAACTGTTTGTGGGCTTTCTTGTGCATCATCTTTAGAAGAGGCTTCCTTCTGGGACGACAGCCATGCAGACCAATTTGATGCAGTGTGTGGCGTATGGTCTGAGCACTGACAGGCTGACCCCCCACCCCTTCAACCTCTGCAGCAATGCTGGCAGCACTCATACGTCTATTTCCCAAACACAACCTCTGGATATGACGCTGAGCACGTGCACTCAACTTCTTTGGTTGACCATGGCGAGGCCTGTTCTGGGTGGAACCTGTCCTGTTAAACCGCTGTATGGTCTTGGCCACCGTGCTGCAGCTCAGTTTCAGGGTCTTGGCAATCTTCTTATAGCCTACGCCATCTTTATGTAGAGCAACAATTCTTTTTTTCAGATCCTCAGAGAGTTCTTTGCCATGAGGTGCCATGTTGAACTTCCAGTGACCAGTATGAGAGAGTGAGAGCGATAACACCAAATTTAACACACCTGCTCCCCATTCACACCTGAGACCTTGTAACACTAACGAGTCACGTGACACCAAGGAGAGAAAATGGCTAATTGGGCCCAATTTGGACATTTTTACTTAGGGGTGTACTCACTTTTGTGGCCAGCGTTTTAGACATTAATGGCTGTGTGTTGAGTTATTTTGAGGGGACAGCAAATTTACACTGTTATACAAGCTGTACACTCACTGCTTTACATTGTAGCAAAATGTCATTTCTTCAGTGTTGTCACATGAAAAGGTATAATAAAATATTTACAAAAATGTGAGGGGTGTACTCACTTCTGTGAGATACTGTAGAAATGTACTTTTTTTTCACCTGGGTATACCCACCTGTCACTCGACCCGGGTTCCGTCAAAGCTTCTGTCACAGTCACCAATAAATGTGTTTGGCTTGCCTTCAGCTTTGAATATGTATGCTAGTAATAGGCTATTGCCAATAGGTCTTACTATTATGTTTGGACATTTTTTTATTGTAGCAAATTCCTTAAGTATGTATAGCAGATCGAAGTAGTAGCCTAGTAGTAGTAATAATAATAATAATAATAATAACGCCTACCTCTCGCTCATGCTTTCTTAAGGTAAACTTGCCTACTGTTCGGACTAAGGCACGTCAGTCACACATATTTGTAGTCACTGTTTTTTGCTAAGTTTTGTTTTTCTGTGGAAAGTTATGTTGTTTTTAGCTTTTGTCTGTACAGTATGTCATTGTTTACACGCAGGACAGAAATGAAAATAAAACCACTTGAACTGAAATCGAAGACCAAATAAGTCCATTGTTACATAGGCTAGCCTATATAACATAAGAAACAGTTAGCCTATGATTAATTGTAATTAACATAAAAAAAGTTGTTCTGCCGAGCCTATAGGCTACACTGTGTAGCCTAGCCTACGTCTAGTGGCGCTGGGGAGATGTAGCCTATTTATGCACGACAGCGCGGTACATAGGCTTATGAGAATATCGCTTTGTAAAAACAACAAAAGCGTAGGCCTAGCTTAACTAGAGGCCCAGAGTGTACTGACCAAAGTTTATTGACCGTGAATGCCGAAGGACGCGTTCAGTGCGTGCGCACTATCTAGTAAGTAGACCTTCCAACGTTCAAAACACTAGTCCGAATGGACACAGGAATCGGGTGTTTATTTTGTGACAAAGAAAGTTTATTTTCAGCAGTCTTTCAAAAAAGACCATTTTTGATAATTATTTTGATTATTATAGCCTACATTGTCAATGTAAGCTATAATAATCATGGGGGGTGCGGTTGTTTGGTGTGGGGTGTAAGAATAGGATTTTCGAAATTGCAGTAAAACACATTCTGTCCAGTTGATTCGCTGATGATTGTCCCAACTGTCCAAACATTACAAATAGCAATGTGTCCAAACTTTTGACCAGTACTGTAAATATTTATACATATTTATAGCAATATATTTATAAAATGTATGTAAATAACACTTATTTCTAATCTTAGAAATGCATGCAAATTGCAATAGGGGACTTTTTGGAAGTTTTATCACAACAAATTGTTGGTGAAATACTGAAACACTAATAAACATTCTTTTTATATACATGTATTGCATTTTTGTCGCGAGGCAGGCGGCTATAGCCGTGGCAGGTCGAGTGACAGGCACGTATATCTGTGACAGATTGAGTGACAGGCGCGTATATCTGTGACGGGTCGCGGGGCAGGCGGGTATATCTGTGACAGGTCGCGGGGCAGGCGGGTATAGCCGTGGCAGGTCGACTGACAGGCGCGTTTATCCGTGGCAGAACGCGGGGCAGGCGGGTATATCTGTGACAGGTCGCGGGGCAGGCGGGTATAGACGTGGCAGGTCGACTGACAGGCGCGTTTATCTGTGACAGGTCGCGGGGCAGGCGGGAATATCTGTGACAGGTCGCGGGGCAGGCGGGTATAGCCGTGGCAGGTCGCGTGACAGGCGCGTATATATGTGACAGGTCGAGTGGCAGCGGTGACAGATCGAGTGACAGGTGCATATAGCGGTGACAGGTCGAGTGACAGGCGCATATAGCGGTGACAGGTCGAGTGGCAGCGGTGACAGGTCGAGTGACAGGCGCATATAGCGGTGACAGGTCGAGTGGCAGCTGCCACTAGCGGCCACGGGTCGAGTGACAGGTCTCAGTGGCAGCTGCCCCTGCCACCAAAGATTTTAATAAGCCCTATCTAGCTTCCGCCAGACCGCCTTCCGTATTCAAATCACAGAATAAACGGAACTGGCGTCGCGCCAATTCCGTAAGTTAAATACAGCGTAAGCTTTTTGAAGAATACGGAAGGCGGTCTGGCGGAAGCCAGATATATTACTCCGTAACTTGTTAATTTTTTTTTTTTTTTTTTTTTTTTTTTTTTTTAAACAAACGCATCGCTTCGCTTCAGAAGGCCTTAATTAACCCTCCGGAGCCGTGTGGAATATGTTTATGATGGATGGATGTAGATGGATCCACTTTCTTCGGCTCATACTCGGTTTGGTAACGCATACTGCTATTATAAAGCTCGGATGCCACAGGATATTTATTAATATTTCTATGATTGTGTTCATCAGAAAGAAGAAAGCCATATACACCTAGGATGCTTGAGGGTGAGTAAAGCATAGGGTAATTTTCATTTGAAAGTGAACTAATCCTTTAAGACAGTGGTTCCCTAACTTGGGTACGCGTACCCCTGGGGGTACGTGACGTGACAGAGGGGGTACGCGAAAAAATGCTGAGTTTTGTGCTTCATTTAATTCTTCCCCACCTTAAAATAACATTAAAACGAGCATGTACTTCATCGCACAATGCCGTAAATACATGACATCCAATCAAAATACCACATCTTTTGCGGTTAAACTGACTAAATCCATTTCCATATAAGCAGCGTGCATACGGGTGCTGATAGGTTACGAGTCTGCTGAGTTTGCTGCCTTAACAAATCGCGCTACATTACTGCCGTTCTCGACAATGTACCTGTAGATTTAGCACTTACTAGCATGAAACACAAATAGCCTGGCACAGAAAGATCATAGAGATCAGTTTAAGATTCAAACTCTTGATACAAAACATACCTTTTGTGAGTTCTTGTTTTTAATGTTGATAATATTATACGAGCAAGAATGCAAATCCAAATATCCACACATTTGCAAATGAGACATCGATTTTATAGAACAGTTTAACAAAACAACGGGTAATATTAAGTGATGTTCTTCACAGTATTGTCAGTATTTACTCTATTTTGCAACGAAATAATAGCTCCAACGAAAGCCACAGCAGAACTACAACAGACACAGCGGTGTTTCGTGAACGAATCTGTGACTTTGAACGAATCGTTCGTGAAAGTCATCGATTCAATGATTCATTCATAAATACAGCCACTTGCTTCGTTACGAATGGATGAATGACTTGGTGACTCACGCATTAAGACTTACCGCCACCTACTGGCGGTTTTAGTATGTAAAAGAATCACTTTTCACGTGTTTATCATCATTGCATATTTTACTATTGAGCATTTTTTTATTTAAAACATTATTAATGTTGTAAAGGTATTTATAAAGATAAAAATGCACTGGAAAGTCAATTTAGGGGCAAATATTGTCCCTTAATGGAAAAGGTGTAGTCTAAGTGGAAGAGAGGGGGTACGCAGAAGGATGATGAATGCCTCAGGGGCTACTCTACTCTAAAAAGTTTGGGAACCACTGCTTTACGAGACTTGGTACAACTCTTTTGGACCATGCGCCTGGCGCGCCGTCCATTTTTTCCATCGTTAAACTAGCAAAAGTGGATTCGGACACGTGACCTGCGCCCTGCGTTTCAGTCCATGCGCTTAGATCGTTAAAATAGGGCCCTAACAGTTTCAACTTGGCTTTGAAAAAAGACACAGAATAGAAGTGCACCATCCATGATTTCTCACCAGTGGGCCTAGTACAACATTAATTTATTATTTGGGTAATTTCATATAGAAGACTCACCACGACCAACTAACCAAAGTTTCGGCGGTCATGGCCACGCGAGGGCGCCGCTGACACTGTGAGTGATCTTACAGGCGTCTACACTAACACTCAGTCTCGTGTGCTCTCTCGGAAACATCCATAAATTGAGTTTTCGTTTTGAAAGGTGGGGAGGAGGGTCAATGCCGGGAGCCATTTATAGACAAAAAGAGCAGGGAGAGAGAAAGAGCTTATAAAAATTGACATATCCCTTTTAGTTTGTACAAACGTGCAAGTACAACCTGGAGTGCACGAAGAGAAAAACGCAAAATTATAGCACCACGGTTTGGAAAGGATACCAACGCTGAAGAAAACCAGACACATGCCATTGCTATAAATAACAGTACATAAGACACTGGTAAGTTTACTCTCTCCAAGCTTCCAAGATTTTGGAAACTTGTTTTAAGAGCCAAGTTGATAAATCAATGCTCAGTTTTTGCAAACCACTTAAAAAAAAAAAAAAAAGATTTGTAAATACATTACTGACAACATTTTTTTTCTCATTGTCAGTTAATTTTCCTAAGATGTGCGTGCGTACTTTTGTGGGATAAAAAAACGTACTTTGTAAATGTCAAAACTGACTGCGTTATCTCATTGCTTTTTGATCTTGAATTGTGCATTTGAAATGATATATTTTAGTAATCAGATTGTGTTTTGTGTCGTGCGTATTCTCATTTTATTACATTTATTTTAAATAGCATGTTACACAATCCAATGCAAGAATGAACAATACAGTATAGTGTATAAATTATGACCTTTTACAACTGATATAGGTAATTATCAGTGGTCTCAAGTGCGCGCGTTGTTTTTTCCTTTAGGAAACTGAAGTGCGCACGCGGCACTTCCAGTGAGCTGCTGAGCACGCGGTAGCAACTGTAGCCAGTGTGAAGGAAACAGCTGTTTGTGTGTGTGTGTGTGTGTGTGTGTGTGTTGAGTTGAGCTCAGCTGAGCTGAGCGTCATTATTTTGTGTGTAGTCCTGAACTAGTAAACCCTACTTTATGGGGACAAAATGTCCCCAAAAGGATAATAAACCAGAAATCTTTGATCTTGTAAGGAGATTATGGTCCCCATGAGGAAAAAATCTTATAAATCATAGTACATTGTTTTTTGAAAATGTAAAATTGCAGAAAGTTTTCTGTAATGGGTAGGTTTGGAGGTAGGGTTGGGTATAGAATATACAGTTTGTACAGTATAAAAACATTGTCTATGAAAAGTCCCCATAAAACATGGAAACCCAGTGTGTGTGTTGAGTTGAGCTGCCTTCATTACTTACTTTGGAAATCTGCTTTTGACCTTTTGAAAGTCAGTTCATCTTGTCTTCTGGAGTGGAAGTATTTCATCATAGATCGTCCCTTAACAAAAATATGTTTTAATTCATCCTGTATTACGTTAATAAAACAGTATTTCTGAATGTTCCCTAAATGTTCAAAAAGTCCAAAAAGTTTTTTTTTTTACTGTTTTAAAACTTTTTTTTCTTGGTTATGCAAAGTTAAGGGAACATTTCATTTGATCATTGTGCAAACATTATGGAAACATAAAATGTTACTTTTAAACGTTCTCTGAACATTCTGAAACAAGCAGTAAAATTTAAAAAAATATTAGATGAACATCCAACTAAAACAATTCAGAAAACTTTCCATATATAAATAATGTTTTTGTGCTAATGTTTTGAGAACATTATTAAAGACCAGATAACTTTGAACGAACATTCTGTTAACTTTACTGAAAGAACATTTGTTCATAACTGAGAGAACCTTGACAGAATGTTATTTAAAGTTCTGAGAACGATCCCTGTAAGCTGGGGTTGCATAATTAGTTAAACTTTTTAATTGTCAATTAGGTAAACACTTCTGTACGAAGCCCCTAAAAGGACATGGTGATGGAAAAATATGAGATGGGAGGCAAAATATATGTCAATGCTTTTGCATTTGCTCGCAAAGAATTAAAAGTTTTGCGAGTGAACGCAAAGTTTCTCTAGGAACGCAAGCATTTTGCAAGCAAATGCAGAGTTTCTCATATTTTATAGTTAGCATTGCTGTCCTGTACAAAAACGTTGTGTTAAAAGAATGGTTTCATATTTTTAGAAATCCCAGAGCAAGCATGGAAAATCTGAGAAACCCTTTTACAGCGTGGAAAAATTAGGTCTTGGGGTTAAGTTGCACCAGGGAAATAAAATATTTGTTCAAGGTTACAAATTACAAGAATACAGATAAAGTTGTGCTTCTCATCATTAGTTTGAGATCTGGATCAGTTTGAGATCGGTGGCCTGTTGCATGAAGCTAGTTGAACAAACTGAGTTTCAGAGAAGGTTTAGAGTTGACAAATCCAGATAAATCCAACCTGGTTTAGATCAGGATCAGCTGTTGCACAACGCTCGGTATAAACTTTCTCTGTCAACTCAGGTTTAATCCGGAGTTTGCGATTAACTCCGAAGCGTGTGCACCTGAAAGTGTGACACGTGCAACAAAGAGCCAATCACACAGAACATGCAGAGTGTCCGTTTGATTTACTTCTTGCGAGAGAGCTGCGCAATTCACTTCTCTTCTGAAGATTAAGAGATCGTTATGAAAAATATCATGAAATTAAATGCATTTACATGGCAGGAATTAACACTGCTGCAGTGAAAGTTTGAGAAGGCAGCTGAAAGAAAATATCTGACTATATCAATGCATGTGAATCAAAGAAATATGCCTAATAATTTATAATATAATACTTTATATTAGTTTCACAAAGAGCTCAAATGAATACACAAGCTTAATTTGTTTAAAAGCTTTATATATAACGAGGCATGCATTATATTTATATCAATTTAAAAGCAAAATTTAATATTGTCAATTAATATAATAATTATATGAATATACTATTATATGAAATATATAATTCATATAATATAAATAATTAAAGCTGCAAGCAGCGATGAAAGGGCCCTCGCACCCGGGCTCCCTGCCACCCGTTGGCCTCAGGAAAACAGTGAACAGTGGGCGACATGCATGTAAGCGAGTAAATACAGGAGCTTTATGGCGAAGTCATTTCAAAGTGCCACACTTCCTGCTGCCAACAGGTGGCGCTTTGACTGTAACTGAATATTGCCATGTAGATGTCTTCAGGCCAGGACTATTATCAAACATGTCAAGTTTGGAGCAGATTGGTCATTGTATGCCTGAGTTACAACAACTTTCTGTTTCGTGGCGTTAATCGCATACATTAGCACTTAGCCAAGTGTTGCATGATATAACGTGTTTCTAGCATGTTTGGTACTTCGTGGCATATTGAAATGTGTTTCTGGGAGTGAATCACAGTGCAAAGCATGCCATTTCCTGTTGCCAGCAGGTGGCACTATGGCTAACTGAATACTGGCATATAGATGTCTTAAGGCCAGGACTCTTATCACACATGTGAAGTTTGGGGCAGATCTGATACAGTATGCCTGAGTTACAACAGCTTCCTCTTTCATGGCGAAACATCAGACTTTGTCAGTCCGCCACGGACACGCCCTTTAGTGAAAACTCAAGATCTTCGCAATTTAACATCTCCAAGGCTTTAAGATTAGACTGACCATATATGATGTGGTTCTAGTTAAATCTCTATGAGGAGTTAATCACAGTGTAAAACGTCATTTCCTGTTGCCAGCAGGTGGTGCTATGACTGTAACTAAATATTGACATGTAGATGTGTTCAGGCCAGGACTAAATAAAACATGCGAAGTTTGGGGCAGATCCGACATTGTATACCAGAGTTACAACAACTTCCTGTTTCATGGCGAAACATCGAACTTTGTCAGGCCGCCACGGACACGCCCTTCAGGGAAAACTCTAGATCTTCACAATTTAACGTCGCCAAGGCCATAAGATTAGACTGACCAAATATGACCTTGATCTGATTAAAGCTCTAGGAGGAGTTCATTAAAATACAGCGCCTGGAAATAGCAAAAACTCACTTCCTGTTGCGTTTTCAGATTTTGCACCCCGGGACTTTTTTGTAGGTATTGGGCTGTTACACGTGTCTATCAAATTTCATACTTGTACGTGAAACGTAGCACAAAGGGCACTTAATTGAAATTTTGTAGGTGGCGCTATCGAGCCATTTTGCCACACTTGATTCTGAAACCCATATCAGATGTAAATTTTCACCACTTCTGATGCGTGTGCAAAGTTTCATGAGTTTTCGAGCATATTTAGGCCCTCTGAAATGCGATTCATTTCGGGGGGGAAGAATAATTGACCGAGCAATTACAATAGGGTCCTCACACCATTGGTGCTCGGGCCCTAATTAGCAGCAAAAGATGAGCAATTTTGTCTCTAAATGTTTTCAGTATAAACTGATTTCATTTGGAGCAAGAGATACAGGGGGAGTAACTTTATTGCATCAGATACATGTCACTTTACTCACAGCTGATTGGTCCAGTTTGGGTTTGATCTCTAAAGGCAGGAACACACCAAGCCGACGGTCGGCCGTTGGGCAGTTTTTGTTCGTCGGCCGACTAAGTTTTCTCAGTGTGTTCCGCACCGTCAGCTGAAGTTGGTCCTCGTCGGCTTTTTTTCGGCCGATTCGACATGTTGAAAGGAAAGGAATGCCACCTGCTGGTACGGAAAGGCATTTCTTCTTACGCAGGTGCAGAATGGACGTGCTACTTGGCCATCGGCTGTCGAGCGTCGGTTTGGTGTGTCAGGGCAACTTTGGACCCAGACGCTGCCGACGTGAGCCAACCCCGCAGTCTACTTTGTCGCCACTAGTTTGTCAGCGTCGGCTTGGTGTGTTCCTGCCTTAGCCCAGAATAAAACCTGCTCCGGAGCAGGTTAGCCATGTAGCGTAAGTTACCAGGGCAGTGAACACCGCTAAAAACCAATCCACCTTCATGAGCCCGAAAAACCAGAGTTTGCTCAAACTAATCTTGAACTTACCTGGGTAGAAACTGAAACTGGCTTTGTGCAACAGGCCACTGGATCAAACCTGAGTTGACTGAGAATATTTATACCGAGCGTTGTGAGACCTCTGAACCGGATCGAAAGCATGTTGAATTTATCTGGATTTGTCAACTCTAAACCCACTCTGAAACTCAGAGTTTGTTCAGCTAGCTTCATGCAACAGGCCTCTCAGTTCACTTGGTGTGCACTTGGTGAAGTTCACAAACGTGTGGAATGAACCCATCTAATCTTTTAAATAACTGCCAGAGCATATAAGCAGCGCTCACCTTGCTCTGACATCAGCTGTTTTGGCATCCCTCCACCACCCCAACTCCACCAATGTAATTTAGGCATCTCGTTACCATACTCCTCTTCCAAGCACTAGTAGTCCCACTGGGGGGTATATCTAAGCTCGAGTTGAAGCTGCTTCCTCGAGCCCCTTATTAGCTTAAAGATTATATGATCAAACAAACTTGTGAATTGAATTCAGAGCCGCATACTAGCATATTACTACTCTTACTATTTCTGCCATAGAAAGATTTGGTAAACGTAGTACGAGTTGTATAGGCTACTAGTATGTGGTTCCAAATTTAGCAACTGACTCATACTAATAGTCTGAATCAGACTATGTAGAGCAGTGCCGTAATCACTGCTTGGTTCTGCATTTGTGGTGTTTCATGTCATAAATATATAGATGCAAATTACGCCATCAGTGAACTTGTTCAGAATTTACTTGACTCTTTTTTTTTTTTTTTACTAAATCAATTGAAATTGCAACTTTTTGTTTGTAGATGCGCTGTATATCAGTAAAAAGTGCATGTTTGGTTGAGTTATTTTAAAAGGAATTAACTCGAACAGGGAACAAATGCTTTTTCTGTTTCAATGGAGGATATATTTTAGTACGCTAAATAAACATTTGTACAGAAACAGTTCATTACTCCAACTGCCTATTCTTCAATATGTCTGCCAATAAATATTCTTTTTGGTGTTTACAGTTAGATTTATAACACACACACACACACACACACAAATTGTTTAATAAGATGAATTATAGCATTTATTTCTGACATTACTGTTAAAATGATCTAGTTTGGATATAATGTGCAACAGGATCCAAGTTCATATGAGTGTTACTGCAATGTTTATTCTGTGTTGGTGAAATCAGATAAGATACTCATGGTGTGCCAGGAAGGTCTGTGACTATTTCTGGTGTCAGCAGGTCAGGGGGTGTGTGGACATGTGCTCTGTGGATAATAAAAAATACTTCAGCCTCTTTTATCCATGTGACGAGGACAATTATTAAAAGCTGAGTTCAGAACATAAACAAATATAAATCACATGTAAACTCACAGATTGCAATGATTTGGATGACCGACGCTTGAACTTCATCCTAAATCACAGTCTCGTTCCATTTCATTTTGCAATATAGATGTGTGCTGTTCAAGAATGTGCTGAACAAAGAGGGCAAGTACTGACATAAACTTCTAACAGATCTGTTTCTAATGGGCTGTTCACATACAAGTATAGTGAATGAACCTTGCTGTCCTGAATGAGTGCCGGTTCTTGGTGCGAAAAGGTGTCTATTCATACTTGCTTACATTTACATTTGTGGTCTTTAGTACACATTCAGGCCTGAATGAGTCTCAGATGCAGGCTGTTTATTTTCATGACTGTTTTGTGTATAAAACTTTGGGCAAGTAGGGTCTAGAACTGTAGATCACTAAAGACTTGGGCAAAAGTGTAAAATTGTAACATATACTCAGTCCTTTTTTTTTGTTTTTGTTGAAGTAAATTTGTTCTTGTCTTGTACAGTATGGTCAAATTCATTTTGTTATGCCTACTATCTGCAAAAAATGAAAAGGTTAAACAAATTTAAACTTACGGTATATTATGAAATTAATCGTTCAAATGTTGAACACTTCAAATGCTGCCTCTTCTGTTGTCATTTTGTTTTTATGAATTAAGAATAGTCCTGTTCTGAATGTACAGTATTGAATTGTCCTTATTTGTGGTTTCTTTCATTCTCCAGTGCAATGGCTCCACCACTCTCGCAGGCCTACAGAAGGCGCTGGTGGATGGCTGTCACATCAATCATAGAAAATCTGCTCTTCTCTGCCGTATTGTTGGGTTGGGGTTCCCTCCTTATCATGCTGAAGAACGAGGGCTTCTACTCACACCTGTGTTCAGGTACATAATTAGAACACATCCATCCTGACAGGCAAAGTCTTACTTGAAGTTGCTACTAGCAGTTTTAGGAAACAGCAACATGTAAAGTATTTGACTACCTGATTCTTCTTCTGATACTATTAGGGAATGTCACAGAGGGTCACTCTAACGTGAGTTTAACGGGGCGGACGGTTTGGCTGAGCTGTATTGAACAGGAGGAGATTCTAAATCTGGGCTTCACGATTGGATCGTTCATCATCAGCGCAGCCACTCTGCCACTAGGTGTCCTGATGGACAAGTTTGGGCCACGTCCAATCAGATTGTTTGGCAGGTAAGAGACATACAGCTATCAGTATGAAACTTGAAAAGTTCCTCAGAACTAATGCTGAATGTTGGCTTGACAAGTCTGGCCTGAAAGATTTTAATGAAGACTTTAAAGGGTTAGTTCACCCAAAAATGAAATTTCTGTCATTAATTACTCACCCTCGTGTCGTCCCAAACCCGTAAGACCTTCGTTCATCTTTGGAACACAAATTAAGATATTTTTGACGAAATCCGAGGATATCTGAGCCACACATAGGCAGCAACGACATTGCACCTTTTGAGGTCCAGAAAGGTAGTAAAGACATCGTTAAAACCGGCGACGTGACTACAGTGGTTCAACTTTAATGTTATGAAGCGACGAGAATACTTTTTGTGCGCAAAAACAAAACAAAAATAACTACTTTATTCAACAAATTCATCTGTCCTCTGTCATACTGCTACTCTATTTTCATTGCAGAGCTTCAGTGTTTACGTCCGAACGGCGGCTCAGTATTGGCCGGCTCTGGTCACGTGAGCAGCACGACGCATACGTGTGATGCTGACGCAGGAGCCGGCCAATACTGAGGCTGATGCCTTTAGTACTTTTCTGGACCTCAAAAGGTGCAATGTCGTTGCTGCCTATGTGTGGATCAGATACCCTCAGATATCAAAAATATCTTAATTTGTGTTCAGAAGATGAACAAAGATCTTACGGGTTTGGGACGACATGAGGATAAGTAATTAATGACAGAAATTTCATTTTTGGGTGAACTAACCCTTTAAGTTTGAAGGTGTTCATCTGCAGTGCATCTGCTGCATGTGAACATGATATTTTATGAATATTCATCACTACTCATGCCCTGTAACCCACATCATGGTCACTTCCTCCAACTCTCTTTTTTTAATGACTCTTGTAGTTCGTGTTTTGCATTCTCCATGGCTTTGATTGCAGTCGCATCTTATAATCCAAAAGGTCAGTCGTACTGCTTATTTATGCATATTTTATTGTTAAATGAACATTTATAACTTTAAACGAACTATGCAGAGTACTATGCAGATTAAAAAAAAACATACATAGATATATTAAATAAATTATATATAATATATGTGCATTGTATAATGTGTATATATTTATATATTTATTTATTGCCAATTAATTTCACATGTCTATAATTAGTGAATCTGCATTTTTAATGTAAGCATTGTTTCTGCTTTCCCTCAAAGTGTTATCAGCTCTAATATTTATTGCTGTCTCCATGAATGGATTTGGAGGAATCTGTCTAACCTTCACTTCACTAACAGTAAGACACACATGTTCACACAAATATAAAATACACCATAAAAATAGACTGACTTACATCAACATTTTCACTCAGCTATATGGTGCTTACGTCAGTTCAATTATTATACTGTATATACCCAAGATAACTATCATAATGTTAACTATGCAAAGTTGCCATTTGACCTGTTATTCTGAGTTCCTCTTGAATTTTCATATTCTTATTGCCTGAACACTGTTAGTGGGTGGTAGTCATGTTGACTCTGTATTGCTGTTTAAGTGTGTGTGTGTGTGTGTGTGTCTCTATATATACACTACCAGTCAAAAGTTTGGAATAATTAAGACTTTTTAATGTTCTTGAAAGCACTCTCTTATGCTCACCAAGGCTGCATTTATTTGATAAAAAATACAGTAAAAACAGCAATATTGTGAAATACTGTATTATTACAATTTAAAATGTTCTATATCTTAATATTTTAATAAAGTTGAATTTTCAGCAGTTAGAACTCCCAGTCTTCAGTGTCACATGATCCTTCAGAAATCATTTTAATATGCTGATTTAGTTTTACTGCTTAATATTTTTTGTGTAAACCCTGATACATTTTTTTTTTCAGGATTCTTTGATGAATACAAAGTTCAAAAGAACAGCATTTATTTGAAATAGAAATCTTTGTAACATTATGTGTCTTTACTGTCACTTTTGATCAATTTAATGCATCCTTGCTGAATAAAAGTATTCATTTATTTTAAAAAAAAACTTACCACAAACTCCTAAATGGTAGTGAATCACAGTTTCCACAAAAATATTAAGCAGCACAACTGTTTCAGCATATTAGACTGACTGACTGAAGGATCATTCAAAAATTCAAAATCATGTGACACTGAAGACTGGAGTAACGGCTGCTGAAAATTCAGCTTTGCCATCACAGGAATAAATTACATTTAAACTATTTTCAGTAAATTGTAATATTTCACAGTATTACTGTTTTTTCAAATAATCAGAAAATAGTTGGTAAGCATAAGAGACTGTGTAAGCTGAAATGGAAGTACGAAGCTTTTTTTGACTACACTTATTTTAAATGGCTGTTAAACATATGAATACTGCTCCTCGTTACACACTATCAAAACACGTTTGTTATATTTCTTGTTCTGCATGTAAGAGCTGCTCTTGCATGTCTTTTGCTGATCACTTCAGTGCTGCACATGTTTTCCATCCCCTCACTCTACATTTTGGCATGCTGGTCAGCCAATCACAGCACAGATCAGCCTTCACGCCCTCAACTCCGCCAAGCCCACCTTCTCCCAGCACAGCACACATTAACATGCACTGTCCTTGCTTTCTCTCACGTGTCTGTTTTTCTCTCACGCATTTGTGTCCCCTTTATTTTTACACTACCAAAAACAACTGTGCAAAACAAATCTTCCATTATCTACCATATAAAAATGGACCATAAATTTATTATTAGAATGAATCTAGATTATATTTCGTAATTCACTTCATGTATGTGGGTATTTGTACTTAACTTCAACCCAAAATTCACAACCCACTTCCATAATCCAATATAGTTCCAAGTACAACAGCATATTCAACAAAGCAAAAATGTATGGCGGGAATTGATTTAATTCATCTGGATTTGAGAATGAAAAGTTTGTTTCTTGATAGTTTTGTAAAACTGTGCTTGACTTGTAAATGTGCCAGATTATTTGCCAACTAGATCATTTTGTCTTATAGACATGCAAACATTGCCACAATGTTCACTTTTTAGCTTATCAACTGCACTGAACTATTCCACCCATCTCTTTTTGTCCCATATCTTCTCTCTGTGTGTGTCTGTGATCTTTGTGTATTTACTGCTGGAATGTCCTGGCTGTTAAAATTTATAGTTCCATGCTGACACACACACACACACACACACACACACACACACACACACACACACACACACGTCCTGAATTTAACTGAATCATGTTCAATTAATATGAGGTCATATGTATAATATAAGCAATCTAGCAAAATGCTGTTTAAATAGTTTTAGATGGAGTATAGCAAGCCACACTGAAGGACATGTCAGCTTCCTGAAAGTATTTCATTTCAACGGCCTATTTATATGCTAAAATTTAAGAGCTGGTAATGAACTGTTTCTCATTGACAGCCTCTTGCCATGCCACTTGTTTGTGTTTGTGTCTGTTTGAATAGGGTTATTTGACTGTGTTTGTGTTCTGTTTGGGATGTGTGTGTGTGTGCGTTTGTGTGTGTTTATGTGATTGGAGTGCTAGAGCTTTGTTGGCACAGCAGCACAGGAATATACTTGGGTCAGCAATTTATTATGGCTGTCGCTACCTGTTCTTCATAATACCCACAGATATATTATATGCTAAGCGAGTCACAAAAATGAGAGAACTTTTTATTTAAATTAAGAAAGAAAGAAAGATGGACAGAATGGTTGATAAATAACAAATGGCTGCAACATGTGCAGAAACATATATGCCAGATATTGTATTTAATCACTCTTGTAACTGTGTACACATGTATTTATTTATTTATAATTAGATATTAAATAATTATATTATAATAATAAATAAAATAATATGTATTTACTAAATGTACTACATATAATTATATACATACATATACACAAATATATGTATGTATATAATTATAAGTATATACATACATATGTTGTATAATATATAATATGTACCAATTATATTTAACTATTAAATACATAAAATAAGATACATTTATTTATTTAATGTACTGCATATAATTATATATTATATATATTTACATACAATACGTTTATTTAAATAATAATAAAATACATTGCAAAGCATATAAATTATTTTTTATGTATATGTCATTATCAAATTTTTGTATTACTTGTATAAGCAGTAGCAAACACCCACATAAATAGTGGAAATCTTGAGATGGTACAGAGAGGTGCTGTTCTGTGTCTGAAAAGCTGTAACTTAACATGAGGAGCTCTGTCTTTACATGTTGTGTAGCTAAAGGCTATTTCAAACTTCTAGCTCATAATGCTCTCTAGTGGCAATAGACAAATGTTACAGTTTGAATACATATATTAGTGCATTCATTTATGATTCTCTCTTCTTGATTGATTTTCTCAGTTGCCAAACATGTTTGGAAATGTGCGCTCGACGATTCTTTCTCTCATGATTGGCTCATATGCGTCCTCTGCTGTCACCTTCCCAGGAGTCAAGGTAGAGTTTTTTTTTTTTTTTTATGTACAAAAACACCAACACTTTAAACAACAGAAATACAAAGTATCGAGGCATTATGCTCAAAGACTTATCTCCTGCAACACAGCATTTGAACCAACATTTCCTCTCTCTGTCTTGTCCTTTAGCTGATCTATGATGTGGACGTACCGTTTTCTGTGATCTTCTGGGTATGGGCAGGGCTTGCCGGCCTCGTCTTCCTCAACTGCTTTATTAATTGGCCGGGAGAATCTTTTCCTGCCCCTGAGGACATCAGATACATGTTAGTACTTGTCAAATACATACACTGTATGGCCAAAAATATGCCCAAAAATGTATTATTTTAACAGTTTAATTTAAATTTTATATATATTAGGGATGTAACGATACCCTCATGTCACGATTCAATACATATCACGATACTGAACTTACGATACGATAATATTGCAATACTCCAAGACATATGGTAAAAGCCAGGTTAACAAAAAAATGTACTGTTGATTAAAATGCTAAATTTTGTATTACATTGAGGGTGGAAATGAATAGGTTTGGACTTGGTGCAGGTAACCCAATGCACAGGACAATAGTGATACCAGAATAAAAATAATCATGATTCTGAAGCTGAATATACAGATTTATTTTAGACGAATATGCTTGCACTCTCACTGATTAGATATATTTAAAATAATGTAAGCCACTTTGGTAACATAAGACATTTGGCATTATCAGGACCTACAATTATTCCCTTATTGCATTATTATACATTATATTCAACAATATATATAGTAGTTTAATGTAGAACTGACACTAAAACTCTGTAAACTTGAATTTTTTTTCACACAGTAATTTTCATTTTGGCTGAACTATACACAATACATTGTCACTATCCACAATACATATTGTTGAATTTTTGTATTGAGATATTGTTACACCCCAAATATATATAGATATATATATATAAATGTATATAAATGTTGCATTTTTGTATTGTGATATATTGTGACAAAATATATTGTTACACCCCTAATATATATATATATATATATATATATATATATATACACTACCATTTTTTCAAAGAAATTAATACTTTTATTTAGCAAGGATGTATTACATTAATCAATAGTGACAGTAAAGACATTTATAATGTTACAAACGTTTTCTATTTCAAATAAATGCTGCTCTTTTGAACTTTCTATTCATCAAAGAATCCTGAAAAAAATGTATCACAGCTTCCACAAAAATATTAAGCAGCACAACCATTTTCAACATTGATAATTAGAAATGTTTCTTAAAGACCAAATGAGGAAATTAGAATGAGAACAGAAAAATATATACAGTATCTATATATTACATAGGATATACACAAATTATTGTGTCTATTATTGTAAAATTCTGTTTATTTTTATTTCATAGTACAATGGAGAAGTTGAGAGGTGAAGTAGAGGACCATAAGATGACTGACACTCATGTGACTCTTAAAGAGCAAGAGTTGACCAAAAAACAACCTTCTACTGATGAAGCACCCAGCGATGAAACCGTAGCAGAGAACCAGGGTAAGTCCACAAACACACAATCTACAAAAATGACAAAGAATTATGAAATTGATAATAAAATAATGCTTATGTGATCAATATTTGTGGAACAGCAGGACCTCCCTTTCGTCGTTCTGTGTGCTCACCTATTTTCCTGTGGAGTATCATCACCATGGCGATGACCCAGCTCCGTGTCATTTTTTTCATGGGTGCCATGAATAAGATGTTGGAGTTCCTGGTTACCCATGGTGACCCTAACCGTGAGCATCAGCTAAATATTTAAATCGTTTGTTTTAATGAAATTGAAAAATGTGAAATAAAAAGATATGCTTGTTTAAATGTGTTTATGTAACTTTGCTCAAGAACAGATGGGTAAATGTAATTGGCAAAAGCTTACAGACTTTATGCTATAGTTTTGCTGAAGCATGTGTTTGTGGGTGGGTGTTTGTAAGTGGGTAGTAAACATAGTTTTATATTGCACTATTTTCCACCACTTGTTTGTGTCTGTTTTAGCCTCAGAGGAGTTGGAGAAGGAGGCAGAGGACCAAGGTAAGAAAAATCAAGTTATTTTCACCTAACCAATATATGTTGCTTTTGGTTTTGTAACCAACAGTGGCCCTACAAAGTATTTGGACACTTGTGACACACTTATTGTTTGAATGATATTGCACTAGATAACAAAATATCAAACCAGATAGTAGTTATTTTTGAAGGACACTTTTCAAGTGAGACATTTCACACACAAAAAATGTTTGTTGACCTTGATACCAGTTGGTTAAAGTTTCAAAATGGCTCAATTAAATTACTTCTGAGAAAAGATCTAGTATCATTTATTTAGTTTAATACATTGATATCTAATTCAATGTATCAGTAAAAGTATCAGTGAGTATAATATCAGTATTATATGGCAACATTATTCCGGGATTCAAAGAGCTTGTGTGTGTGTGTGAGGACCAGTTTGAGTTTTAGATCATCGGAGTGAGGACAAAGAGAGTAAAGTGAGGACATTTTGGCTGGTCCTCACTTTCTGAGAGCACTTTGAAGCCCTGTTTGAGGGTCAAGACTTGGTTTTAGGGATAAGGTTATAGTTAGGTTAAGTGTAGGTTTAGGGTAAGCTAGTCCGAAATCCTTGTCCTTGCAGGGACATTTTTTGGTCCCCATGAGGAAAACAGCTTATAAATCATACTAAGTAATGTTTTTTGAAAATGTAAAAATGCATAAAGTTTTCTGTGATGGGTAGGTTTAGGTGTAGGGGTAAGGGATAGAATATACAGTTTGTACAGTATAATAACCATTGTGTCTATGGAAAGTCCCCATAAAACATGAAAACCCAACATGTGTGTGTGTGTGTGTGTGTGTGTGTGTTATAGTGAGTCTCTACTCGTCCATCTTTGGCACTCTTCAGCTGCTCTGCCTGATGTCCTGTCCTCTGATTGGCTACATCATGGACTGGAGAATGAAGGAGTGTGAGGACGTGGTGAATTCAGCCGAGGGAGAAAATAGGTGAAGGTGGAGAAAGAGTGAAATATTGAATTACTTTGATATGTCAGTGATATGGTTACATTTTCCCTTTCATCGTTTTCTTCAGTCCATCTGGGCCTCCAAAGAGGGACAGAAAGATCCAAAAACTCACCAACGCCATCAGAGCTTTCATCTTTACTAATATACTGCTAGTCGTCTTCGGCATCATCTCCCTCATAGACAATCTGCCCATTCAGGTTAGATACAATGTCACAAATTTGCTTATTTGTTTAGAAAGGTTATTTATTTTATATTAATATTATGTAATTATATTATTTAATTATTTTATACGTTATTTAATTATTTTATATAATTTATATAACCAGAAGAATGTTATTTAATTACACATTTTTTATATTTTATTTATAATATATAATTTATATAATCGTATATAATTTAATTTTTATATTCATATAGAACTTTACACTCATATATATTTCAGATTTTCAGTGTGGTCTATGATTTTCTTGACCTTGTTGTGTTTATGCTGCAAAAAAAACATTTTCATCAGCTTCTCAATGTGATGACTGTTAATTATTATATGTATTTGTCTTTTTTTCTTTCTGTTTCAGGTGGTGTCTTTTGTTCTTCACACTGCAGTTCGAGGTTTTATTCACTCCTGCTGTGGTGGGCTCTATGCTGCTGTGTGAGTTTTACTTATCAAAATCCACTTGATTTTTTTTGTTGTTTGTTTTTTTGGAGCTGCTTAAAGATGAAACTACCTAAACACAACAAACAACAATATTCTCGCATGAAGATTTGGCTAATAATTCCAGCTAAAAAGCAGAAATGAAGGAAATGAATAATTTGAATCAGTGTTAATTAAGTATTACTGATACACTATTATAGTTTTTGTTAATATTTTAAATTAGATTTTATTTTCATTTTCATTTTAGTTCAAATTTGTTGTAATTTTGTTATTTTTAGGTTTATTTTATTTTATTTCTAGTACTTGAACTTAAACTAAACGAAAATTAGAAATGCTGCCTTGGCAACTAGCTGAAATAACTTACCTTAACTTAACAGTGTACTTACCTAAGAAATTAATGGGTAATATAAGGCAACTACATGGGTTAAGGTTAGGTTTAGGGGTAGGTTCAGGGTTAGTATCTACCCAGTTATTATTTTATTTCAAATAATGTTTTTTAATAGTTATTAGTTTTAATTAACTAAAATAGCCCTGATTTGATAGACCTGAAAAAAAAAAAAGGCTCAGTAAGTTGGAAATGTATAATATTTGCTGTTTTATCTTTTTGTATTTAGCTACCCAACCAATCACTTTGGCACTCTGACGGGCATGCAGTCCATGATCAGTGCTGTGTTTGCCCTTCTACAACAACCACTCTTCATGTGGATGGTGGGACCATTGAAGGGTGATCCTTACTGGGTGAGACAAACATTGAGAGTAATACACCATTCATGTGCACGGCAAATTGTGTGTGTGTGTGTGTGTGTGTATGTATATATATATATATATATATACAGTCAAACCAAAATTTATTCAGACACCTTGAACATTTCATTCATTAATACAGTTTATTCGCTATAGTTTAAAAAATGGTAATAAAATATGACAAGATCTCAGAGTTAAACTGTGTCAGAAAAAATTAATCTTAATTATGTCAGATAACACTTAAGCAAAACATGGTCAGGTCAAAGTGTCTGAATAATTTTTGGTTCCAAATTTTTATCAATTTTACTGGTAGTCCACTGTATGAAGAATTTTTGGATACGTCACAGTTTACTTTATTTTGCTATTCTCACTTACATGAATGAAATATATTGTCCTGCACCCACTAGTAAAAATATATCAAAAATATAAAAAATGTCTGAATAATTTTTGGTTTGACTGTATAATTGCAGTTTCACAGAATTAAGATTTTGGACAAAGTACCAAACATGACACTTTTTGAATCAACAGATCAACTTGGGCCTGCTTCTGTTCTCATTGGTTGGATTCTTGCTGCCAGGATACCTCTTCTACCATCGGAGACAACTTATAAAGGAGAAGGCAGCGCGTGATAGTCTATCAATGAGGCAGTCAGCACAGGAGAGCGTCAGCCTCAACCAAACAAATGATTCTTCATATAAAACCAACGGGAACGTCTGAGCTGGAGAACATTTATTATTGAGATGTATGTGAATTATAGACCTGATTTATGAGTTATTGTTCCATTGCACTTCAGAAACTGAATTATTGGGCTTCCTGTTCAGTCACTGTTGAGACTTGACGAATATAAAACAGTGTTACAAAAATCAAGTGAAAGTGCAATTTAAATGATCAGTCAAGGCTTTGACTGCGACTGGGCAGGATGTATTTTCAAGGCTTTTATTAACACTTGCTCTACGTTGTTGACTTGTAGAGCAAATTGACAGACAAAACGAAAGGATGCCACACTCAGCATTTTGTTTGTTAACCTAAAAGATATTTGTCACCAAACATAAAAACATTATGCTAAGGCATAAAATATGTAGTGTGGCTGTTTCATTATTATTACATTGACACTTTGAAATGTCCAGTAAAATGGTAGTAAAACAAGAAGAGGTTAAATGTCACCAAAAGCATCTAAACGTCCTTCCACGAAGCACGTCCTGCCTCGTAAATTTTGTTCAAAATTCAAAATCTACTTTTTAATACTTGTTCACAGTGTTATTGTGCATAATTTATCAGTGCATGTTATACCAAAGACAATCATTTTGTTTAATAATCTTTCAGAAAAACTTGATCCAACTTGCTGAGATACTTTTGAAGGAAAACTTGACCTTCAGTCTCCACATCTCGTTCAAAAAGCCTCCTCGAAAGTCTGTCAGAGGTTTCACAATTGACTGTAAACTCATATTCTACAATATGATCATCAGTATGTATGTGCAGGTCACAGACATATTCAAACTCGCTAGTATGAATAGTCACTATTTTTTAAATGATGTTTGTCATTTAGTGGAATTTTGCTGGACTTCATCTCCCATCAAGACTCAGGGCAGGTAAATGAGGCAGGGTTTCATGCAACACTCACTTTACCTTGACATGGATCATTTTAACTTTAAGCCTGTGGTCTCGAGTAGATCTTTTCATTGTAGGTTCTCAATAGATTTTTATGCCATCCCACTTTGACTAAACATGATGGACATTCTGCTTTATGTGACAACTGGTAAATATACACAAGTATTTTTATTGCAGACACCGGTTTTGCACTATGTTATTTGTTTCAAAAGTACTGTTCTGTATGTTACAGAGCTGTAATCATGTTCTCAAAGTTTCAGTGATTCTAGTGATTTTTCAACATAATGGTGCTTGCATTGATTGTGCTCATGACTGTAAATATGCCTGAAGGGGAGGGGGGAGGGGGGATCAAATAAATACAAAGATTTTGTCACAAATCAGCCTATTTCTTGGCTGACTGTTTTATTTGTAAAAAAGGTTTTAAAAAAAGTTGAATGAAAAATGTTCCATCTCATAAATAGATACAGAGGCACTTAGACACTTACAATTGTAACATATGATGGTTTACCAGGTGTTCTGGTACTCAGTACATTACGTAACGATATACTCTGACACATATATACACACAAATCTGACTCTCACTGTAACTGCAACATTAAATCTGTGACATACCATAAAGGCCCAGTTTTCCAGCTTGTGCTTCACTTTAACGCCTTTAATTCCTGGGTTTTCTGCCATTGAGGCAGTTATCTCATCTCAAACTGCTGCTGCTGCTGGGCTGAGCGCCAGTCATGCCTGGGTGATCAGGACTATGGCGATTCTGAAAACAGACAAACATCATAATTATAATATATTATTATTATATTATTACAAATAATAATAATAGAAATAATATTTATACAATTTTTGTATTTATTGGAAGATATCAGGTGTAATATTGATCACAATTATTAATGTATGAACAAATCAAAAACTTACACTACAGTTCAAAAGTTGAGGCTCTTAATTTTTTTTTTTCCAAAGAATTTAATACTTTGATTCAGGAAGGACTCATTAAATTGATCAAAACTGACAGTAAAGTCATTTATAATGTTACAAAAGATTTCTAATTCAAATAAACGTCATTCGGGTGAACATTCTATTGATCAAAATTTATCATGCTTTCCATAAACAAAAAAAATTAAGAATCTGTTTTCAACATTTATAATAATAATAAATGTTTCTTTAGCATCAAATCAGCATAACAGAATGATTTCTGACGGATCATGTGACACTGAAGACTGGAGTAATGATGCTGAAAAATTTAGCTTTGCCACCAGAGAAATAAATTACATTTTTATAATATATTTAAATGGAAAACAGTTGTAATAATATTTCATAATATTACTGTTTTTACTGTATTTTTAATCAAATAAATGCAGCCTTGAAGACTTCAAAATTCAAAAAACCCTTTTGAATGTAGAAGAACTGCTATAAAAATAAGTCCATTTGTAACGTGTTTTCATGCAAAGTGTATAACAACTCCAATTAACCTTCTTTTTCTTCTTATCTTTCTTCTTTTTCTTTCTGTCCGGGTCATCGTCCTTCTTTTTCTTCTTCTTCTTATGGTCTGAATCTGATGGAGTTTCTGTAGTAAAGTGAGATTGACAGTCAAAATGTAACATGTTCATGTTCATCTCTTTGTGTGTTTGTTTGTGACAGTCACCTGGTGGTAAGGGATCCTGAGGCCGATGATGTTTATGTTTGTGTTTGTTCTTCTTCTTCGGCGGTTGAATGTGCATCAGTCTGTATTGCTCTGGCAACTTTGGCAGGAGAGAGAGAGTCATATAAATCATGCATGCAAACAAACAGCAATATATGAATGATCCAATGCCCCCCTAAATGCAAAGGGAGTTCTTCTTTTGTCTCTCTCATACACACACACACTTACAGGGCCAGTGTGTAGCCTGAAGCCGGTGAGCATGACCCCAGTGAGAGGACTGAAAGAGTTGTTGCACACTGGCGGCTTCTCAATGAGAGAGCGCAGAGAGCTGTTGTCCTGAATGCCTGGGCTGTCAATCATACCTGGAGAACAGAAGGATCAAAAAAACAATGTAGGTACTAGCTTAACCCAGGCCCAGTGTTGTTATAGGTAAAGTCAAGTGTATACTGTGTTTATTTTTCCTCACTGGAATATTTTCCTAGAACTGCTCTAGAATCGTGAAAGTATGCATACGCACCAGGAAGCTCTGGAAGAAAATTACTGAGTTTCTCCTTCACCTTCTTTCCGCAGAACTTGTTATAAGCGTGCTCCAGGTTGTAGTGTGTGATGAGATTAGTGTGTCCCGTCAGCTCATTCTCCACTGTCAAAAAGATATGAGGGGGTTAAGAGGTTCAAAGAGGCAATCAAAACAGCTCTATTGACTCTAAATCTACCCATTGCCATTACAGAATTTACTCTGGTAACTCTGCAAAATACCCTAGATCAGTAGTTCTCAACTTTTTTGACTTCAAAGCTGAAAGGTTTTCTCTGGTACATCTGCTGTAAGGACAAAGTTTTGTTTTCAGAATAGATTACAGTAAGTGCCTAAAACAATCATAATTAAAATAATTAAATGTCAGAATTCCAGAAGTTTTAAGTGCTGAATGTTCTTCTGGGTTCTACGGAGCCCCTAAAGGGACATGGTCAAGGAAAAAATGAGATGGAAGGAAAAATATATATTTCAAAGTTTTGCATTCTTTGCAAGCAAATGCAAAGGTTCTCGGGGGAACGCAAAAAAATTGTGAGAGAACGCAAAAACACTGACAAATAATTTTCCTCCCATCTCATTTTTTTCATTCACCATGTCCTTTAGGGGCTCCATAGAGTTCCAACTCTTTTTAACCAATGAATTTACATGACTTTTCCAGTCGTTTGAGATTTACTGGATAAGGGATTTTAAGAAAAATTATTTTTAAAAATATTTTTTTACCTACATTTTCTACTTGATAAAATAGTTTACAGCCTCTAACTAACTAGAGGAATGGTACATAATGTATATTCATTATAAAAATGGCATTTTAGATTATATTAATTTACATGACTTTTACTTTTAAAATGAGGCTTCCTCATATATTCAGGTTTTTCAAGTTTTTCACGGAAATCCTGGTTCTTCATAGAAAAAACAAACAGTTGTTCAGTGCTTAATTATAATAAGAAAGATAATGATTTTTGTTGTTTTATTTGAAGTCATCTTGAGGACCCCTTGGAAATTTGCTGAGGCCCTCTAGTGGGCCTTGGACCCCTGGTTGAGAACCACTGATCTAGACACAGTGACTATTGTTACTACAACAAAACCATAACAAATTAATATGTGATATATGTGAATTCTCTCAGCTGCTAACTATTGTTACCAGGGATGTTTTTAGTAAGGGTCTAACATGACATGACATATACTTCATACATAAGTACTATGGTATTTCCATATCTCATAACCATCACTGTGCATATTTGTTGATGGTATTAATAACAGTGAAGGTATTATTAGGACCACTGCATAGGTAACTATGGTACTATAATGGTACAGTAAGTACAGTACCTAAACGTACCACTGTAAGCCAATGTTATTTAGAGATGGTACCAACCAAGATGTTCTTTGAAGTACTTTGTAAATACAATGGCACACGAATACGATAATCATTCAGTACTGGTAATCATACAATCACTGTACAACGGCATTGACACTGACACAGTACTTTATTATAGTATTATTCCTACGAAATCAATACAATACTGAAAATTAAAAACAAAAAAGGCGCTCACTGGGCAGTTCTCGCAGCAGGTAGAAGGGCTCGTTCATCGCGGAGGGTTTTCTGATCTGACCCCCTTCATCCACCATCTGATGCGGGAAACACATCGGGCCCATGTTTTGGGGTACCTGAGGTTTCCCAGATGAAAAGCCCAGCGCAGACGGTCCTACTGGACCCTGGGAATCAGGCTGACCATACAATGAGGAGAAGATTTCTGTCATGTTGACAAAACTACCCCACGACGTTATTACTGTGGACTTTTGTATGGGTTTTACTATTGCTGTGAACGTCCCTGACGTTCTGTTGACAATTACTTCCGGTTGTTCTTGTACCTTGGGGAAATTTACCGTAATTTATCAAGTACGTACATGATCGTTTTGTGTCCAGTTCATTCATTTCACTAAACAAACTCATAATTTGTCCTAAAATGCATTATATTGTTTAATACTGCACTTTAATTGCATAAATAATTATGAACGAGGAGATAAACAATTAATGTGTGTGTCAGTGACGCATGTTAAAATAGTCGCTTGACGATTATTTATTACGGTAAACGCCACATACTTCCGCTTGTCCTTCCCTTTATGTGACATCATGACCAATAAGCGACGTCGTTTCAGTAAAGTGACCAATCAACGGGCCTGTTTTAAAGAGGAGGAGCGATTTTTTCCTTCGTCCGCAGTGACCTCTGTCCCTTTAAATCGTTTAATTCATTTGCCGACGAATATTGTCTCGCATTGATAGCGGTATTGATGCGGACCCTGTCGTCTCGGATCTCCGCAGCAATCGTTTTCTCGGATAAAAAAAGAAAAGAAAAAGAAAAATGGCATTGTTAACACCTCTGTTCGCGTTTCTGTATCATTTGCCGCAGGTTTACAAATGGCTACTAAAACCATACTACATAGCCTCGTTATTTATGTCTAGCGCGTTCCTGCTTATGCGCAAAACGCCTGGGATCTGTGAACATCTTTCGACGCAGCGCGAGGATGGCAATTCATGCGATTTTGATTGGGTATGTATAAAGCAGACATTCGGCGTATCATGCTTAATGATAACGGATGCACAGCTAACCTGCTTCGTAACAAGAGAACTGGGCAGTGGCCAGCAGATGATGGTCTATAGAATTTGGGGGTCGCTATTTAGCTGACACAGGAACAAGCCTAAATCATGGTAAAAGAGTTTGGAATACCATATGAATGATGCATGTGGGGGGAAAAAAACAAACAAAAAAAAAAAACATTGTAACCTGCCCCACGTGTGGTGCATGTGTGTCACTGAATGATCACATTATTGTGTTGTTGCTTCGCCTTTTTATTTATTATTATATTATATTTATTATAGTGAACCTGGAAACAGAAACCTTATTAAAACCCTGTTATTAGTTAATGAATATATATATGTATATATTCATTAATTAAACACCCTTTTGACAATTGACCTTTGTACGAAATGTCAGATTTTTTTGATACTCACAAGATGCTTTTTGGAATCATTGAACATTTCACTCAAATTGTTATGCTAATAGGATAATTTATAATATATGTATTTTGGCCATATATTATATTGGACCCACTCTATATTAAGTGTCTTTAACTAGAATGTACATTTAAATTAATTTCAGCCATTGTTCTGTTCATTTTTCAGAGAGAGGTGGAAATACTGATGTTCCTGAGTGCTATAGTCATGATGAAAAACAGAAGAGCAAGTAAGAGTTTCTCTACAGCTTTATTTATTGACATTCAAATGTCAGAAAATAATCTCCATCCATACTGAATGTGATGTCAATAGGCAGAGGTTGAGGTTATATGTTAAGGTTGTGTTTATACACTAAACGTTTAGGCAGCTGTGTTCTCAGTGACGGTTGTCCTTGTGTTTGTTGTTAAATCACTTTCCTTTGTCATTCAGTGTTTCTGTTATTCTCTCCCCTCCTCCAGCTCTGCTGTTAAACTCGCCCCCTTTCACTATTCATTTTTTGTATGACGAAACAGTGCAGTATAATAATGTTTTAATGTGTTTTCGCTCCACAGTTACCGTTGAGCAGCATGTGGGCAACATCATCCTCTTTTGTAAAGTGGCCAATGTGATTCTGTTCTTCAGACTGGACATACGTTTGGGGCTTCTCTACTTGACCTTGTGTATTGGTCAGTATTTTTTTAATCTATGTCACTGTCAGTCAGTGGAAATGTGACTGACGGGTGTCCTTTTCCTTTAGAAAAACTATAGACCAAACCAAATATTAGATGAATGTAGTATGGCTGTCAACCATTTCTATGCATGCTGATATTCTCTTATCGCTGATGCAGTTTTCCTGATGGTCTGCAAACCTCCTCTGTACATGGGCCCTGAATACATCAAGTACTTCAGTGATAAAACCATTGACGTGAGTATGATTTCAAATCAGCCAGATTGCTTTAGAAACAAGCTTCAGTTGTAGTCACACTTCTGGTTCTCAAAACAAATTTGCACAGAATGGGAAAAAGAAGAACGAGAACAACACAATATTGTGTTGAATATTTAAAGGGTTAGTTCACCCAAAAAATTTGTCATTAATTACTCACCCTCATGTCGTTCTACACCCGTAAGACCTTCGTTCATCTTCAGAACACAAATTAAGATATTTTTGATGAAATCTGATGGATCAGTGAGGCCTCTATTGAGAGCAAAGCCACCAAACCTCTTAAGGTCCATAAAGGTACTAAAAACTTATTTAAAACAGTTCATGTGAGTTCACTGGTTCAACCTTAATATAATAAAGTGACGAGAATACTTTTTGTGCACCAAAAAAACGAAATAACGACTTTTCAACAATATCTAGTGATGGCCAATTTCAAAACACTGCTTCGGAGCTTTACGAATAATACAACAATGGGTATTGAGGGGAAAAAGACATTATTTCAGTTTGCATCTTTAATTATTGTTTAGCATTTTCAATTTAGAGTATTTAGAGATTATTTTAAAATATCAATAATAATGTATTCATTTAAATACTCTTTGGGGCTTCTTCAGACCTGTAGATCATTTGCTTTGTTCCGAAACAGGGTTTAAAAACAAAAATTCAAAGCAAGTTTTAACCCAATGTTAATGATCTATACTCTCAAATTTCAGCCACATTCATAGTTGAACTTTAACTTCAGCAGCCTGAGGGATATAGTGTGCAAATACATGTTGTTTGAAACATGACTTTTGTCTTTAGGAGGAGTTGGAGAAGGACCACCGAGTGACCTGGATTGTGGAGTTTTTTGCTAACTGGTCACCAGAATGCCAGTCTTTCGCCTCCGTCTATGCTGATCTGTCTTTGAAGTAAGAACATTGCTCTTGATATACTACCATTCAAAAGTTTGAGGTCTGTACTTTTTAAAAAAAAAATTTAAAGAAATTATTACATTTGAGGATTAAGGTTGCATTAAATTGATCAAAAGTGACAGTAAAGACATTTATAATGTTACAAAAGATTTCTATTTCAAATAAAGGCTCTTCTTTTGAACATCCTAGTCATCAAAGAATTCTGAAAAAAATGTATCAAGGTATTAAACAGCACAACTGTTTTTAACATAATAATAAGAAATGTTTTTTGAGCAGCAAATCAGCATATTGAATGATTTCTGAAGGATCATGTGACACTGAAGACTGGAGTAATGATGCTGAAAATTCAGCTTCGCATCACAGGAATAAATTACATTTTAAAAATATATTTAAATAGAAAACAGTTACTTTAATTGTAATAATATTTTATAATTTTACTGTTTTACTGTAATTTTGATCAACTAAATTCAGCCTTTGTGAGCATAAGAGACTTGTTTTAAAAACATTAAAAAAATGTTTACCCCAAACTTTTGAATGGTAGTGTACGTCCTGCTGCTCTTCAGTTACTGTACATTTAAATATTATGAACGGAGACGATTAATTTCTCTTTCGCTCAGGTACAACTGTGCTGGGCTGAAATTTGGCAAAGTGGACATTGGTCGTTACAGTGAAGTATCCAAGAAGTAAGTTGTCCTGTTGTGTCTCACTGTTTCTCGTCATGCTTTGGTACGCAAACTGTGACAATATCCTGTTTCATTTCCCCCCCTCAGGTACAGGGTCAGCACTTCTCCTCTCTCAAAGCAGCTGCCCTCTCTGGTGCTCTTCCAGGGGGGAAAGGAAGTTATGAGGCGCCCTCAGGTGGACAAGAAGGGACGCGCAGTATCTTGGTCCTTCACAGAGGTGAGGCTTAAAGTCAGCATGAAACGGAAGCTGCGATAGTCTCTCCTTCCCTATTGTGACGTATATCCGAGTGAAGCATATCTTCTCGAACAAGAAAAAATTTAGGCCGGGACTTAATTTTGTCAATCAGGAATTGATTGGATGATTGTGGTTTGCTATTGCTGTGATCTCAAATGCGTAACAAAGCGGAAAGATGTGGTTGCAAATGGGAGGTGGAAGATATAATTAATTAAAAATCAGCATAAATTATTAAATTAAGTACACAGACATAATTTATAAATATAGCTGCGAGCAGCAATTATCGGGGTTCAAGCACTTTAAGGCCCATAAAGTATATGCGTGAAAAGGTATTACGTTTAAATTAGCAAGCCTGTAACCATCTCGATCATAGATGGAAAATACAATTTATAGTAAATACAGGCAATTTACCATAATATATGGTTTATAAAGCTTTTGAACAATTATTAAGGTTGAGCCAAAAACCTAGGACTAATTTGCCAAAGTCGGTTTTTGAAATAATCTCCAATAATTATCGAACGATTCGATGGACAGCGGCGGTCCTAGCGGCCAAGTTGCTCAGAATGAGGAGTTTTACCATGTGGCATGAATGTCATAGGCGTGTGCAAAAAATTGTGTGATATACAATCCTTTATGCATGTGAAAAACGTGAAGGCGCCCCCTGGTGGCCGATCTCTTTCAAATTTCTCACAGGCCTCTAGGGCTGTGAGTCAAACAGGCCCAGTGAGTTTCGTTCCGATCAGCCTCTGTTAACCTTGTCTGATAGCTGCTTAAACTTCATTCACAAAGACAACGCATGCAAATGTTCAATTAGCAAATCAGACTTTGTGTTGCGTAGTTACAGCCATTTTTTATGTTTTTTCCATGTTATAGAGCCACCAATTGGTCAGTCACTGCGTCCTTTTTCATGCAACCACAGAATGAGCTCTTTCATTGGTGTGCTGAGTTTGATGAAAATATCTCATTCCGTTCACAAGTTAAAGGGGAGTCAGGCCGATTGGGGCGGTGTAAGTACTACCAGCCCTCGGAATTTCATGTCTCTACGACTTACGGTTTGGTCTGCCTGATCACTTTTAGGGGAGAATGCTGATCCTTGGAAATTTTAACAATTACAATACGGTTTCAGCACTATGCACTTGAACCCCTACTAAACACTGCAATATTCCAAAAATAAAAATGTCAATTTGGATTTCATGGTGAAAACAACTTCAGAATGAAAAACTTTGTCAGAAACGTCCTTCAAACACTTCAGAAATCTCAATCCTTTTAGTCTCTGTATGTTTTCTGTACTACACAGAGAAATGTGATGTGACTGTAGTTTTTCTTTTGTTGTTTGTTCCTAGGAAAACATCATCCGAGAGTTTAACCTTAATGAGTTGTATCAGAAGTCGAAGAAGCTCGGCAAGACCAAAGGAGAGAAATTCGAGAGGCCCAATGAACCTGTGTTTTCCCCTGTGCCTGAAGAGGAGGAACCGGAGACCGAGACCATCACTGCGATGGACACAGAGAGCAAGAAGGACAAATAGAAAGTGCATGTTGATGAAGAGCACTGTCAATCACTATGGGACTGGACCAGATTGTGCTAATGTTCAGTATGCAGAGAGAGAGAGTTTGTATGTAGTTATAAGCAGAATGATTGTGTTGTTTTTTTCTTTTTGTATAACGTATTAGTAAATTGCAAAATCAGTCGAATAATATAGTAAGTCCTAATATTAATACATATTTAAATTTCATAATCATTGATATACTGGACACAGTATACACAGGCATCCAAACAATGTCATTTGGGACATTGATATTTGTTCTGTCAGCTGTGTTATTTTAATCAAGTTAGACATGATTAAACATAGGACGTCTACCTCTAATATGGTTGATAATTGTGAAGTGATCATTAGTAAGGGGTTATTTTGTGTTGCATATGCATCACTATTGGGGAACAAACTTTATATCATTTTTTTTTTTTTTTTTTTTACTGTATTGTTAATCCTCTTTCTTTTGTCACTCCTTGTATTCTTATTTTGTTTTTGTTTTTTTACTACTTTTCTGAGATGTATGGTACTGACTACTAGACTGAATACAGTGATCTAAAGAGGGAGGGTCTTTTATACCCACAGTTCATGTCATTTTACAAATTACAAAAACTAAGAGTGAGATCTTGAGATAATTTTCTGCAAAATTTGGTTACCTTTGTCATTGAGACCCAGTTACACATTTATTTTCAGACTGAATACTGCTGTTTGTCTTAAATATGTTATTATTTTTTGTGCTGAATGATTAATTTTTTTTATTACTTTAAACTGACAGGCACCGAAGAAAGCTGCAGGCAGTCCTCATGTTTTAACCTTTTCCAGTCTGTCACTGTTAGAAACTATTTCAATCTATGTAGAATTTTATCATCAGTTTCTCCACAAAAAGGAGCAATATTGTTTTAGTGCCCTATTGAATGAACGATTCTTGTTTTTCACTAATCTTTAATTGATTTTTGAAAGATGACTAAGTGCTTTGAGTGGTAGTGGATGGAAGTTTTTTCATTCCAATAAAACATTTTGTTCTTTACATCCTATTTTGTGTAGCTTGTAAATTTTATCCAGTTGCTTGAAATTCTTAACCAGGGAGATGTTTGGACAATTTGTCCAAAAGTTGAACCAAGCACGTGAAAATCACTCATTAAAGCACTCAATTTGAGATGGAATTTAAACATTGCATGACATCCTCCGTGATGACTGCAACAATGTGCAGTGGCTACCAAAAATATACATAAGTTGCATCTGCAAACAAATAATGCTTCTTTCAGAACTAATTTCCTAGCAGAGTAACCACAGGTATCATTCCTCACATTAAAGGGATGTTTCAACCCGCAAGTGTCCAAATACCTTTCATAATTTTGAACAGTATATGCATTTTCTGAGGGCTCTGCATGTATTTAGTCCATGTTCAGATAATATGATAACAACAAAAAAATCTGTCAGCTGAGATTCGTGACACAAATAAGAGCACATCCACTAACGCGTTCAGTATTTTTTAGCTACACCCTAGTCGCTTTTTTCCCAATGCTACAACATGGTAATGAGGTACCAAAATATTTGTAGCCCATTTTTTTTTTCCTGTTGTCTACATTGACAACAGGCTTTCACCGATTTCAGACCAGACAGAAAAAAAAAAAAACATTAATGGCGTGTTCATTTTCAAAGTTTATGTATTAAAAAAAGGAGCAAAGCATGAAAGGTGAATTAAAGTCAAAGGCACAATTGATTTATAAAGAGTTTATTACCAATGCTCACACACACACGCACGCATACACATATTCACAACCATGCTCACTCACACTGAGCTATACAGTACACGTTCTTTTCTTTCTTTCCCTCCTTTCCCTCAGTCCATCTTTTGATCTAAAATATTCCTATAAGTGTATTCATTGGCTTTTGTGTCAGCCAGCAAATACCTTCTGTCCCGATTGGCCAGCCCTGATCTAAATGTTGATCAATACCCCTGACAAGACAGACAATGATTGAAATGAGTCAAAATGTCACAATCTTTTTGAATGTAATAGGTAAGAATTAAATCATTCAAAATAAAAGGCTTTCACTGATTCATAATGACAGCTAACTTCCACTGATTGGCTCAACTGCCGTCCAATCAGAGGCCACTGATATGGTTACCCAGCATGTTCTGTGGCATTGTGAGCAGAAAGCTTTAAATCCTACATGGCTGGCTAGTTAAGGCCACCAGTGAGATTTGCCTCTAATGTATTAAAAAAAAAAAAAAAAAAAAAACATTAAAAAAACCCTCATACCTAAGAGGCAGACAATCAATGTTTACAGGATAAAATTTGAAATATGTCCCACAGATTGCAGTGTCAAATGCATTTTTATGCTACGAGCAACCCTCTGATCTCTCGCTACTGGTGTGCCACCAGCTCTTCAACCGTCTATATGATTAGATAAAAGTCCATAGAGAACAAATATCAGCCTTTGTAGAAAAAAAAAACAAAAACATTTTGATCTTATCAATAACCATTTATAAAGTCATATAAAATAACACTTTAAAAATTAAATAAAAACATTTCTTCCTTGAATTTCCAAGGCCATAACTCTGAAAACACTAATTTGAAAAGGCTGCTGTCATTTAAATAATGCATTAGTCCATTTCTTTATCTTTTCTACCATTTTGCTTCCCTGGTGCTGATTGGATACAGACGCAACATTGTCGCATGCCAATCACAGTGGTCTGAAATGGCTACTGAATGCCACAGGTCCCCTTTTGTAAAAATCAAATTCCACTCTGTGAAAAAAACAAAAACAAAACAGTGACCATTTTTCTCTATACAGAACAATTTACACATTTATGTCGGATAAAAATCTTTTTGTTTTTTCTGAAACGTTTTGAAGGCAATCTGGTCCTTTTCCGTCACACCAATTAAGTTTTACAGCTCCTTACTGGTGAGGAGTCTTAAAGTCCCACTATGTCACGGCTTGAATGACCCCCCATGCTCCTCTTCCTCCTCCTCCTCCTCCTCCTACATGTCACATCCAACCAAAACCTGCTGGTCAGCATTGATTTCCTTTTCGAAATATTTTCAGGTCTTTCCCATGGGCACCAATAAATGTCTGCCACAAGTGATTTTCTCTGCTATGTTGGTGAAGAACATGAGTCCCTGGCTCTATTCTTGACAACACCAGTGAACACAGCCGCTCTCTCACACCGATATCTCGTAAGTGGTCCCTCCGACACCCGTCACCTTCTTCACGCCACCTCCAGGCTTGTGGGCGGGGCTCTGAGAAGAGCCAGCACTGGAATATGCCTGACCTGGGCGAGTCGATACGCTGACAGGATGAGAGGGGGACGAGGGGTTGGAAGGTGGTTTCGGCTGCCCGTTTGTCCGGCTATATGACTTCATCTGAATCTCGTCCCTAAACCAAAGAAACAGAGAGAAACTGAGAAATTAGAGAAGGATTTACATTAGTATGTACATTTGTCTAGTAATTACGCTACTGTTCAAAAGTTTGGGATCATAATTTTTTTTTATTTTTAAAAGAAATTCAAACTTTTATTCAGCAAGGATGCATTAAATTGATCAAAAGTGACAGTAAAGACTATGGAAGCTTGTTTCCTTCATGGAATAAAAAAAATTGACAAGAATTACAACTATTTATCTCACAATTCTGACATTCTTGCAATTGTGAGTTAAAAAAAAAAAAAAGTCAGCAATTCTGACTTTTTTTAACTCGCAATTCTGAGAAAAAGTCGCAATTCTGACTTTGTAACACACAATTGCGACTTTATATCACTCAACTCTGAGAGAAAAAGTAAGAATTGCAAGATAAAAAGCACAATTACCTTTTTTAACAAGCTTCCATAAAAGAGACATAATGTTACAAAAGATTTCTAAAAATGTATCACGGTTTCCACAAAAAAAAAAAGAAAGAAAAAAAAGAAAGAAAAGAAACTGTTTTCAACATTGATAACAAAAGATGTTTCTTGAGCAGCAAATCAGCATATTAGACTGATTTCTGAAGCTTTGCCATCACAAGAATAAAATACATTTTAAAATATATTCAAACCACTTTTTTGTAATAATATTTCACAATATTACCGTTCTTCCTGTGTTTTTGATCAAATAAATGCAGTCTTGGTGAGCAGAAGAGACTTCTAACCGACCCCAGACATTTGAACGGTAGTGTATTTGACAGTAAAGGTATGACAATGTCCTGTAGCGTGCATTCAAATAAAGAATCTTGCTGTGAAATATGCTGTTTTAGTGTGATGTCATATGAAAGTTTCACTGCCACAGTCAAAAAAAAAAAAAAAGATTAAAGCATTACAATATATAATCAAAAGTAAATCACAACACATAAGAAAGAACCGCAGTGATAATCGGCAAAGAAATGCATCACTGGATGCTAGTTATTTCATATTCCTGTGGCTGACAAAAAATGTATGATACAGATGTCAGTTAAAAAGCCTCCCAGAACAGGTATCATTTCAGAAAACAAATAGTGCGAAACAGCAGTAAAATAGTTTAGCTGAAATGGCAAATCCAACCTTGCCTGCAGTGAATTTCAATTTTTCTGCCACACAATTTGGAAAGGAAACATTCTCTCAAGCACTGAAGCACTGCAGGTTTATGATAACCATCAGCTCTGCTGTCTGCTGATACAACTGAAATGTCTGTTAATGATGAGGGCCCATTGTCTGGCCCTTGGTTTGTTTCCAAATAACAATGCATACATGTCAGCTTTAAATACAAAACTCCTACGATGGAATGTGGTTAATTTTGTTCATTCTGAGCAACAATGTTTCCCATAAAGAAGATTCATTTTCTGCTTTTTAGTGGAGACCAGGTCAATTTTGTTGTCTTTAATAAGTTGACTAATAACTCTAAGCAAAGCAGGCTTTCCAGACCTCTATAATGAGCACAGTAATGAAGCTTTCTGTCTGTCACTAATCTATCCATTTAGTCATTTCACCAGTGAAGAAATTGGGCCTGATTATTCTAGTGTAGACAATATCCAGTTTATCTTCATAAGCAGCAGCATAACATCAGGAGACTTTAAAATCCAGTTCTCAATCCTCTCTTTCCACAGACGTGCTTTATTTGTTTCTGCTCATGTTTACCATGACATCTTGCCATGGCAATGAACTTAAGGTACATGAGACAAAGAGGCATGACTGTAATTTATACATTCATACATCAGTCTGAACCTGCTCAGTTGTTCATGACGTTAGTCACATTCTGTCAGTCCAAATCTGATTATTTGTGTATCCGATTGGAATCTGATCTAAATTATTGTCCACACTATGTATTGCAACTGTTCGGATCTGATTTGTGTGTCCCATGGCGCTCTTTCATTTTCCAGTATATCTTCATTGATTTCTATGGCAATGACGTTAGTAGGTATACGCCAAAAATACCCTATCGCTAATCCTAACAACAGCAACATGGAGGTGTTTGAAATACAGATGTTGTCTAATTTACAACATGACAATGTATAGCTGCCACCCTGGACTACTACATCTTCTGAGGCAGCGGCAGAAATGTAGGAGGCTGGTACGCATGGCTTTTTTCTTTTTTCTGTGCTGTCGTCTCCATCTGTATCAAAATTCAACATGTCTCTCTTATATTGTAATTTGCTGCTCGACCGGCACTTTGCAACAACACAACCTTGTTTCTGCAGCAACTTTCAGCATGTTTTACGTGGCGTGAGACCACACGAAAAACTGATTTCCAGAAATGCGACTTGAATAGGATTTCAAACCACATATGAATGTGGCTCGAAACAGATTTGAAAAAAATTCACATCTTATGTGACTTTTGCTGTTCACACTTGCTAAATACGATCGGATTCCAATCGGACATGCACAAAAATCAGATTTGAACTGACAATCTGAACGAGGCAATGATGTCCTGAATGGCAAAAAAAAAAAAAAAAAAACACTACCTGAAATTTCGACCTGATTGTTCAGGTTAAAGTCCCCCTGAAATCAAAATTTAAGTTTTTTAGCTTTCAGTATGAATATGTTAGCCTTAATGTTATGAATAAGCTGGTGTGTTCCAAAACAATGACAAAATTCGCATTTAGGAGATATAAGCATTCAAAACTTACAGTCTCTCACTTCCGCTAAAATGGATCACGGATTTTCATGACATCACATCGCACTTCAGCTTCTCATCAAATCTTCAGTCCAATCAAATGCTCTCTAGAAGCTGATGTCCTGCCCCCTCCTACACTATCAACAGACACTGAAGCTGTGGCTGAAATCGGTCATTTGTTCACATTTACTAGTTTCTACATGGTAAAGTGCACATAGTACACTATACAGGGGATAGGAAACAATTCAGACAGTGTAAATATGCTTTTTATAGACACAAATGAAGTCTGTTTTCGTGTTAGTATAACGTAAATCGCCACAGCGCAAGCACAGTCTGGTATGGCCCAGGGACACGAGAGCGCAGAGCGGATCATATCCACGAGTCGGCTCAGACCACGAAAGGTACCGGACCCATTTAAATTCTGCACAGAATGTGATATAGAGGAGATTAGGAGGATAAACGGTTAGATATTAAAAGGAAACAGGTTTTACTGAGTTTAACGGCTCTGGCCGAGGTGTGATATAAACGAAACGCTATTGGCTATTTTTAAAAAGGGGCGGGGCTGTTCGATATATCGCCCTGTCTTCCTGTTTCAGTTGAAATTACGTCAACATACTGAATAATGCTGCACGTTCCAAGACACTTCAGCGGGCCTTTAAACCAAAACTGTGCTTTTTATCATTCAAACTACAAGCAACTAAACACACGAGTCATTCATTACAAAATAAATGAATAAATAAAAATAATAATAATGACAATGGAATTTAAAAACTGCACTGATTAACTGGACATTTAAAAATAAATGGTTAAGGGGTGTTTTAAATTAAATTCCTTTAGTATTATTATCTACAATTTCTTTAAACTTTGATTTTATGTTGTTTTTATTTTTAGTGTTTTTTCCAATGTTATAAATAATAAAAAATTACAATATAAATATTTAATAATACATTTAAAAAGTCCCTTAACCATTTAATTACCAATTAACAATTAAAAATAACAGATTGTAATACTTTGACAATTATGATTCACATGCGTTCAACACAAAGAAACCAAGTAGCAGAAAGCAAGAGATGAACACCAATGAGAGCATAAATTTACTGATGAGCTGCCTAGACAATGAGTTTAGACCAGTGGGAAAAAGATGAAGGAAGAAAGAAGTGAAAGAGATACACTCACAGGAGTCTGGGAGGAGGAGGAGGAAGAGTAGGAGGAAGGAGGCAGTAGGCTGCGCAGAGCGTCGTAAGGTTGTGGGGGAGTTACTCACTTTGGCGCCTGTATGCCCCCTCCCCCGACCGAGGCCGAGGCTTTGCGGACCAGGCGGTACTGCATCTCTGCAGCGGCAGCGCTAGAGTAAGACAGGGACTTCCCCAGTGGCGGGGGGTGTGGCGAGCGTGGAGGGTGGGTGGTGGGCGGCAGGGGGGTGTCAGTGGAGCGAGTGCGGTATGGATACGAGGGCTGAGAGGGGCCCGAGTCAGAGAGCAGCGGAGGTCGAGAAAAGCGAGGCGGCCGATGGTGATGGTGATGATGGTGGTGGTGGTGATGGTGGTGCGGTTGCGAGTCGTGCAGCAGGCGTTCTCGCTCGCGTTCAGGCGGAGCGGGCGGGGAGGCGGTGGAGCCACGTAGATAGACGGCATGATGCGGGGAGGCGAGGAGGGCGGTGCTGGAGGCAGATGGCTGGTGGAGTTCCGCCTCCCGTTGCTGGGCGATCTGTGCTGACAGGAATGGTGAACTGTATCCAACTACTGGTGTGCGCGGTCGCCCTGGTGACATCTCTGGTGCCGCCGATTCAAAATCTGGGCTTTCGGAAGGTGTGAGCAGACTATCGTACGACAGACTGCCGTTCCGAGGAGCCGGTGGTGGTGTCTGATTGGCTAAGCTTTTGTAGCTGGTGGAGGTGGTAGCCTCAGATGGCGGGGCATTGTGGGAAGAGCGAACACTGGAGGACCGTGAGGCCCCTCCGGCGAGCACTGTAGGATCAGAGAAGGAGGGGTACGAGCGCCCTCCTAGGGAGTATCCTGGGATCCCTGAGCCTGGAGGTACTCCAGGGCCCCCACCTGTTCGCTCGGCCCCACTTCGCTCCACTCCGCCCCCCTCACGCCCATCCAGACTGGGCTCAGAGCGATAGCCTGGCTGCTGACTGGACTGGAGGAGAGAGGAAGAGGACTCTTTAAGACTGTCCCCACGACTCATCTACAGAGAGAGCGAGAGAGAGACAGCAAGCAGAAGTGTTTATAAAGTTACAAGAGAAATCTGAAAGCCAAATTCAAAGGGACGCTAAGGACAAACTCCATGGTAAGGATCATGTGGGCCACTGGGGACAGATGATTTGGGAAAGTGTTTTCTATAGCTATAATAAAGAGCCAGCATTACAGGATATGACAGACAGAGAGGCTAAGCTTGGAAAGGCAGGGAACACTGAAGTATTGGCAACGAACTTGGAAGCACTAAGGGCAGAGCACTGTCATTTCTCGCAGGAGTTTGAATGCATGTCGTTGTTTGCCTTTTGTTTCAACAAGGCATACCACATGAGCAACCTTAAAAAGTCAAAAGACCACAGCATTCATCTTTTCTTGCCTTGTGGTCTTTGCTGGCAGGGGAAAAAGCCCTGTGGCCTCATGTATAAAAGTAAGATACAAGCAAGCTTGACATTTACCCTGTTGGTTTTTTAGCTTAAAATTGTAGATTTGATTGTAGTCAACTGTAGTCGACCTGAGTGACTCTGGATATTTTTTATCCATTTAATTCGCAGGTACATACAGTGCTCAGCATAAATGAGTACACCCCCTTTGAAAAGTAACATTTTAAACAATATCACAATGAACACAAAAACAATTTTCAGAATGTTGACAAGACTAAAGTTTAATATAACAACTGTTTAACTTATAACATGAAAGGTTAATAATATAACTTAGATTACACATTTTTCAGTTGTATTATTATTATTAATTAGGGTGATGCAAAAATTAGTACACCCCACAACAAAAACTACTACATCTAGTAGTTTGTATGGCCTCCATGATTTTTAATGACAGCACCAAGTCTTCTAGGCATGGAATGAACAAGTTGGCGACATTTTGCAACATCTATCTTTTTCCATTCTTCAAGAATGACCTCTTTTAGAGACTGGATGCTGGATGGAGAGTGATGCTCAACTTGTCTCTTCAGAATTCCCCATAGGTGTTCGATTGGGTTCAGATCAGGAGCCAATGAATCACTTTCACCCTGTTCTTCTTCAGAAATCCAACAGTGGCCTTAGATGTGTGTTTAGGGTCATTGTCATGTTGGAAAAGTGCACGACGACCAAGGGCACGGAGTGATGGTAGCATCTTCTCTTTCAGTATAGAGCAGTACATCTGTGAATTCATGATGCCATCAATGAAATGCAGCTCCTCGACACCAGCAGCTCTCGTGCAGCCCCACATAAGGACACTGCCACCACCATGTTTCACTGTAGGCACCATGCATTTTTCTTTGTATTCCTCACTTTTGCGACGCCATACAGTTTTGAAGCCATCAGTTCCAAAAACATTTATCTTGGTCTCATCACTCCAGAGTAGAGAGTCCCAGTAGTCTTCATCTTTGTCAGCATGGGCTCTGGCAAACTCTAGGCGGGCTTTTTTTGTGCCTGGGCTTTAGGAAAGGCTTCTTTCGTGGCCGGCACCCATGCATGCCATTCCTCTGCAGTGTACGCCATATTGTGTCACAGGAAATACTCACCCCAGTTTGGCTTTCTACTTCTTTAGATAACTGCAGTGAACTTGCATGCCGATTTTCTTCAGCCCTTCTCATCAGAAGACGCTCCTGTCGAGGTGTTAACTTCTGTGGACGACCTGGACGTCTCTGTGAGATGGTTGCAGTTTTTGTACCACTTTTGCTACAGTTTTCTGACTGATAAGTAAAGCTTTGCTGATCTTCTTGTAGCCTTCACCTTTCTGGTGTAAAGAAATTATTTTCTTTCTCAGGTCTTGTGACATTTCTCTTCCATGTGGTGCCATTGCTGACAGCATGAAATGGGAAGGGGTTTTAACACCCTTTTATAGTCAACTGTCTGCTGGACACCTGTGTAATGAATAATTAGACTCACCTGTGGTTGAATTCTTGTTAAATTAGACATTTGTAGTCTAAAATTTAGCTTTGCTCCAGAGACTTTCAGTGGGGTGTACTAATTTTTGGATCACCCTAATTTGAGTAAAACTGAAAATTTTGTTCTCTAAGTTATATTATTAACCTTACTTTTATGTTATAAGTTAAACAGATGTGATATAAAACTTAGTCTTGTCAACATTTTGGAAATTGTTTTTGTGTTCATTGAGATATTGTTTAAAATGTTACTTTTCAAAGGGGGTGTACTCATTTACGCTGAGCACTGTATTTCAAAGAACAGAATGTAGTTTTACATATGAATATCTTGTTTGTTTTGCAGCTAAATTCTCAACCAAAATGGAACCTTGGAAATGTGATTTTTCTTCCCAGCAGACTGATAAAAGTCCAAGTGTTTTGGGGGCTGAGACCAACCAAATGATGATCATTATCATTTTTGAGTGAACTACTATAAAAATCTTGAATGTTTATAGGCCTTACAATCAAAGAGAATGAAAGATAGAATGATAGACCTGGTCCACTTTAATATCACAATATCAGATTTTCGCTACTTGATTATCGCGGCCAAAAGACTTAATAATAATATAATTGTGATATCAATATAAATTTTGAAAAGAAAATGCAAACAGGCAAATAAACGTATAAACTTTGTTTATTTTGTTTTCTCTCTTTTTTAGTCAATTAACCACAAGGGTAAGGAGGCGGAGAGAGAGTTTGTAAACGTACAAAAATGTACAAAAAGAACTTACTGTTAATCAGCAGTTCCTGCAGATGAGGGTGTCTAACATACTGTCTTTTTTACAGAATCCAAAAACCCCAGCACTTTCCTTGGGTGCGGGTGCTGCGCTGCTATATCGGATTGTCAACCAGTTACTGGCACTGGATTATTTACGATATTACCGTACGTGTTGTATTAACACAATATCAACATTTAATTTTTATATTTTTCACGGTTATCATGAATTCCGATATACTGCCACCCACCTAATTCCAACTCATGAATTGAAAGGAAGCCAATTCTTAAAATTCTGACCAGCATAGAACAGTATAAATACTATTTTATAAATCTGAACTATGTGCACACCAACTTTTAGAATGGAAGCTCAGTCCAGTTTTATACATGAGGCCTCTGGTCTTTCAGAATCAATCAAATTCACATGATGCGCTGTGTTTCTTATCTAATCTATCTTAATCCAGCACCATAGAGCCAAAACTGACACACCCCCACAGCTAAAACCAGCAAAATGTTTTGCACAGCCACTCTGTGAGGACAGATGGGTTGTTTGTGTTGGCTTCATTAACACTACAAGAGTTTAATCACACAAATGGGACAGATTATATTTATTCTTTTGTTTCAGAATGGTCATATTTGTCTGTGCCAAATGTTTTGTATATGCTGTGGGCTTTTGAGAAAGACATTTTTGTAAAGACAACATCTTTATATAATATAACCCTTTGATATCAAAGTAAAGATATAAAATCACTACAATGATGATAAAGAGAATCAAAATACAGTAACAATTAAATAGAAAATAAGCCACATTAACAAGCTGCATTTACAAAATTAATGCATATCTACATTAAAAAAAGACAAGTATTAGAGAAAGGAGAGGAACATTAACAATAACACACACAGACACACAAACAATGAAGTACAGTGTAAACTTACTGATACTGTTCAACTGAAAGCCACTGAGTCAATCAAATTGAAGGGGGAAAAACAATATAATGAATTGAATAAAATGTTAGAGGAAAAAGAAAGGCTTAAAATATGTGGTATAAAGGAAATAATAACAGTCATGCAAAAGAATATGAATGACGTCACATCAACAAATTATATGCAGTGAATCACCACCATAGCCTGTGAACACACTTTGGATAAACAACACATTCATCAACACAGAAGAGTTACCTGGTTGGCATATGCATGCGTAAGGGCAGTGTGGTTCTTGCCCGGGCTGCTGTACGTGGGTCTGTACTTGAACATGGTGGGTGTGGGTGGAGCTTTATTCAACAGACTGCTCTCTGCAAACAAAGTAGTCCATGAGAAATCAGATGCAGTAAAACATTAAGTAAAATAAGTAATTGCAATCTTATACATTGCAATCTTATACTTTATATTATTATATACTGTACATACTATACATTATATATTCCAAATATTAATACTAGATTCCTAAATGGCTACATATCACAATTCAGGATGAAAATACAATGATGACATCACTGCTGTTACATTTTGAAACCTTGAATGAACACTATTTGAAAGCAAATCAAATGGTAACTTTAAAAATTTAATCTGAAGTGTAAAAAATTTGCTAAAAGAATTGCACAAATAAGGCAGAAATTATCCATAAATGTTTGAAGGATATTAAATCAATCAGAATGATATTATAGTTTATCATGCTGGTTGTCTCTAACCCTCAGAGTGTCCGGCAGGTCCTCGTGACAGCCCAGGGTATCTGAGCTCTGGTTTAGGTGGAGGCGGAGGCTCTGCGTCAGCAGATTGACTCTCCATCATCTCCAAACTGCTCTTAGACTGAAAGATTGCAAGAGAGAGGATAAAACACCAGTGGTTAATTAAATAAAAGAAACAGACACAACAGCAGACAACACACTAAATGTAGAAGCAAGGTCTCAGATACAGCGTCCGAACATTGATTTAAAGCGTGACTCCTTCCTCCTCAATTCCAAAGTCACTGAAAAAAATGGTTTTTGAGGTTATATCTAAATCTAATATAAAACAAATGGAAATGTGGAGCAGAACCAATGTAGTCTGCAATGCTTTTTATCATGCTGAAGAAAAAGGTTCAAGATTTAGGAGGATTTTAGAGCACTAAGTCCTCTATGAACCACGTCACTTTTTAGTTTGAGGCCATTGATTTGGCACTAGGGTCAGATTGATTCCAAAAGTTTGGGACAATATCACCTTCAAGTACTTCACTACTGCTAATAACAAAACAAAAAAAAAAAAAAAAAAAAAAAAAAAAAAGGCATCTAGTGATCTTCTAATTAATGTTTGTGTTATACAAGTTTTCATACTAGTTTTGGTAAGATTAACTAATTAAGTTAAAATTTGTAACAATTTTGTAGTAAAGGTTTAAAAAATATATATATATATACACATATTCAGTGAAACCCAAACATTTCAGCTTCAAAGTTACATTGCCTGAACTGCCAAACTGTGCTGTTATCCTGGTCAGGTACCGAAATTTGATAAATGATATATTGTGAATATTTTGGTACTACGGTACTTGCTTCATATTGGTATACCACACAACCCTACTTAGCATAAGCCAACATGTTGCTGGGTGTGAAATCATGAACACACTTTAGGCTCTTTCTCAGGCTCTGAACCATTTGGCATGCCAACTTTCCATGAGTAACTAGTTGCAGCAGACACACCTCCAAAAGATTCAGCAACCTTATCAGAGGAATAAGACCAGGACTTCTGAAGATAATGGTTGAAAAGTGAATTAACCTATAATCTGTTCCTTCCATTTCTGCACAGTGGAGCAAGCTCTCTCTGATACACCGAACCTACTTCCTCCCTCTCGCTATCAGTGCTTACAACTCAGCAAGCTACAAGTTGAGCCTCTCATTTTAGAAATCATTAATGCAGAAATTCATGTATTGCCAAAAAGCGAACAAATTTTCCTCATAACTCCAGGTTGCAATGTTAAAAAAATGTCAAAAACATGTAATAAAGTGTTCCAAACAGATAGAAAGTTCCTGTAGTTCTTAAAGAACATAAATCAAGAGACATTTCAGAACACAGCCTTTCATTATGGAACAAGTATTTCTGACAGTTTAAAAGCCAGTCTACATTTCAGCCATATTAATGCAAGCCTGTCTGTGTCAGCCGTCCTCAATCACATGGTAAATGGCACAAACAGATATTTTGCCAGAGAGGGGGAATTAGAGCTAGTTGCTTGCAAAATAGTCTAGTGCACTCTCTGACCTAGTGATTTTGGCGGCAACAGGAACATAACCTCAAAGGCAGTGGTAACGCTCATGGCCTCGTACAAGGATTTCAAACATTTTAAATCACGAATTTCCATGTTACCAGATTTTTTAAAAAGAAAATCATTTAAATATTCAGACCGATTTCCTAATGAATCATTTAGAACAATTTGTGATTCTGTTAGACAAATTTAATAAAAAGAACAACTTTGGACAAAATTGGACATCATTATAGCTTGCAAGCAGCTATTTGCCCTATACAAGAGTAATATTTATGATTTCATTAGTTTCCATGGCTTTTTCAGGCCTGGAAAATTCAATTTAAAAATTCCCTGATATAAGGTTAAAGGTAGGGTAGGCAATTTCAGAGAGGCAGGGAATAGCAAGCTAACTTTGAAAGCATAAAATCCAACTCTCCCTTCAGAGTGTTCTCCAAAACCACACCTCCTCCAAAACACATGAACGTGCACAGCCAAAGCAGAGTCTGCAATGCGTCACCAGAGACGGCGTCAAATTACCTGTCTCAAAGCATATAACATTACAATAATAATTAACGTAAACAACTTTAAGCTCTGACTGCTGCAAATTCATTTTGGCGTTGATAGTTTTGCCATAGAAACACAATTTAGAGTCAGAGGATGTGAACAGCTCAGAGTAGAATGTCACGGGTTGTCATTAATTACGGTACTTACGACATGGCGTGAATGCAGCATAAGCTCGTTGTTTTGGTTCAGGAGGAACTGTAAAAGGTGGCTGCTGTTTGTTTGTGGCACTCGGTGACTGTGTCTACAACTGTGCATAGCCTCATGAAACACTAATGACATGTGATGTCACGATAAGCGCAATATTGTAACACCACAACTGCAATGTTCACGTTTTTTCTTTTTTCATAAGGCTATGCTCTTTTTGTTTTACATTTCATGCATATGTACTGAATGTTAAAGTTAATAATCATAAAGAGTGAATAATGTATTTTTTTTTTCACCAACTAACTCTTTTTTACTTAATTAAGATTCTGTGTACCATTGTGATTTGTACAGAGGCTCCATAGATTTGCACTAAACAAGCCTAAACAGGCAGCGAGTGACAGAGATTGACTGAGCGTGTGCGATTACCTGCGTCTGTCCTCCTTCAGATTAACTCATATATTCATGAAAAAAGGGTAACACTTTATTTTAGGGTCTTTTAACTAGTTGCTTATTAGCATGCATATTACTAGAATACTGGCTATTTATTAGTACTTATTACGCACATATTAATGCCTTATTCTGCATGACCTTAATCTACATTCTTAATCCTACCCAATACCTAAACTTAACAACTAACTTACTAACTATTACCAAGCAGTAAATTAGGAGTTTATTGAGGGAAAAGTCATAGTTATTAGTTTATATGTGTTCCCTATACTAAAGTGTTACCAAAAAAAGTTTGCCATGTCCGAAGAGGAAAGCGATATCTTTGTCATAGCATCATTTCAACATTTAAGGGTATTTCCCATAAATGGCGTCAGCGCTGGTCAATGCATTGAATCAATGCCATTGGTCTTTATGAAGTGAAGCATCAGCTTCAGCGTTACCCCGGCAACGCATTGCTGGCCAGTTGAGCCTTGTAAAGTGGCACCTTAACCTTTGTAACCTCCACTGACTGACAGTCTGTCTAGAACGCACAGAGACGGGTTCCTGTTTCCCCTCTCTGTTTAGTTTTGGTTTAATTTTTTATTGAATATGTCCCCGTTTGCTTCTATAGTTAAGTGTTAGTTTCACTTGTCTAGTTTACTTTCCTTGGTTCTATCCTTGTTTATGTAGCCTTGTATTTCAGTTGTTCTTGGTCAGTTCTTGTTTATGGATTGTGTGGTTTGCATTCGGACTGAATGCAATGATTGGACGAACATTTTTTGGTCCTGAGACACATTTTTGAAAATTTAGACCACTTCTATTATTGATTGCTATCAGGATGTGAAGAGTGGTTCAACCAGTATAACAAGAAATGGTTATGAAAAACATTGCCTATCCCACCTTTAAGGTTGGAGAGAAGTAGCAAAAACACTGAAGGAGTAAAATGGGATTATGTCCTTACCCGGTGTAGGTCTCCTTGGATTCCGTTGTCGAGCACCTTGGCTGCCAGTTGAGCCTCTGTAAGCTGCGGTCGGAGGAAAGGAGGCTGAACAGACACTGTCTGAGCCTTTCTCTTTCTACCCAGATACCTGAATACAGCACTGAGTTAAAACCTCAATCAGAAAATACAACATACAGCTCAAAGTTATGAATGTAGTTGAAGACATACCTGGGTGCCTGTGAGCTGCACAGAACGTGCGAGACGTTCCTCAAGCAGCCATTTGTGAAGGGGTTCACGCCTCCCCTGAACTTCCCTGTCACCTACAAACAGGGAGATGACCATTAAACAATAACCTTAAAAGTTACTTTATCAGATATTTGTCAGGCTTTATTTTTAAAAAAAGTAACATTTTAACAATAAAAATCAATGAAAAAGAGAGGCACTAGAGAAAAATAGTGAGACAATAAGATACAAAAGCATGCACATGTGGTCCACACAAAGAGGAGGAGAGGTGGGCAGAAAGAAAAAAGCAAAATGATTTGGGAAGAGGATTATGATGAGATTACAATCTAAAGGAGGAGGGCTGAGAGAAGGTCATATTTTGTAGGATTATAAAACTGCTTAATAGGGATTTTAAACCCAGTTCACCACCACCAACATGATTAATGAAAGGAAAACAAAAACAAACATGGCAGCATAAGATTATGATTGCGCATGTCACAACCTGCTCATTGGTGGTCCTGCCTCTTGCCACCAAAACGACATGGAAACCAGTGAGACCTGCTACTGGGATGAAGAAAAGCCCAGCGACACACATGACAGCCATACTGATAAAAAGTCAAGGAGGAAAAAGTAAGGCACAAATTGTAACAAGTAAAGCTCTCAATCTAAAGACACTGCACAGAGTGAGATTACTGCTCTGAATTTTTCCTCAAACGTTTGCCGTGAGCACACATAAAAATCAAACAACTGTTTGAGGATACGTGACAGCCGAATGCACTCTGTCCAGCTGCTGGGTGTGGTAGAGAATGAAGAGCAGGCCGAAGCCAAACACGCCCATTATGTGAGCTGTCAAGGACAGCAGGAACAGGAAAAAGTATCGGTAGTTCCTTCGGCCGATACAGTTGTTAACCCATGGACAGTGATGATCAAAATCCTGCAGGAAGAAAGGGGCAAGTTGTGTGTGTGAATTATAATGGTAAGAGAGAGAGAGAGAGAGAGAGAGAGAGAGAGAGAGAGAAGCTTAAGGCTGTCCAAAGCATGCACACTTCTCTACTTAATTAACACAAATCGATTGGTTTAGTCTGCAAAGCATTAGAGCAATCGTGGACAAACTGATTAATGACAAAGACTGACCACTTGAGAAAAAGAAATAAGACAGTAAAAATAAATGCAAAGTCACATTTACATGTAAATGGAATTGCTATGTATTGTAATGTCGTGTTTATTCAATGCACATATTGGGGTCACGGATGAACTCAATCACAAGAAATAAAGAGTGTGTGTGTGTGTGTGTGTACCTCCACACAGTTGTCGCACACGGAGCAATGTGAGCAACGTGGGGGTCTGTAGAAACGGCAGGTGGAGCACCACTTCATCCGCACTTGAATGCCTCGAATCTCCACAGTCTTATAGAGAGGAGCCCGGAAATCATCCTCTTTATCTTCATCTTCCTCAGCTACAACACATAGACAGACACACACAGAGTTTACTATACCTTTCTCGAGGATAAAATTACACTTGTATTTTATTAACTACCTGCTTTACAGTCAGCATGTAATCAAATCGCCCTGTTTACTTTATGACACTACTGTTTTCCATGTATTTTGCACAGTTCATCAGTACATGTTACTCCAAAAGGAATAAAAACTTTAGTCTTCATAATTTAATAAAACGTAATGAAATAGAACAAATTTTTTCCAGTTTTAGTAATTTTATTATTTCAACTTCAAATACTTACAGTTAGTTTCCAGAGAAACTTTTCTAATTTTTATTTAAAGATTTCCATCTAATATTTATATTTTATTTTAAATTAATAAAAACTATTTTAAATACTTTTAGTTTTACTTACTACTAGCAACACTGCTTTAAGGTTGCTTTAGCTGAAGTTTAGTACACCAAGATCAGTTCATTAAAAAAAAACTATTCTATTCACTGACTTAAAAAGAGCAGATTTAATGAAGAAAAAAGTACTTCAGTTCAATTCCTGAATTGTCTGCTCTCAAACAGTAATAATCACTGGACTCTTAATGAACAGGCGAGTTTAAAGTGGTTTGTTTTTCCAATAAGGCAGCCACCAAGACCACATTCTACTACAGCTGTACTGTATACTTAAGCACACAGACATAACATATCAAAGATTGTTTCATTACCTCTGGGGAAGATGCCAGGATCCATAAATGTGGCCATACAGAAGTTGGCCAGAACAAACAGAAACATAATGCCATTGTATATCGGCACAGCAACAGAAAACTGCTCTGAAAGCCAAGGGCACCTGAAAGAAAGAAAGGCATGAATAGGACACAGGATGAGACTGAAATCACACACATCATGTATGCTTCTAAATATTGTATGTAATTTTTTCTTAATTTAGAGACTATGTTTTAGTAGCATGTTTTACTATTATACAAGCGATACAGACAAATGCAGATAGCCACAAAATTTCACAAGGTTACCACAAAACCGGCAATGTAGAAAGACGAAAAAAAGCAAGAAGAGAGAAATTAAAGGAAAAAAATAGAGAGGAAGGTGGCACTTCATGACAGATGTTGGCCTATTTTCCTTGCCTTTCAATGTTTAATCTGAGGGGTTGGTGAGAAAAGAAGGATCAGAAGGGGCAAATGACAAGGATGAACAGACGTGACACAGCATCTGACTTAAGCCCTCCATATTTCCTCTTGTGTGCCAACTTGAAGGACTGTTTTTTGACATGATGACTATGATTCTGTTGTATTTACAAGTCACGACGACTTACAAAATCCAAGGCACAAGAAGTCAACAGGAAGTTAATGTGATTTCTCAACTTCAAAAGAAAACAGCTCTGACTGTGCTTTAAATGCTGATGCTGCATAAACACTCTGACCTTATCAGTTTGTGTGTGCCCAAGCCATTCAGTGTATCATTAAGGAGCTTATTATTAAGATCTTGTGTTTATGTAAATCAAGCAAGATTTACATAAACATCAAAATCACATTCATTTCAGTGTCAGTAGGTCAATCTATTAACTCCTAGCAGAGGACCTTGGAGAGGGTTTTGTACGCCGGCTCTGGTATTTTCTTGTAACTTTGTACACTAAATTGTAAGTAGGAAAGTGACTCCTAAGACCAGGAATGCTGTATTAGATTGTTAACTATGTGCTTTTCAAATGTGTAAATCCTGACTAGAAAAAAAAAAAAAAAAAAAAAACTTAGATATTGCCTCATCTAAGACATGAATTAGGATGCAAAGACTTCTAATGTAATATTAATAAAATATAGATTATTAAAAAGCAAAAAGCCTTTTAACAGAACAGCCCAGACAAATTCTGATATGTGTGTGAAAAAAATCCTTCTGACATTCAAGACAGTCCGCTGTATTAAACATTAACATATTCTGAATTGAGGATATTATTAGAAGCGTATTCGGCTGTCAACAATTAAAAAAGAAAAAGAAAAAAACTACTCCAGTTATTTTAATACTGAGACTATTAGATTCTCAGATGTGGCTCGTTTAATGTTAAAAAGGCTGAAAAGTGACAGCAGTGACATTCACTATACTGCTACTACAGTTCTGCCTTGCAACTGCAATGTCATCATCATCAGACAAGCTTTTGCTATTTTCTAATGTAAATTTATGGAACTACTGTTTGGATAGTTTTAGAAAGAAATTTATAGAAACGTATAATATTGTTGTTGGTTATAGCAGTGATAAAAGATACCCAGAAAAAAATACAAATAGTATTTAGTATTTCATGGTACCAAGAGAAGTGCATGCTGTGTTACCCCTCATTCCCCAATGAACATGAATAACATCAGTAAGGGGCCACAGTATAGCGGTACTACGGTAGTATCGCAATACTAAAGCTTCAAAATACTGCTGATACCACTGTATTTTTTAAACGGTATAGTATCGTCAATACAGTAGCAACATAAGTAATGTTGTATGTGCTGCAGGTACACTATTTAAAATGTTCAATTGAACATGTATGTCTGCAAAAATTACATACATGTTTATATAAGAATGTATTCTCTCAGTTCTCTCTGCATCTGCTGTTGCTCATTTGACAGCTTCTGGGACAGGTGTCTAGTTTACCATCTTTGCGATGACAAATGCAATTCTATTCATCAACACAGTGGCATTTGCACTCAGTTCTTATCAATCATATCAATTTTAACATTATAAATGAATTTTATGTTTTAATACACATACAGCCCTTCAGTCAGAGTTTAAGATATTGGCGCAAAAAATGCTGTTGTACGAGTTCTTGTTTTTTTATATTTATAATACGATAGTTCAGCAATGACACAAGCAAAGAGTGCCGTTTTTCCTAATATCAGCACGATTGCAAATGTGAATGATTTTATACAACAGTTGGATAAGCAAAAAGATTATATTAAATGACATTTTAGAAACAACATTGTCAATATTGATGTTTCCGCTCTATTTCGCCAATGAAAATAGTTCTAAAAGCAGAACTGTTGCGATTCTCTGAGCATGAAAATTTGGTTCATTTTGTAGATTTGAATTATAAATCAACAAAATACTGCATGGTATCATGATTCTACATGGTATCATGATACTTCAGCTGGTATAGTATCTTAAAATATGCTTATGGTATAGTGACGACCCTAGTTCACACAAAATGCATTTTCCATTATACTGCCCTACTTTTCCATTGATTTTTAATGTAAACACGCACTAGACAGACGTCTTTAACGTTGCACTCGTGTCTTTTGCAGTGTCTTGCGCATGACACAGTACTTTAAAAATGCGGCGCTGTGTGAACCGCCCCAAAGAACACCTACATTTGTTCACACTTAATGTTACTCCATTTCAGTATTGATTCAGGTCAGAGACATACTCATACAGTACCACATACGCAAACTCACAATACCAAGCATTTACAATATTGACAATATTTTACAGTTTGCAAATAAACAGTATAATCTACAGGGTAGCCTTGATGTCTACCCTCTCACACTAATATGCAATAAGACAGACATTTAAGTGTTATAACAGTGTTATAACAGTAGTTCATTGTAGTTTTCATCCAGCTTACGTGTGCTGCTGTCATACTACTAGAAAGTGAAGACAATGCTGTGTTGTAGAATCCAGACTAACTTTTTTTTTTTTACTAGGAGCACTGAAGGCCCTTACTGAAAATTTTAGGAGCACAAGCAGAAAATTTAGGGGCACACCTTAAATCGACCTGCAACGCAATTATTCATATTTAGAGCTTTGAAGTGCAGGAAAAAGTTGTGTGAATCACTTAAAAGTCCTTCAAAAGTGCTTGAATTTCACTCTCAAAAGGTTGTACGAACCCTGAAATAAATAATGTAAAAACATTCGACTATTTCTGCCATAATACCATGGTTACAGTCATCGTTACTACCTTAAAGGGGTCATGAATTGAGAAATCAACTTTTTCTTGAGCTTTTGATATATAAGAGGTCAACATACTATAAGAATATCCTGTAAGTTTCAGAACTGAAAACTTCCTTGTTAGTCCAATAAAAGCTTTTATTGACACCAGGCTCAGCGAACGACTCGTTCCAGAATGTGCCTATCTATGACATAAATAGTTGAAAAGCTGCCCCCGCAGAAGTAATCAATACCTACTTCATCACTGCGACGTTAGCCCCACCCACTGCCATGTTAGTGAGATGATGAGGAGAGAAGAGCGATACAGGACTAAAAATAACATTTGTATTCAGAACAATTCACTGTGGATTCTTTGGTAATTCAATCATGTTTCGGCGCAGGCTTTGCAAACAGACTTTTACGATATGGACTCGACAGTAATAACATGTAAGTAACTGTGTTAATTCTAATGCCTGATCTGATATGTAATGATTCATGTGCAGTCAGATGTTCTTTGTCTACGTGTCAGTAAATCAAACCAGTGACTAAACGGTCAACTTCACGTTGTTTCTCTTAGTAGGATGAAAATAATCTGTTATTTAAACGGTGATTAAATTACATATAGAAAGCAATCAAAGAATGCTACCTTTACAATCACTGGAGCTGTCAATCAAACTCTGCGTGCTGGAGCTGTCAAAACAGTTCTGAACTCGTGCCAAAACTCCCATTTTATTCAACGAATCTCTTAGTTACATCGCATTTGCACTGTTAATTATGATGAAAGCATTCGTTAGTGTGCAGAAATTGAGTTGCAATGACGAGATCACTGCTTTCATGCGCTTAACATCAAGTCTGTGATCGGCTACAATGTTCATCACTGCAACCTTTCATGCCACAATCTAAATATAATGCCATAGATCTAAATGTAATGCTATAAGAAACACTTTTCACGATTAGTTAACCTTGAGAGCTGTAATAGTAAAAATGTGCTAAAAGTTTTCAAGAGAGGAATACTTGGCTATTTCATATGCAAAGACGTTAGCCAATCACAGCAGTGGGCGTTTACACTGAAGTCTCACAGCAGACACACCCCTTAAAACAGAACGTTCAAATCAGAGGGCTAAAATCAGGGTAGGAAAAATGCCTTTTATTTTTAAATTATGACCATTTTTGATATAAAAAGCATACTAACATTATAAGTGCACCCTAGGAAACATTATAAAACAATAAGACAACGCAGTTCATGACACCTTTAAATCAATGGTGAATGTTGGCGATTTGTGGAGAGGAAATCCTTATTTAACCATTTTTTTTTTCATGATACAATGTTTCTCCTGGTTTCCACGTCAGCACTGTTTGATCTGATCTGGTTTATAACAGAGATTTCTGCACTGAATTTGAATGCATTTCACTAGATCACGCAGCAATGTTATTAATTCTGTGGTGAATTCAAACACTTTTTTACTGGATCTCCCAGTGCTGTGCAGTAACAGTGTTGTGTGATCAAAGATCAGCCCGCGAATACCTGTTCTGAGCACTGCTACGTTGTCTATTATTGATCCGAACTGATAAACTGTCTGCACTGCGCAGCTCAAACGAGTAGCGCAGTTTCGTTCTGCTTTCGTTTCGTTTGCCGTTTGATGTTTCTTGTATGCAACAGAAATAGCAGCTCTTATCAGTGGTGGTCTCACCAATGGGACCTCCAACAAAATTTAGTCACGCCAACAGGAAAAGGGGTTGCAAAATGCGACCATTTGGTCTCAGTTGGGGGCCCTGAGAATATAAGAATATCTTTGTTATCTGTGCCTGTGAAAATCAGTTCAAGGTAGATTAATTTGGTACTTCTGAGTGAGTTCTAGGCAAAAACATGCCATTATTCACTCCATAGTGCAGCAACACACTGTTATACACCAGTACATGTTGACTCATTCATCATAAATGATTGCAGCAATCAGTGTTAGTAAATGTGTTTGTGTACTCACGTAAAGCAGAAGAAGAGTGTGGTTGCTCCAACCAAGAAGGCCGTTGCCGCAGAGACCGGCACATAGCGACTAGGTCGGAGAGGTCTGGATGGAACGGTGGGGTGGGGTGGGGAAGTGGGTCCAGACACGCCCCCACTCATGCTGCCGCTCGGCATCACCCAGGGGGCAGGATGGCAGCGCGCCCCGGAAAATTATCCGTTTGTGAGTGTGTTTGTGTTGTTGAGACAGCACAAATGAAAAAGAAAGACTAAGGGAGAAGTTGCTGTCCTTTTGGCATTATAGAAAAAGGCCACAAGATGAGCATTGTTTCAAAAGTACAAAACAGAAATACTCAGAGAATATGGAGAAAGTAAAAAAAAAAAAAAAAAAAAAAAAAAAAAAGGATTAAAAAAAGGATTAAAAAAAAAAATTGTAAACTGAAGAAATTTTGGGTTTTAGCAAATTCTTGAATTAAAGTTTCTGATGTTTAGATGCTTATAAATAACTAAATGTATAAAGCCAATCACTGAACAAAAATTGCTCAAAACGTCTATAGATTGTCAAGTCTAAATATTACTTATTTGGTAATGTAAAAAAAAAAATATATATATATATATTGAAAATGCAAACTTAAAAGGCTTAGGAAAAAATGTCTATAAAATGCCAAGAAAAAATGACTGGAACAAAAAACAAAAAAAAGAAAACAAAAACCAAAACAATTTTAAAAACTCCTCAAATGTCTAACCACTTCAACTGTCTAGGCCTAAATCCTCAGTGGTGCTTTAAAAATGTAACCAAAATGTGAAAATTGTTTACTTTATGAGAAAGATTTGGTGTTACTGTATAAAATAAGAGGTAAAGGAAAGTAATGTTTATGAATTTGTTTTCTTTTTTTAATGCTAACAAATATTTTAAAAAATATATTATTTGAGTTTGGTGTTTTGATAAGCAGCACTGTAGTCAGTTTAAGGATTTCAAAAGTTGCCAATTTTGTTTTTTTCTGCTGTGAATGGGAGTTGAATAAATCACCAAAATATATATAAAAAAATGAAATGGCGAGAGACAGAGAGGGACAGGAGGATTTTTGGTGTAGTTCAGTTTTGAAGGGAGCAACAACAATGAAGGAATCAGATGGCAGCCACAACCGTTAACAGTTTCCCCCCACCATCCACACTATCAGAAGATATAAAAATGTCTCTCCTTCATTTCAACCAACGTGTGCTACACTGCACCTTAAGAAATGGAGCCTCGTGTGTCTCTCTCCTGAGTCGAAGCATTGCTGATCCAACAGGTTAGTTTTAAAGAACAGGCCAGTATCTTCACAAGTAAACAGGCTTACACCTGCATGGCTGATTAGATCAAATTCTCGATCTTGGCGACAAGAGGCATAAAATGAGTGGAATGGTCCGGCAAAAACACCTCTTTTGATGGAGCTTGCACAGAAACAAAAACAGGTGAAAAGAGCAGCACTTCACTTGCACACACCTCAACACTTCTGGGAATTGATCCAGGTCAGTGGAGCAATTCTGAAATGAAAACGTTGGAGCTCGGAGGAATCCTAGGATTCACAGGTGCTTATGTGGGGATTGAGGGAGGAGGGGTCAAAGAGAAAACAATGGACAAGAGTTCAACTTCTCCCTTGGGACAGTTCAGGGACTTCCTTATGCGTGTTTGTATGAGTGTATCAGGCCCAGCTGATGTCTGTTTGCAGATGAGGAGGCATTACATAAGGATCTCAGGGGGACGCGGCCTCAAGGGAGTGCCTCGAGCCATGCCTACACTTCCTTATCTGACTCTGGAGTTATCTCCTCTTTCTGCGGACCATATGCACACTCACAGAGTTAGCACGCACTCATTCAATGATGGGCTTCCAGTGGTTGTGCTGGGGAGAATGGAAATAAACTCCACCTGAAAAGAACAAAAGAGAAAATATGTGAATTCTGAGCCAAAAAAGACTTGAGCAGCAAATTTTAAATAGTAGGGATGATGCGGACAACAAATTTGCCTATAATTTATTTAAACAATGACAGCATTTCTGTTTATATAATTTATTCTATAAGTTGTGTGTGAAAATGTAAATGAAAAAAGTTTTGCTTAAAATATAAAGGTCACAATATAAAGTGGAAATTAAATAAACAAGACTGTTTACAGTAAGAAAGCAGAAAAGTTAACTAAACTAATTTGCATCATAATTATGAATATAAATAATAACATTTAAGTTGTCCTTGTGGGTTATCGTAGTTGTCCTCAATAGCTGCGTTTCCACTTTCGGGTGTGCTAGGGCATGTCAGGGCCAGTCGCGTTTCCACAGTCTAGGCCTCGGGGCCAACGGCCAGGGTTTTTTGGCCCACCGAAAACCTTGGTCCAAAGCGGGCCAGCTCGGGCTTGAGGGAGTGGTTACAAACAAAGGCAGAGTTTATCTGAGTCTGGAGATGCCAGCGCTGTGGATGATTTCATATACCAGCTAACATCAGCATTAAAGACTTTTAAAATCATTTTAGCTAAAAACTCACTTTCAGACAGCAGCGAGTGTTTGAAATAACTCCTGTTTGTGATCCAAAGTGGATTCTGATCACCGTATAAGGCAGAAATATTTATATGCGATGCAAATGACTATGCGCGCTATAGTAAACATGGTACTGTGTCAGTACGTCTCATCTCTTACCGGACTGTCTGATATTTAGCTCCGCATATGTCATAAAATAATAAAACAACAAAAAAGTTTTACTGAAAATATAACTGTATTGGGACTGTCACTGGAGAGAGTGCTCATCAGATCATATTTTTGGTGGAAAATATGTAGTAATATGTAATGATCATTCTTTCTAAATGTGATGTAAACATACTGTCCTATGACTACAAATAAACAGAAACAGACATGACTGAATAAGTAGGCCTAGCCTACGTGTGCTCTTTGTTTTGTGAAATAACAGTAAATACCACTTTATTTCTGTGACTAATGTGCAATCTTGACACAAATTAATTCATTATGATCAATGTATCACTTATTACTGTAAAACTGTGGTAAAACTATCGATGTTTGGTTTTAAATCTTTAAGTAAACAACAAAAATGCCAACAAATGGCCACCTTTATCATATTCGTTTTATGATCTTTCTGATTAGCTTTCTGATAAAACTTCCATTTGTTGGTGAAATGATGGGTTTGTGAGATGTTGTTCCATACAGGCGTGACATGGTGCGGGTTTTAGTGAAGTGCTGCGGAGCTTCTGGCCCGACGGGGGAAACGCAGTGTGGTTTTGGGCTCGGTGTTACAGGTCCGAGGCTATTAGCCCAGCCCAATCCATTGAAAGCCCTGGCTCGCACTGGCCCGACAGTGGAAAAGCGACTAATGTAGTCTAATTCATGAGCCAATGACTTATGAACCAATTCTTTTAACTGTTTGTTTGTTTATTATGTTAGCATCATGGCTATTTACATGGCAAACACAAAGGTCAATATCATAATCCATAAAATTTACATTATTATATAAAACATTTCAACTTAACATAAGATAGAAAATCTAAAATACACTCGGGTGATACATTTTGAAATATTCCATGCAAACATTTTTCTGAATAAAAGCGTTTTCTAGCAGCATCATAAAAATTACAATTCAACAGAATATGCTTAACAGTCAAAGAAACTTGACACGAGAGACATAAAGGAGGAACTTCGCCTATTAATAAAAACCCATGGGTAAGTCTTGAGTGACCCAGTCTGCACCTAGTGAAGACGACTTGGTCATGTCACGACCAATTCTTTTAATGAATCATTCAAAAGATTCATGAATTCAGGTTTTACCATTCTGAATCAACAATGACTCACTTTCTGAGCTGAAAGTTACAATTACCTTCAAAAATGTGTTTCAAAATGCAAGTTTTATGTACTTAAATCATTATCATTACTGACTGATTGTTCATTTCAATGTGCAGTTAAAGATAAACTTGAATCTTTTATCTTAATTGTGTTACATATAAGATTGGATTTAATTGTTAATTAAAAACCTACATTTGACATGAATGTTGTTTTGATCAAAATGGTTGTGCTTCCTTTCTCTGACGCATTCCATTTTACTGGCATGCATAAAATCTTCTTGAAGCATTTAATATAAAGTGATCTCATGCTTCTGACGACCTCGACACCTTTCACCCTTCAAATGTTTTTTGTTTTCATAGAAATTCAGTTTTTAACAAGTGCAAAGTTGATGTGTACAGAGAACCTTCACCTGTGATATTACAAAGACTAAACTTAGCTATAATGTAATTCATTGTTGACAATTTTCATTTATTTTATCAATGAGTTGCTGCAGACCTAGAATATACACATCAAGCCACATTCAAATGAATGTCCAAACATTCAAAGTGGTGACATTACAAATCACGTTCACTGACATTAAAACAAAAAAAAGAAAAACCCTGGCCTGACTTTAATTACAGAGACATCTGTAGGGTAACCCTCAACCAGTTTCTGTTTGTTAACCAAACACACATTTGTTGTTGAGATGACATCACATAAGCTTTCAATATCAAATGTTATGCAAACAAAGGTGATGTCTGCATGTTTGAAAAGCTGGGTATTGCCAACTACATCATGAAACCACACATCACAAAACAAGCATGTACATAGTGATACTATCACAACTGAACTGTGCACCTGTACACATTTTAATCTGATAAAAGCTGACTTTTAGGAGTACACCAACATATAGATGCCCTACACTCTAAAAAATAGTTATGTGGCTTAGTAAATATCACAGTAATAATTAATTTTATTAACTTAATAAAATCTCTGAATATGGTTTGAGTTGAACATACCAAAATAATAGACTAAAAATCCAACAGTTAATTTTGTCTAAAATTTACAGTTATATTTAAAGAATTTAGTATTTGACTAACAAATTAGTTTTTCAAAATATACTTAATATATTTGTGAAATTTCTATCAAAATATTTGAGAATAATTGAGAATTAAACAGATCTGTTTCAGGAACCACAAATATTACTTAATTCAAAAATGTTTCACCAAAAAAACTGAGTAAATAATAGTAAACAAAACGTTTTTTTAGAGTGTACAAACAGAAAAACCTTTGATGTCATGGGGTCTTGATTATCCATAAAACTGAACTTAGTCTGACAATGACATTGTTCATTTTTAACTACACAATCACAACAGAGAGATGACACTGCAAATGGAGATGGGTGAAAATAAAGGAGGAGGATGTTAAAGTAACAGCAGTTAGGTGGTGGTTGACAGATGTCCTCATCAATTAATGAATAAAGGGGTGAAGGTGCAATTCAGAATAGCAATTCAATACAGTAACTAACACCTCCAGGAAGAGACTACTGTTACTGTGTCTAATCTTAAAGGGACAACAACAACAACAAAAATACTTATATCATGTGATATGATTTTTATTTTTAGGGTGAACTATTCATTTAAAATGCTATATTAATCATAGACTACCATAACTATAGGTGAAAGGAGACAGACTAACTATAACCTTGAAATGCTAAAGCCTTCTGGAAAGCAACTAAATAACATAATTAGATCTTTCAGTTTAATTACTTTACTAGTATTATGGCCAAACCTACATTTATGTAGGTTTTATGACTCATTAGAAGTGCTATGACCAAATTAACTTTCAACATGGGACTGTGATATTTGTTCTCACAACACAATTTAAGAAACCAAACCCAAATTACAGTTCTGTCAAGTCTTAAAGCATTCAGTTCCAATGTTATTCCACTGCTATTACATTGAAACACATTCTCCTCTTTGAAAGTGCCCCTATTATGCTATTTTAATACACACACGGCACATTACCTAATTTATCAAAGAGTCTGAAAACAGTTTGAAAATTCTGCTCTGATTGGTCAGACGGCCCACTCTGTTGTGATTGGTCTACCGCTTTGCCCTAACCCAGGGGTTCCCAAACACATACCTGGAGCCTCCCCAGCACTGCACATTTTGCATGTCTCCTTTGTCTGACACACCCATTTCAGGTCTTGGAGTCTCGACTAATGAGCTGATGATCTGAATCAGGTGTGTTTGATTAAGGAGACATGGAAAACATGCAGTGTTGGGGAGGCTCCAGGAATGTGTTTGGGAACCTCTGCCCTAACTAATTGCGATGTGATAAGATTCCAGCGACAAACAACTTGTCTGTCCACACCAGACATGAGCGACTATGAGACGTGATAAAGTCAATCAAAAATCACAACCAATCAGAAGAGGGCGTGGGCGGGCTCTCTCGGCAAGCTCCCGGCATTCGGAACGAAATGGGTAAGTACATAATCAAATTCATGAATATTACACCATTTTAACATTATTAAAAACACATACAGAGTTACTGAAACATTTTTTGTCATAGAAAACACTTGTCTGTTCACAATGAGTTGACAGTTTGAACGTTCTGGTTTCCTTTAATTTATTTTGAAGATCTGAGGTGAATTATCCTTTATTGCCTTCAATACGGCTATAAAAGACACACAAAATGATATTCAAACTCACATTAGACGCTTTTAACATTAAATAAAGCACATAAACAGTACCTGAGATTATCATTGCCATACTTTGTGTTGTTGTCGCGGCTAGTTATGACAAAAACTATGATTAACATGGAAAAGATACCTTTTATCGCGTCACATTGCATCTGGTTAGGACACGGTGTTCCAGCGCGTGTTAGAAATGAAACGCCTATTACCATATCTGAATTTCAGCTCTGGAGGTTTCCTCAGCGCTTGATACACAGTGATACGAACGACGGCATCAGTTTTTCCATATCAATTCCAGCGCAAGTCGTCATCCTTTGGAAGTGCATGCGAAAACAGCGTCTTCTCGACATGTCGACAACATGAATCAAAATCTTCCGGGCCTCAGCTACAACTACAGTGTCTGAGGGTGGGACATGTAGACATTGTTCGTGGGCAGCCAGTGAAGACCACAGGCTTTGATCCAAAGTGCTGTACAGTGTGCATAAGCAGGTCTACACAATAAAAACAACAGCTACAGACATCCAAAAGCTAAAGAATAAAAATAAGATTTAGAAGTAGACTTAAAAATGTCCAATGAAGGAGCAGACCTTACATGATAGGGGAGACTATTCCAAAGCTTGGGCCCAACCACAGAAAAGGCCTGATCACCATTTGATTTATAGCACAGTTAAAAACAAGTGATTCGAAGATCTACCAGGACAGTATGGCACAAGGAGATCACTAATATACCTTGTAGGGATGGCTCCAAACCACAATTTTGGGTTCGGTACGGTACCACAATCTAATACCGTAGTATCGATATTAAATCGATACCATACAGGGTCAGAATTTTGGTGCGGTATTGCACATAATTTTACTAATTCTTGCAGGTTTTGCGTTTATAAAGCAAGAAATTACCGCAAATGTGTTGATTAATTTGCTAATAAACAATTATCACATCAAATCAGTAATTTGAAAACTTTCTTGTGAGAAGTAATTTCAGCAATACTGCGTCTCCCGCATTTTTCTTATGAGATCTAAACATCATTAGTTCTAGTGTGTCAAACGCACACTAGAGTTTTCGTGTTATTTAAACGATATGATCTTATGTATGTGTGCTGATCAGTGTTATAAGAAAATAAGGTCCTGTTTACACTAGTGTGGAACTGCATGCTTTGCTGACGTTGTGGTCCTTTTTAGCAGCTATTGTGCAGTTAAACTGCATTTTTTTTAGCTACCTACATGCAAGAGGCAACGGTTTACACTTGTACGCACATGCCCAGTGTGCATGAACGCTCACGTGACATGCGTTTTTGGTCATATAGTGTAGACGGAGATAGTTTCTGAAATGCATTGGAAACGCCAGTATAAACGTTAGTTTTGAGTGTTGACTGAGATTCAAGTGCTTTATCCATTTTGTTCCTCTATGTTGTCACATTTACAGTTTGGGTAGCACAATGCCACCTAGCGGTGAACTTTGGAGCATAAGCAGCATAAGTACCGAAATTAGCAAAATCATGATATCGTACCATTTGAAATAAAATATATACCTGCATTTTCCCAGTACCAGTATACCGCGCAACCCTAATACCTTGGTGCACAGCCGTATCAGTTTTGGGACACCTTTGGTTTAAGATTTGCAGAATTAAGCCTGCTCAGCCAAGCAGTTCAAACCAATTTCAAACAGCCTTGTTAACAGTTTAGCTATGCCTGACATTTGGTAACCTGACCCAGGGTTTGGTCTAAAATTGCCATAGCTGTGTAACCCTGCATAAGGTCTAAGGGACAACACTCCAAAGCATTTCAATGTGGAGCTGAATATCTGAACAGCTTTGTTTTGCAGACACAACATAAGATCATAGCCTTGGGAAAGTCTGATCCTAGATCGGCATCCAATGGAGCAGTGCATTCTACAGCAAGTAACTTTGTCAGAGCCAATATCAACTACTGGATCAGGTAGTTGAGTCAGCAACAGACAGGAAATAGTCTGGCTGATATTTTGACCAATACTTAGGAAAGGCTTGGAATGGACTCAGTGTGTATGTTAAGTGAAAGAGAAAAAGGAAAAACAATGAGTCCACAAGACAAGAACGCCCTAGATTAATCATTAACCAGTCTCTTGGTTTTACTTTCATTATTGTCACTGTGTCATATTCATGTGGCTTATAAATTGTAGTGCACCCATTAATGGACAGGGAAACATTTGCGCAGCCACATTGCCTACAGTAGTCTATTTGGAAATAAGAAAAATGTTTTTTTAAAAAAAAAAAAAAAAAATCAATATATAAACTACTTGACTATTAGCATTAGAGGTTGACTGATTAATCGGAGATTAGTGGAGAACAGCGGTATGTTTGCCGTCAAGGCTGAGAGGATGCTAACATTAGTACCTCAAGTGGTTAAAACTATGTAAAAAAAACATGCTATTGCTTGTAGTTTGATTAGTGATCGACCAATATTTTGCCAAGGCCGATATTAGGCTTGCTGCGATAGTCGGTGTTGACAGTGTTACCAGCGTTCAGCTGCAACACCGGATACGTCACTTGTCCACCACGGCACCGCCCCCACCGTCATTTAGATTTTTTTATAATAAAAATAATTTAGTTCCGTTAGAAAACAGACACTACAATTAAAAAAGGGACGCAACTGCTCAATGCAACGTGACCCGAAAGAGAGTCGCAGCACAGATCAGCAGCAGGAGTCAGATTTCATTTATCACGAGAGTTAAGGAGCTGACTGACAAGATTATTGCGGAAGATTTTTGGATTTTTGCAATATTTTGGATATAAACCCAGTGATAATAGGGAACCTGCAAAGGATTAGTTGTGTTTTCTAGTTGTTGTGTTTTTCATTAAGAATAATAACCCACCATTCAAGCACTGCCGCCCTCAAATTGGCGCTAATTTGAAAACGAATAAAATCCGCATGGGCATTCATAGTCTATTGGGGCGGAGCGTTTTCAGTTCATTCCTATGGAAGCTCAACTTCCAAAAGGAATTAATTGAAAACACTCTCTCCGCACCGTTATGAATGCCTGTGCGGCCGTGCGCATTTTACTTTCGCTTTATCTTGAATTAGCGATTTAAAAGTGAGGTTCAAAAGAGGGGAACCCCCCATCCCCCTCCCGGTGATACCCGTATTACCGGTGTTGTTACACGTCAATTAACCGGTGGGAAAATTTCCTCACCGTCACAATCCTAGCCGATATATGTCCTTTTTATTCATATATTCATATCTTTTTAAAAAATTACTTTGTTTGTTTATTTTCATATTTATTTCTAATTTATTAAATATTAATTAAAATAAATATAAATTATATATCGGCTTTATATTGGCCACCCTGCTCTCTAAGATATTGGTATCGGCCATCAAAAAACCAATATCGGTCAACTACTAAGTTTGATTATTTGTTCTTATTTTATTACAGACTGTTTACTTGATTTTAATAGTGTTTGAAATTTATATTTTATATTATATTTATTTAGAATTTTTTCATTTGCACTGTTCTTGTATTCCATGTAAAAAGTCTGGCGAGTAAAATAAAAAAAATTTACTAGCCAATGGCAACTCAAGCTTCAGTGTGTCCGTAGAGGATTGCAACCTTAATGTTTCACGATTGTTACCATCTATTTGTTAGTTAATATCCAGCTGCTCACTTTTATTCATTCGTTAGCCAGCAAATTTGCATATTTAAAACTAGTGATGTGAGAAAGCAAATTGATAAGTTCATGCAGCCGACAGAAACATATAAACAAATCAGAAAAACATCCGATTTCAGAAATTAAAATAGATTTAATGATAAATATAACTATAATAATTAGAAAATAATAATATTTTAATTTTTATTTTATAGAAAACTTGTATGAAAAATGTGGGAGAACCGAATCGGGATCGCACGCTGTCTGAGAGGCGGCTTTCTGTGCATACGCTTCAGGTGTGTGTCTGACAGCGCTCTAATAATGCCCGTTTCACGCATACTCTGTTTGCAGAGTGTATGCAGTGTGTTTTGCAGTAAGTATGTGATGCAGGAGCAGCGTTCTTTCACATATGCCGCATTTGCAGTGCGCAACTGATCCATGGCTGTATATCACAAAAAATATTTTTATTTCAAATCCAAAAGTTGTTACTGCACATGGCTTGTCAGCATTGCGATTCTTGGCTACACTCTTTCATAGATGTCACGTTTAAATGCACTACATTTAAACAACATTTTCTTCTATTCAATTCATTATATTATATTTATAATACTTATATTTTTAATACTTTAGATTTATATATTACATTGCTCACGCAAGTGGCAAAACATTTAAACATAGGCTATATGTTAAAATCACAAACATTTTAAATTAAAACATACAATACACAAGAACAGCCAGCTCTCGTCTTTTCTTTCGCTTTTAATTTTTTTTTTTTTTACAAGAAATCCTGCAGATCATAAAGAACTTAGTTTTTCCACCTCCACAAAGAGACAAGTGCTATCCATTATGTCTCCTTGTTTACCTAAATGTCAGGTAAGGTGTCGTTTTCTTTGCTTTACCCGAGACAAAAAGCCATGTGTTGACTTTGAAACAGAGGAGTCTTTAAATTATATGCATCTATGGTGAAATTACTAGATTTTAGCATCAATAAATGTTTATTTCAATGCGAACAATGCGCTGTCTCTTTAATTCAGGGCGGTAGAAAATTGTAAGGTAACCGCTTGAACACTTCTGTTGGCTTCACTGCCTGCTGGCAGTTTAGAACGCAATGAGCAATCCAGTCATTTACACAGATCAGTGGTACGCATCTCAGACAGCGTGTGAATACTAAATTGAGTTTGCTTTCAACAAACAGAACAGACAAATTCACGCAAAAAAAATTGTCAACATGCCTGTCTTGGCAAGTATCCTAGCAAACATAGTAGATTTTGTCTTAAAGGCACAATATGTAAGATTTTTATATTAAAATATCCAAAAACCACTTGCACAATGTTATATATTTTGTTCAATTGTGTACTTACATTATCCTAAATGTTTCCAAGAATTTGTAAATTCAGAGAAATTCATAATTTTAAATAGTGCCCGTCCCTCCCTTGTCACTTGTCGCCTGTCAATGACGTAATATCTGCATTATCCCTGGTTTCCGCTTGTGCGGCAAAGTAACCATGGCAACAGACGCAGACAGCTGCGTAACGTCTAGCGGCATGCTGTTATTGTTTCATTCAAACATTATGGACCATGGCAAGCAAACTTTGGGACAAAAGGAGAAATAAAACGAGGATCAATATCGGCGTGGCGTTTCCGAGATGGCGAGAGCCTTGCGACAAACTTCGACTTGACAGAGACGCCGCTCTTGCACGTTATTAGACAGGTAAGCAAATGTAGGCTACATAAGACTAATCAATGTTATATAGCTAACATTATAACATGATGATGAATGTTAGAATATAATCAGTATGATATTCTAATGTTGATCTAGCTTACTGTTAAGTCTCATACAGCCAACAAACTAATACATAGAATAACATTACAACTTTCAACGCACTCAAATGCAGTTTAGTGAGACCAAGTGAAACAGCGCTGCATTACCTCACAATTTTAATTCGTCAAATAAACTGACCTGTATGAGAAGTATTTCAGCTTTGCGAGTAGTTCGGTAGAATGTCCTCATTCCTTTATATTCCCTGGGACTCGCGTGGCACTAATATCTGTCTCTCATTAGCAATCGCGCCTGCGATTCTCGGCCACGCCCTGCTTCATGCCACAGTCATGTTAAAAAACATGAATGCATTCACTCATCCATAAACATTATTTCGTCATAAACATTATTAGATCCATCGGAATGACGACAAGTTCCATGAGTCCACGCTCATTCACTGCATCATCAATCTACGCCTTTGTTGTTGTTTTGAAGAGTTTAGTGACCCCTAGCGGCAAAAAAAAACATACTGTGCCTTTAAGTGAACGTAAAGATTCAAGGAAGACAACACGTGTACAGTATCAGTATATTGGATCCGTGCATTATGTCTTAAAGTGACAGCAGCCTAATATTCCTGCTGTCTGTCTGTTTTTAAGGTTAATCAAACAACAAAAAGACAAAGAAATCACTCACTGCTGTTGACTGAATAACTTTTGTAACTTCAATAATGATTACTCTTTATTTAATTTATACAGTAAGGATTATATGCAGTGTTATTTTACATTTGATTACTTCATTCAATATATGTACCTGAGAAGTACTGTTACACCTACTTGAAAACATAAAGAGCAACTTTTATTGGTATCTTTTCTCTGTTGTATTTATTTGTGCTATTGATTATTTGACAGCAGTCCTTTTTCCCCCCGAACAAAGCACTGAACCATACCTAAACCGTGACCCTAAAATTGTTATACAAACCGAACCGTGAGTAATTTGAACCGTTACACCCCTAATACATAGTGACAATTTGACATTTTATAACAGTCAAACAAGTCTTCCAGTATATTATCTTATACATATATAAAAATATATAGTGATTTTGTATGGGTTGCATCGATACAGCATATTGTTAGTCATTTGATTGATTCATCAATCCATTCTGATGTATTTTTACACCCCTAGAAAAGAAAACTTTTAACATGTGCCACATTTAGTTAGGAAACAGTGTTACAGAGTAGACAATCTGGCGGCATATTCAATGTGCGCGTGTGTCAACCTTTGTGACATCAAAAACACAATTAAGACATAATAATAATAATTTCATATAAACGTGGTTGTGTTGCATTGTCTAATTTTTAGAATGAGCTGATTTTTGTAAACATCTAAAAGTTTAGTTTAGATTTGAACAACCCTAAGAATTAGGTTGCATTAGGCATGACATTTCAAAATGTAACAACTCAAAATCATGCTTGCATAGCTATAGTAGTAAGCATTTATGTAAAAGTGTTTCAGGCCTAAGTCACACAAAAATTGTACTGATTCCTCCACTTCAATAAACCATTTTCATGTGAATTCCCTCTCTACTCCTCCTCACTGTCCACTAACACAACAGAATGACTGAAACCTAAAGCCATGTGGCATTACACTCCCTGCCAACTGAGGCAACCTGCATTTCCCACAATCCACTATATGCCTGCCAATTTCACATGGTGAGAGTGAAGCAAAGCCTCTCTTTGATTCAATAAGGAGAGAGAGAGAGAGATCTGTCACATACCCTTTTGAACTTTTTCATTTTCCAGTCTTCCCTGACACACCCCTCTGCACTCCAATTAGAAATAAAGATAAACACCAGATCCAAGCTGGTACATCTAGTTACACGACCAAATACTAGTAAAACACACTGGAATACAGCCAAAAACGTTTGATTTTCACGTGCACAGCTCATTATCACGTTCATTCATTCATACGCGAGTATGTAACCTGGTTAGTGCACTGTTATAATTTCATTTGATTGGTATTCTTTACTCGTTGTTAAAGGGAATTACAATAAGGCATTAATAAGCAGGTGATCTGATGAAAATGAATGACTCCCATATGACTAAAATACAAAACATGCAGAACTGATAAACACGATTTCATTATGCTCAGGTGACACGATTAAATGACTAAAAGGAATCAAAAAGCAGTGAGGCGCGTTGTCTTACTTTGAGGCGGTGAGTGTATCTTTTGGGTGTGTTTCGCTGCAGCTGCACTGTTTAGGCCCTAACATGAATCCGCGCGACGCCGATACTGAGCGTGCGGTCAAGGCTTTGGCGTCGCGCGGAGCATAACGGGGCCTCGATCGATTACCTCAGTGAAACTGCATCGAAAATGGTATTTAATACGTATATTCCAGGTTTTTATCTGAACACTGCGCGAGTACATGTCAATGCAAAGTCAGTCTGTAGTCACCCCCCTTGAAAACACGACTTATTTTGCTACATGAGGAATGACAGCAAAGACATGCCCAGAATAAATGACTCACATGTTAAAACAAATCAATAAATTATTAACATGAAAGCATTAGATTGACATATAATCATAACTAGTTGTAGCACAGCTGGGCAGGACTATTAGCATGACAGCTAGCATTATATCGCCTCTTTTTCAAAACAGTGTTTAGGTTGAAATAAAATAACACCACTGGCGACCTACCTGTCAGTTCATTGGCGTCGCTGCTTTAGAGGACTGGTGTGTGTGACATTGGTTATCCTCTTTAATAGATTAGATGATGGCTTTAATCTCCGTTTCAATCTTTGGGTGGTGGGGTCTTGCCGACGGCTCACTTAGCCAGTTAGCCTGCGTCCAAACTATGGATCTTTCGCCTTATTTTTTTACACACTCGAGCTTATAAAATCTCATTCAAGTTTTGGGTCCTCTTAATAACCGTGTAAATCTATTCTGTCGCGTATGACTTGATAAAGCTCGCCTAGCTTAAAGCTAACGGCAGGTTTAACGTATTTTCATCCAGCTCAGCGCAGCGGCACGAGCTCCAGTCCACATCCACGAGCCTCCGAGAACAGTCTGACGTCCCCGCCCTCCTGTGAGCTCATTGGTGGAGAGCTGCTGTCGATCCACTGGGAGCTACCAATGATAAGACGTAAGAAAGCGTTTGACGGGACTTGTCAAACTCATTCGAATCTCAGGTGGTGATGAAAGAGCGTAACGAACACCTAAACGCTGGTGTACAGGACCGTGAGAACGAGCAGTGGTAGGACTTCCAAATTGTTCATATGTTAATACTTTTTTAGCCTGTAATGAACCGACAGACATAAACAGCTTAATGAAGGATAAAAAGTGACACAGTGACATATTAAATACGTGTGTCTGAGAGGGAGGCAGACAGACAAGACGCTTGTGTTGCTCTGAGGATTAAAGGGACAGCAGGAGTTTTACAGATAAGCGTCTCCCCCACCCACTCTAATATCCCCACAAATCTGACCAACATCTGTCACACCACCTCTTTTAGACCAAATAACACAAATCTACTGCTCTGTGTACAACACACATAAAACACAAGCACCCTGACAGATGCCTGGGTTAAACCAGACTGTAATTTCCTGTGAAATATAGCCTACAGGAAAGCATCAGCTCTCTGAAATGCCTAGATATGGTCAAAATGACAATAAGTGTAAAAATAGAGTAGCCAACTAATACAGTAGTTATGTCTGGCAATGGGATATGCGCATCATATCCTACACGATGTGTGACCTTCTTCCAAACAAGTTCATCATAACAAATGCTAATCCAAGATCAGTAGGCGCTCATGTATTCATGTAAACTCTGAATTTGGGCATTCACTCAATTTTATTTTATAATCTCTAAGCTGAACATCAGGGAACCTCTTAGAATCAGAAATGTTGACACATTCTGGACATACAGATACAGAAATGATAAATTCATCATTACTTTCAAAACCAACAAGGGAATTGTATTCTATTGTTAATGAGATATTTACATGCATATAATAACCCTGAGGTATTTTAATGCTATGGTAAGCAGAGCACAATGGACTAGAGACTAATACTAAAGACAATGAATATAGAATATCTGAATATAGAATCCAAGTGTGATTTACTCAACCCTACCAGTATTGAAGTTAAAAGTAACAGGTCAATTATAGATAATGAGGATAATCAAAATTTGGTGACTAGATCGAAATGCAGGTGACTAGAATGTTGATGACAGAATATAAAAAATTTTAAATAAAAAGACAAGATTTCACAATAACAAACAACCACATGATTTTTAAACAAGACATGAGACATACAATAAAAAAAAGGACACGGATTAAAGTAAAGTAATGACAAATTGAGGTACAAATCATCTGTGCAGCATTAAATGGCTATGTTAATAGTGCTTAATATACTCTTTTGTGTCTCTCATTCTATATATAAATATGCACAAAAAAACAAAAAACAAAAAAAACATTTAGACCCAGGATGATTATTAATGTGAGATGTACATGTGTCAGAAGCACTGCTATCTTCACTTAAAATGGGATCAAATACTCTGTTAGTTTTATATTTAAAAGGGTTTCCTTATTTTCTCCTCTGCTCTCATGTCATGTGTGTATTTGTGTAGGCTATTTCTACTGTATCCATACAATATAAATGTCAAATGAAGGCTTAAATTGAGACTCTTCCAAAAATGTTTGATATGTTTAAATGAAAGCTCCAAAAAGGACAAAATCACCACCAAAGGGATCCATACGACTTGTGCGCCCATATTCCAAGTGTTCTGTCTTATTATATTAAGTCATATTATACTAGATACAGTAATTATTCACTGAAAATCTCACACTCTTTGGTGCACTGGCAGAGTATATGCAGAATAAAGAATAAAATTATAGAGCTGTGGAGGAGATAGGAATGATTTTCAGTGAACTTTTGGTCTGTTTCCCATGCAAAGCTATTGTTTGATATCAGAAGACTTTAAATTAAGTGCACAAATCATACGGACCACTCTTATGGTGTTTTTTTGTCCTTTTTGGAGCATGACAGCTTTGGTCACAAAGTTCTCCCTTTATGTTCCACAGACAAAACCACATACTGGGGAGGAACCACATGAGGGTGAGTAGGGCTGGGTGATACAGCTAAAAAAATTATGTATATAATGTTTCATATTGATCGGTATCGATAATTATTGAAAAAATTTTAGTAGAAAAAAAATGTTTGAATGTAACCAATGTATTTTTAATTAAGGCAAACAACAAATATTTTTTTAAAACAAAGCAAAATAAAATGTAAACAAATCTTTTTTATATTTTATATGAAGATTAAATAAATAAGTTAAAGAAATTTAGACATTTCAGACCCAAATACATTTTTTAACAGTCACTTGTCGCCACCTGGTGGTGAAACAATGTAATTGATGTATGCGTCGTTTTCAGCGCGTTCAAGTTTCTTTCAAAAGCTGATTTGCTCTATTTTGATCGATAACATAGACATTAGTGTTTTATCTGAACTATAAACTTTTATCTCAGTACTTCTGTGACAATTTGAATATTTGTAGCACAGAAATAAAGATACTGTGTGATTGAAACACTGTTTGTGCAGCTGTTAATACCGACATGACTGCTCTCTCAAGACTTTGAAGTAGATCAACTGTAAGACGTAAGGAAACCATGAAACTGCCACACTGACGAGCTGATATGTCCTTTTTTTATTCACAATCTCCTCGTCGCCGGCAGGTACAACACTCATTTTCATGTGTTTGTGTGTTCTGATCTCACGTGGCGATTGCGCAAATGAACTCCACAGCAACTGGTTTGCGTGTCACTCGTAGCGCGTCATTTAAGTGAAACTATATCGAGAGTTATATCGAACATTTTTTCTATCGTTATCGATTAAGACGTACCGTCGATAAATATCGATACCGTTTTATCGCCCAGGCCTAAGGGTGAGTAAATAATGATAGCATTTTAATTTAACTATTCTTTATCACACACAAAAAACAATTACTGTAGCATGTCAGAGCACTCATCTTATGTCCCCCGCCCCTAAACAAATAGGTTGTTGATTCATACAGCCTGCATTTGCATTAGTGTATTTATCCAAAACAACTTACACTGCATTCAAGGCACACAGTTTATCAGTTCATGCATTCCCTGGTAATCAAAGCCATGACTTTGGCACACAGAACTGAAATTTAAGCGGTTATATCTGAATAATACTTTTTATTTTCTTATTTGTATTCATTGCTTCTTGCATAACAAGCCATGTATTTCAGTGTTCATAGATGGATTTTATTCTACACAAACTCATTTCTGTTATGGAACGTGGCCCTGTATGCATTGGCTATTCAATAATTTTCAGAAACAGTGCATTTGCTTTAAACCTAAAGCTGAAACCATGCAATGTGTGACAGTTTTAATTTTAAATATTATCAATTCTGGGTTTTTGTTTTTTGTTTTTTTCCAGTTTAACTTACAAGATCAGCTGATTAATTCAGATATGTGACCCTGGACCACAAAACCAGTCATAAGGGTCAATTTTTTGAAATTGAGATTTATACATCATCTGAAAGCTGAATAAATAAGCTTTCCATTGATGTATTTGGCCGAGATATAACTATTTGAAAATCTGGAATCTGAGGGTGCAAAAAAAAATCAAAATATTGAGAAAATCGCCTTTAAAGCTGTCCAAATGAAGTCCTTTGCAATGCATATCCACTCACAAAAATACATTTTTGGTATATTTACGGTAAGAAATTTACAAAATATCTTCATGGAACATGATCTTTACTTAATATCCTAATGATTTTTGGCACAAAAGAAAAATAGATAATTTTGACCCATTCAATGTATTGTTGGCTATTGCTACAAATATACTTGTGTGACTTATGACTGGTTTTGTTGTCCAGGGTCACATATGTCTTTCTTAATATATGTTTTGTTTAAATATAATTATTTTGTAATCACATACAATTTTTAAAATAAAAAAACGTATAATAATTTGATGATATTTGTACAATGCTGCCCCCTCGTGTCCAGAATTTGTATGTAGGCAGGAGTATCACAGGCATGTGGGCAGAAGAAAGCAGCCTAGTATTTCAAGATGTCCTCACTGAAGCCTGTAGTGCAGTGACGTACACTCTCAGAAAAAAAAGTGTAGAAATTGTACCTTTAGGGGTACAACAGCTACAAAGATGTCCTTTTAAGGGTACTGCGCCAGTGACAATCTTTTGTATCCCTAAAGGTGCAACTTTTACACATTTTCTGAGAGTGTACTGCATTAAATCCAATACATAGTGGATGTGTTTTTTTTTCTCCCCAAAAATAGTTTAAGGTTGTCGGGTAGGTTTAGGGGTTAGTATCTGTTGTAGCATTATGTAGGCGATCGGCACTGTGATTGACACGAGTAATGAAATCTTTAGAATCGACTGCGGGGCGGAGTTTGTGCTAAACAGGTTTGGGAAATAAAAAGCATGCGTCCACTACGTATTGATTTAATGCAGTACGTCATCGCAGTATAAAAAGCAACTGAACAATTAATCCGAAACATAAAAAACATGCTTTTATTGATAACCATCACTGATCTGTATAAATATATAGGAGTTTTGTACACATCAGCCATCAGAATTTGAGTATTTTTATTTGTAATTATTGTTGTTGTTTTAAATCACTGTAGTGCATAGGCAACACAATTCTCGGTTATGAAATGAACAGACAGATTATAAGTAGACAAACCATTCCCACTGACCTATCAATGGATTTCTTATATTAATAAAATCATACTAAGCAGCAGAGGCAAATCTGTGTAATTGGATAACACTGTTGCAAACTTTCACCTCTTGAGGGCATTGGAAGCCCATGAAAACTACAAATGATAATCAGGATCAGATGATGAAGCAAAAACAGCTTAAAAAGTCTTTAAAGTAAAACGCAGTACATTCCAGGTGCCTCCATCTCCTGCCTCAAACAATTGGGTGATAATTTATATTTTCTGGTTGAATATATGCTTCACAAAAACCATCACATGATGGCCCCACTGACATAATCAACCTATCTATCTATCTATCTATCTATCTATCTATCTATCTATCTATCTATCTATCTATCTATCTATCATCTGTCTGTCTGTCTGCCTGTCTGTCTCTGTCCATCCGTCTGTGTAGGAAGAAGAGAGTTTTTTTCTTTGAGAGTGCACAGTCTGCCAGGCAGATGAATGGAGAGGCAGAGGATGACTCATTATCGTCGGCCATCTTGAGAGGGATGATAGGGGATCCATGAGTGTCCCAGGGCACAACTCTGCATCTGTCCTGGTTTATTTTTGACTCACTGAGATCCTTCTACGCACTGCCGAGACAAGCAGGAGCAAAAATAGGCTGAGGCGGGAAGTAGAACAAAGAGCGAAAGAGTTTGTAGAGGAGACATGAGAAAGGGTGTAGAAGGAGAAGAGGCAGGAATTTAAACAAAAGAGAATAGAATGACGAAAACAGCAGCAGGGAGGACGTAGACAAGATGATGCAGAGAGAGAGACCGTGTACGTGCAGTGGAAGATGAGGGACAGAAAATTTAAAAGACTTGATAAGGAACGCAGGAAGGAAGACATAAATATGGGCATAGACATATGATTAATTAAAAAGCTCTTTTAATAAAAATAGTATTAACTCTGTAAAACCTGACATATGAAATAGTCAGATTTTTTTTAATGAAACCATTTATTGAACCTTTAATCAAAATATTTTAAAAATTGTATGTTTTTGTTGGTTTGTCTAGTATCATATTTGATAAATCAGGCTTTTGTGGCGTATATACTGTGATATAGGAGGAGCTCATAAGGGGGGAAAAACACCTCAATTTTACCCCAAACTGAGCAAAAATATGCAATTTGGGGCAGTTGCTGATATTTATATGGCCAATAAGTAAGAAGAATTTCTGATAGCTTGTAATGTAAATCAATGAGATCTTTATAGCAGTAGCAGACTACTTACATAAAATAAATATATAAAATATCAGTTGTCAGTCTATGGGACAGTTTCCCGGACAGAGATTAAGCATAGTCCTATAGCTAAAATGGCCCTTTAAACCAGATTAACAGAAATCTGCTTTCTCTGTCATGGTTTTAAATAGACTTAGTCTAGTCCAGACTTTAATAAGCTGATTTCCTAGAGAAAGACTATGCTACTCCAGGACTAAATTGAGGCTTAAATTAAACCTACCAGGAGGCAGTTAATGTTGTTGTGTTTCAAAAAAGACAGATGTATCATTTGGATGATGTATTATCTGGGATGGCCATGGCAGAACCTTAATTTTTTGCTCAATTACCCTTTTGTTGTTGTTGTTGATTTTGACTTTTGTTTTGGATCATTGTCCTGATGGAAGATCCAAACAAGTCCCATTATATGATTTGTAGCAGATGCAGATAACATTTCCTTTTCATTGGAACTTCTTAATTATTGCCCTGATGGTGGAAATGGAATTTTTCATGCTGCTTTCTTACATTTTTTGACTTTCTGTTTTGTGCTATTTTCTTGACTTTCTAGTTTGTGAAGGTCAACAACCTTTTGCTGCACATCAGAACTAAATTCTTTGGTTTTAGTCATAGTGATGGATGATTAAAGGAAATTTGACCTTGTTGTTTGCTTATATTAATAGTCCTGTGAAACAGGAAGCCATGGCTGGACATTTTCACCCTGGTGTGTGGAAAATTGTCCTCATAATAATTTATATGGGTACCAATAATTTTTTTTTATTTTTTTTTTTAATGGAAGATCAAAAGGATAAACAATACAGGTTTATTTTTTTAAGCCACAATTAACTATTCTAGATTAAGGCTACTCCTGGCTTAATTTAAACCACCCCAAAATCTCCCAATAATAATAAGATATTTAAACATTTAGTTTTATGATCAAAGCTCTGTAGTTTTTATTGTGGGGGGTGAAACATATAATGCAATGCAATACAATGATGATTGAGAGATGTACAAATAAACATTCCTCAAAAGTATGATGTATCATATTTCATGCTCACATTTTAACATAACTTTTCTAAAAATGATGCATAGATAATCAAGTAAGCCTAATTTGCTTGAGTTCTGTAAGTTCATCTTGAAATATTACTAACAATATAAAATGTATTCTAAAATATAAAAGGTTTACGTTAAATCAGTAAATGTTTCACAGCAAGAAGTACCACATAACCTGAAGATGGACATTTTTAGAATGATACTAAAAAGACTTTTACTGTGTACAACAGTTTTTTCAGCTGTTTTTATTTATATTATTTATAATTTAGAGGCCGTAGAAATGTTCTGTATCAAATATGATACAGTAGGGTTTATAGGGTTATGGTAGCTTATAACAGTGCTAGCTTTAATAAAGAACACTGTACAAATTAAATATAGATTGCCCACTTGTAACAACTGATTCATGTTTGCAAATCTATTGGTCTGTCACATAAAATGTAAAAATAATACGAAACACTACAAAGCAGTACAACACACTTTTATTGAAACTACTTTGAATATTCTAATAATTAATTATTATTCACCTCACAATTGTGAGGATGCAAGCAGAATAACAGAAATTCAGATAAAGAGGAGGACAGTGATATTTTTATCAGGTCAAGTACAGCAGACAGACATCTAGCTTCTGTCTTTAAAGGGGTCATGAACTGCATTTTTTAAAAGTTATAATGTTCTCTGAGGTCCACTTATAACGTTATCAAAAAAAAACATCCTAATTTAGAAGAAATAAGCTATTTTCTATTCTGTGTTTGACCCTCTCTTTCGAACACTTGATGAGCGTGTCACTTTCAAGACTTGGAAGTAAACGCCCAGCGCTATGATTGGGTAACAGTTTTGCATACTAAAATAATTTTTTACGTCCCCGCCATTACACCTGTGGAATTGATTTGAAAACTTCAGATGTTAAAAAATATCTCGTTACATGGTTGAAACATTTGCCAACAATATGAAGCATTTATGCATATTACATATGTTTTATAAGTCTTGGTTGTGGCAAGTTTAAGTACGAGTTGAAACATCCGTTCGCCACAGGGCCCCCTGAATCTCTGGGCCCAGTGCGGTCGCACCGGTTGCACTGCCCTCAGGATAGCTCTGTCCAACGCATTAACCCTTATAAATGCTGAAGCAAAGGAAAGAACAGCAAATCACAACTATTCCCGTGACTGCGGCCCTATAAATTCTTACCTAAGTACATATCAAACGATCTGTATCAAACAAAGCAATAGTGACACATGGTAAAAACACTTTAACTCACTTGTGTGTTGCGACATTACTGTTGGATCCAATGTAATCACCACTACATAATCTTTTATTTTCAGTCTCTCTGAAAAGCATGCATCAATCTGTCTCTTGTTTAAAAATGAATCCGCAGTAAAATGAAGTGAACAAACGAACAGTGTCTAACTGATGCGATCTGACTTTAACTTCGTTAAAAATAAAGTTCATCCACGCTTTCTTAATGTTAGTATTAAGGATGGCAATGCAAAGTCCGTGTTTTTTCACAACTTGGCATTTTAAAACGTCTTTTAATGCTCAAGGACATCTCTATCGTATTGTTGGCTGGAGCAATCAATCATGTGTTTGCATCTGGCTTGTATTTACTACTACATGACATAAGCAAATTCACTCTCAGAAAAAAAGGTATGGCGCTGTCACTGGGGCAGTACCCTAAGGTACAAAAGTGAAAAGGTGCATCTTTGTACCTTACTTCCCCTAAATGGTACATATTAGTACCTTAAAGGTACATATTAGTACTTTAAAAGTACATATTAGTAACTTTTCACTTTTGTACCTTAGGGTACTGCCCCAGTGATAAGCGCCTTACCTTTTTTCTGACAATGTTGGTGGGCGGGGCTAAAGAGGCAATGATGTAAAAATAGGCACTGATCTTCTGCACAGACAGTCTTTCATCGCACTACGATGTAATAATGTGACAATCCGAATCAAGTTGTTTTCTGAGCTTGGTTTCAATAAAAGCTGTTTTTGGACTAATGAAGACGTTTTGAGTTCTGAAACTTAATAGATATTTTTATAGTACAATCACTTCTTATATGTCAAAGGATCAAGGAAAATTTAATTTCTCAATTCTTTAACTATTGACTGTGAGTCTGTGACGTGAGACAGTGATGCAGGTTGCTGCAGATGAACATTGTGAAATGTCTCAAACTTTGGACATCAAACAAAAGTGCAAAATAAGTGAGTCTGTGACTATAGCCTCATCACAAAAAGCTCTGAGCATTCAAAGCACAATAAGAAAGAAAAAAAGCTGGGCGGATGTTCATGTTATTCATATGTGTGTGTTAGTGGGTGCCGGTGTCTGACTGATTATAACTCTGGATGCAGAATCAAAGGATTGCCAGGAGAAGGAAAAAATGGATGACGCTTAATTTGTTCATCTGTTTCGTCATCAACTGTCTGGCGAAAATGTATTAATAGTGTAGTGTGGGTCGATGGGAAGCAAAACTGAAATTGTCCTCACAAGTCTTTTCTTCTCACCTGATAGAGTGTGACAGAAATGTGACGCTATTAAGAAGAACAACAGTTAGAATCACTGTCAATGATCAGAAACAGCTATTTACACATTCTAAGAAGTCAAGCTCAGCCTGGTATATGCAAATTATTCAGCCTCAGTGACTTGTGTTTGCAGTGTCGGGCTTGTTACTTATAAAATGTAATTTATTACTCGCTAATAGTTACTCCTTTCAAAAGTAATATTTGTGTATCTTCCCCATAAAATTCTAAAATGTTACTAACAACATATTTCTTCCTCATCATTTGACCAAAATCCACATTGGATTGCAGTCAGAAGTTATTACAAACACTCACTGGTGATTGATAGTGACTTTTAAGTAAAAGTGTTGTATTAATCTTATTAACTGTCATGTGTAGTTTGAAGCTAATTGTAGCTATAATTTCTCTATTACCCATATACATTATATTTCATGATAAAATAATGCCACAACTTACACAACGGTGTTCAGATCATCATTTCTCCTGACAAAATCAATGTAATGGCAATATTTCCATCTGCTGAATGTAAGCTTTTCCATATTCCAAGCTTGCCTGCTGCACTGGTGACTTCATGTGCCTGTGCAAGTCATGAAAATTATGAAAATAAATCTAGGAATTATTGGATTAAAATCAGTAGGGGTTGAGGCATCAAAAGTAACTACAAACCCGATTCCAAAAAAGTTGGGACACTGTACAAATTGTGAATAAAAAAGGAATGCAATGATGTGGAAGTTTCAAATTTCAATATTTTATTCGGAATACAACATAGATGACATATCAAATGTTTAAACTGAGAAAATGTATCATTTTAAGGGAAAAATAAGTTGATTTTAAATTTCATGGCATCAACACATCTCAAAAAAGTTGGGACAAGGCCATGTTTACCACTGTGTGGCATCCCCTCTTCTTTTTATAACAGTCTGCAAACGTCTGGGGACTGAGGAGACAAGTTGCTCAAGTTTAGGAATAGGAATGTTGTCCCATTCTTGTCTAATACAGGCTTGTAGTTGCTCAACTGTCTTAGGTCTTCTTTGTCGCATCTTCCTCTTTATGATGCGCCAAATGTTTTCTATGGGTGAAAGATCTGGACTGCAGGCTGGTCATTTCAGTACCCGGATCCTTCTTCTACGCAGCCATGATGTTGTAATTGATGCAGTATGTGGTCTGGCATTGTCATGTTGGAAAATGCAAGGTCTTCCCTGAAAGAGACGATGTCTGGATGGGAGCATATGTTGTTCTAGAACTTGGATATACCTTTCAGCATTGATGGTGCCTTTCCAGATGTGTAAGCTGCCCATGCCACACGCACTCATGCAACCCCATACCATCAGAGATGCAGGCTTCTGAACTGAGCGCTGATAACAACTTGGGTTGTCCTTGTCCTCTTTAGTCCGGATGACATGGCGTCCCAGTTTTCCAAAAAGAACTTCCAATTTTGATTCGTCTGACCACAGAACAGTTTTCCACTTTGCCACAGTCCATTTTAAATGAGCCTTGGCCCAGAGAAAACGCCTGCGCTTCTGGATCATGTTTAGATATGGCTTCTTTTTTGACCTATAGAGTTTTAGCCGACAACGGCGAATGGCACGGTGGATTGTGTTCACCGACAATGTTTTCTGGAAGTCTTCCTGAGCCCGTGTTGTGATTTCCATTACAGTAGCATTCCTGTATGTGATGCAGTGCCGTCTAAGGGCCTGAAGATCACGGGCATCCAGTATGGTTTTCCGGCCTTGACCCTTACGCACAGAGATTGTTCCAGATTCTCTGAATCTTTGGATGATATTATGCACTGTAGATGATGATAACTTCAAACTCTTTGCAATTTTTCTCTGAGAAACTCCTTTCTGATATTGCTCCACTATTTTTTGCCGCAGCATTGGGGGAATTGGTGATCCTCTGCCCATCTTGACTTCTGAGAGACACCGCCACTCTGAGAGGCTCTTTTTATACCCAATCATGTTGCCAATTGACCTAATAAGTTGCAAATTGGTCCTCCAGCTGTTCCTTATATGTACATTTAACTTTTCCGACCTCTTATTGCTACCTGTCCCAACTTTTTTGGAATGTGTAGCTCTCATGAAATCCAAAATGAGCCAATATTTGGCATGACATTTCAAAATGTCTCACTTTCAACATTTGATATGTTATCTATATTCTATTGTGAATAAAATATAAGTTTATGAGATTTGTAAATTATTGCATTCCTTTTTTATTCACAATTTGTACAGTGTCCCAACTTTTTTGGAATCGGGTTTGTAAGTAATGAGCTGTTTTATGGATGGTAACTGTAGTATTATTACTGAAATCTTATTAGTAATTAGTTACACTACTAGTTACTGCAAAAAGTAATATTATTAACTATAAGTACTAGTAACTAGTTACTGCCCAACACTGTTTGTGGGTACTTTCTCAGTAGCAGACAGTGAAGAAATAAATAGCAATTTGAGAAGTAACATGGATATTCTCTTCTTTTTCTTTTTTTTTTCCCCATCAAAATTTTAGGTTACAATTTATATGTAAATAACAAAGTGCATATTTTAGGTGCTGGGACTCGTCAGGATATTGCTTTTTTTTTTTTTTTTTTTAAACATCTTCTGCCATAAGTGATGCGTTTTTAAGATGTCATGTCAAGTTAAAAATAGACCAGCTTTTAAGAACGTCTGGAGACTGTCTTCTCTGCGTTCTGCTCTGTCTGGCTGTTTTGAATGCAAGAGCACATCCTGCGTGAACGGCCCCTTGGAGATGAAAGCGTGCATCTCATCTCCACCATTCCAACTTGGATCATGATTTGGTTGTTAATGCAAACAAGTGTGCTTGATCTAGCTTTGGAGAAATAAGTGCAAGCAGATTGTACTAGCAGTTTTAGAGCACTTAGTCAGTGACACTCCTGTGTATTCACCTTTTGTGGCAGCTGGCTTGATTCATCACCTTTGCGTCTATTCTAGCCTGAGTTTCACATAATATTTCAAGCATGATAAGGTGTCGCTACTTGACATGTTATGTCAACTACCCAAAAACCCTAAAACCAAATTCAGTCAAAAGTTCCAGATGATGGATTTGTGTAACGGAGGCCAGCTAGTAAGAGCTATGCAAGTAGGCATGTGACGGCATCAAATTTTCGTGTTGCGATTAATTGCTGTAGCTTTTATCACGGTATACGGTATTATCACAATATTGAAATAAGTTGCAAAAAAAAGTGTTGTCATAGTATAACAGGTTTAAGAACTCTTTTTGTAATAAAAAGAACTCTGAATGTTTGAATACAATAATACAATACACAAAAAATATATAAAGTAAAATTTTCAAACAGGTTAAAGTGCAAAAGAATTAGGCTATAAAGAACAACAGGTAACACTTTACAGTAAGGTCTCATTATTTAATGCATTAACTAAGATTGAGCAATAGCTACATTTGTTACAGAAAGTATTATTTTTTGTTAATGTTAGTTAAGAAATACAACTGATCATTGTTAGTTTTATCTCAGGTCCATTAAATAAGTTCTTTTGATTTTAGTAATGTTATTAAACAGTAACTAAAAAATTAACATTAACTAAGAATAATTAATGCTTTATAAGTATTTTTCATTGTCAGTTTGGTAATAATGAATTAACATGTTAACTAATGAAGCCGTCTCAAAGTTTTACTGAACAATAACAAATAATCAGAACATTTCTAATCATTAGGGCATGTTGTAGTCCAGATTAAAATATAAAAATGTTTAAGTTTGAAAATAAATAGCCTATTAAGTCTTTAAGTATTAAGTATTTGGTGCTGTGATGAACAACATTGAAATTACAAAAAAAATGAATGGCTGTTTGAAGCATAGACAGTGTTTATTATAATGTCTATGGTTTGAAGCATTTTAAAAACTTCACTAGCGCAGTTGTTTTGTTTGCGGGGTTTCCGGGGTAACCGCTGCATTCTGCTGTTCCATCAGCGCCCTCTGCCGTCAGAGAGTGAATGTGCACTTTCATTCAGCGCGTCTCCTTCACTCGTTCCGCCATGTGCTTCTCATGCACGTTGGGCTTGTTTACATCTGAGCGCGTGTCCCTTTGACGCAGAATACAGCGGTGTTGTGCATTTTATACGGTTGATTTGGAAAATATTCTTAAATGCATTATAAAAATTTTAATAATTGGTAATAAATTATTATTTACGGTATTTTGAAGTGCCCACGATAACAATATCGTGCATATTCATTATCGTGATATATCGCATTACCGTATATCGGCACATGTCTATATGCAAGTAAACCTCACTCCCTTGGCCCTAAGAGGCACACTAGTGACTGATGCTAGAGGTTGCGGTCTTTAGCACCCTTGTTAGCTCACCCATCTCCCATGCCAGAAATGCCAGATCAAATCCTGTTTGGAGCGGAGCGAGTAGGTTGCAGTTGCAACCGTTTTTCTCATTCTTAATCTATCTTCAGTGCACTCACAAAAAAGACACTCACATACACACCTTGTGTCTGAATATGCATTCCTAATAGATAATATGCAAAAAGCAGCATGATTTTCTCTTGAGGTCACACTGGAAAGGTTGAAAAACAAAAATGGCAAAGAACTGTAAATTGTAAGTGTCAGTGAAAAGCATACAAAACATTCAAAACAGAAATATCAAGGTAAATAGAGAATATTTTATTGTATGTCATTTTAAATTGAGCTGCAATTTTGTTAAATTATGCAAGAAGTGCAAAACGTATTGTTTAATTGTATGTATTTAGAATACATAAGATGCTAGTTAGGAAATTAGCCCTGGCAAAACAAAGTAGTCTGTCATTTTATTCCAAAAATGTTAAAAATGTCATTTTCACCATTGTCATTTCCACAACAGAAATCGATTAAACACAACACATAATTTGGGATGTGGTGGAAATGACAGAATTCTCCTTTGATGCATTCATTTTCAATGTTGGATGTTGTAGTACGAGTGTGAAAAGTGTTATTTATGTTTTAAATGTCCTCAGAGCCAAAAGTTACCATAGTTGAAGAATCACCCAAGTCCTGTTGGTACCAAGAAAGTTGTTCACTGTGGTATAATTGTACTTAAGTGGAGTAAATTATTGTAGCATTTGTTGTCGCATCATATATCAAAGAACACAGTGTCACAATGGTGGATGTAGTATGTAGTATGGGAAACAAAATTCTGAAAAGAACACATTTCTTGGCCCCAATGAACCCTAAATTCCACTCTTACACTTACCCTAACCTTAACCATATTGATCTGCTGTTTGGCTTGCTTTTGCACTGACCAGTCAGGTAGAGTTTTAGTTATGCATATTAACGTAAATTTGGCAATTCGTAACTATTTTATGTTTTGGTGAATTGATGGCTAATTCATATGAATTCATACAATCTCATTTGTATGATCTGCTTATGCCCCAGTGACAGTTATGTTTAGGGGTTGGGTTCACATTGTTTGAATTCATACTAAATTGGCACCTCGCAAAATTGTGTTTTCCAGTGAGATTGGGTTGTGTTGCCTTTGAAGGCAGCTCATTAGGTTTTGGAAAAGAGCCATACACACACACACACACACACACACACACACACACACACACACACACAAATACATGCTACCACCCAAGTACACATCTAAAGGGCCTTCTTAACTGACTGCTTTAATCAGGCTTATATGGATGCAGTGAATATGGATGATTAGGATTAAGGTCTTTGCTTTAAGTTTCACATGAAAGCAGTATTGTCAGACAGTTGAGTTGCAGGTATGTGTGTGAGATTGATATGCAGGCAGTGGAGGCACGTGAAACCTCTAAGGTCCAGTGATGAGAGCGATGACGCACTCTATTTGAAAACCGTCTGCCTCACTGCGGGAAGAGTGCCGCGCTCTGCGAAAGTGTGATTAGGGCTAAATGATTGTGTATGTGTGCACCCGCGCAAGTGTGCGACTTTGCATACGCAATTCATAAACTCTCCAAATGTCTGTGGCGCCGGAATCTGCCAAGAATGTGACTCAAATATCTCACATCTCATCTCACTCCTCCCTGCATTTTATTCACCGCTTCACACACTATTTCAGCCATGCTGATGTCTCTTGCAGTCTGTCTTTCTCTCTCTGTCTCCCTTTTGGTTCTCTTTCAAGTTTTAACGTCAGCCACTGTCTCTTTTCTCCATTTACGCAGAGGAATATGAGTTTTTCGGCACTCATACTTTGAAAGCACATCAAAACATAGAAGATGAAAACCTGTCAGTGTGTTTAAGGGATAAATGGGAGTTGACGCATCAAATCAGCACCCTCTCCACTCTGTATTTTCATCACGTTACAGATAGTCTCACTGGTAATGTGGACAACATTAAATGCTGGGCATCAATCACAAATCGATACTTCATTATTTAACAAAGCACCGGGCTCTGAACACCTATGATTAAACCCAAAATACGGAGAAAAGAGGGGAGTGTCAGGGGAGATGGGTGATAGGAAGATAAAGGTGACATGCTCTTGTCAAGAAGAGCTGGAGAAAGTAAGGAAGCAGAGGGAGTGAATTGGAAAACGTTGGTGAGGGAGGGGTGAGAGAGGAGCCGATGACGACAAACAGAGCGGAAAGACCGAAAGAAGAGAGAGTGTGAAAAAAAACCCAACGTGTAACAAAGAAAGAGAGCTTTGAGCTGTGCTGAACTGCATGCTAGACAGAGATGTGGGAATATATTAAAATTACTGCTAATTTATACTGAATGAAACACCAGCAGCAGCTAGAAATGAGAAATTTGTGATTATGTAATTTGTAATCATGTTTGTTAGAGAGAAAATGCAATTTCAGCTCTGCAAAAGTGTGCACCTCTCTGCATAAATGAACAGAACAACACAAAAGGTGTGTTTGCTTGTATATGTTGATATGACATTTCTTTTTCATGGGGGCGATTATCAACACTTCCAAACACTCACTGTGATGAGCAACTTCCGGTAAACTCACTTGTACACAAACACACACACTCACACGCATAAACACAAAGTAAGTCGTTGCCCCTCCCATTTCTGTCTTCCTCACACATATCCCCCATTCATGCGATTCAATGACTCATTCTTCAACTAATATTCAGTGATATTGACGTGGTCGCCACCCCTTTATTGCTACCCAACTCATTGTGTCTCATTGTTAAGTAGCGTGGCTGACAGCCAATGGGAACACAGATGGTGGGTGGGATGATGAAGGGACTATTTGCGCAACTGCACTCCGTCCAATGGGGCATCGAGATGCAGATATCAAAGGCCTGATTCAAAAAATAGCATCATAACTGGCCATAAACAGTTTACTAAATTTGTTGGCTAATTAACTAGTTAAATAATATAATCATAGTCTGGCAGAGTCTACAAAATTTTGACAAAAGCGTAATTCACATGACATTAATATATTTAATCTGCAATAAGTGCAAGATGTAACTCAAACAGGCTGAAGATTAAGCATTGGATGAAAAATGAAACAGCCTGTTGGCAGTAGTTTTCATGGACATTTACTGTGGGATTGAGAGAAAAAGCACTTGAGCCTCTCACCAGGACTGTGTGTGTGTGTGTGTGTGTGTGTGTGTGCGTTCACGTTTGTATTAAGCACAGCCTGCCTTTGCACATGGTGGGAGACTGAAGCAGGCTCTCTGCATCTTGCTGCTCTTTCAGTGAGACCCATCTGCTAAAGACAGTACAGCTTTAGAAAGAAAGAAAGAAAGGCTTTCTGAATCTGAATGGACAAAAAACAATTCAATACCACAGCTGGAGTGCTTTGTGAATACCTTTTCCAATAACATCATCCTTTTGCATCTTTTTGTCAGATAAGGGGTGTGTTTACTTGTGTTGGCCGGTGTGCGCACGTCTTGTATACTCTGCAACTCTGAATGGTGGCCAGTGCGTTGCATGGTAACTGCATGTTATAGTGAATGATGTTGCCTTCAAAGAACTTTCAAGCAGTGAGGAGTAGATGTGTGTGTGCACCAGTGTGTCTGTCTATTTGTCTGTCTGTCTGTATGTGTCAAGGGAGGTCAGACTGAAAGATGCGAGGGAGAGAAGGCACATGTGAGATTGTACTGTAGAGTCGTAGCCGTTGGATAAAGATATAAAGAAAGTACGCCCACACCAAAGATGTTTCGTATCCACAGATAAGCATTTATTCTTTTGTCATGCTTTCTGTCCGTCAATGTGTTATAGTGAAAAGATTCAGCAGCTCATTCTTTCACATTCTTACATTCAAATGCATACATTCTGGGTAAAAAGGTATAACTAATGCTTTGGTCATCTGTGAGCGACCTCACAAACATGGTCACTCGAGAGCACCTCAAGGCAGTTTGACCTTACCCGTCCGGCTGAGATATGTACATTCACACGTCATAAAAACAATTATAAGACATACATTTGTCATGGTAACATCTGTCGGACAAAAATACCAGTATTATTTGCGTCTCTACTGTATCAGGGTAAACACAAAACAGGATATTGCTAGAATTAACAGTTGACCAAAAAAACCTTTCCGATCTTTACATATTGGAACTTTAGATTACACTTCAGCATGTCCATCCTTTATCATCCATCTCTTCGCCTCTACCACCCACATCCACCCCTGCTCTCTGTGCTTTTTCTTTTTCTCTCCCTTTCCTTTTCCTTTTCTCTCTCCTCTTGTCCTTGCTCTATCTGTTTGTTTTCCCTAAAGCATTTCCATTCTTTATTGCAGTTCGAAAGAGAAGGAAAAGGGAATAGGCAAGGACCACCGAAGAAAGCCATTGCCTTCAGCATGCCCACAAAGAGCAGCCCAAACAGTCTGTATTTGCACCTGCTTTCATCACGGCTGTGACCAATGGTAGACATTATTCTGAATGTCCACCAATCTGTCAGTAAGCACATTTTACTGATATTCCAATCGGCTTTGCCCAAATAGTCAATTGACATCAAGAAACAGTCTTTCCACAGTCTCCTCCATATATTGCCTTGCTTTGTATTCAGTCCTAGTTTTAGCATTTTGCCATTTTTTTTAACTAGCTGCTAGTTGTTGATTGACTGGTTTGATTTTAAATCAATACTTTAAATGAGAAAGGATGGAATTTGCTGTTATCCAGATAAAATCAGTTACACTTGAATTTGCAAAGAAGAATAAAGGAACAAAAGTCTTGGAAACAATGTAGGTTGTGTATTTTACAGTAATAACATAACATGTTAACAGTATTTTGACAAATATACAAAAAAAACCAACAACATTCGCACACTTGTGTGTCATTGATTGATCTTTCCATGCACTGACCATTGAAATAATATCACAGACATTACTCACAGTGACATTCTTGGCCATTCAGAACAGTGACAAACATAAGGCCTTTCATAGCACTATTTACAGCTCCCTCTGCCAAGATCTCGTATTTACACAAGTGATAATTGCTGTCATAGCTGGTGGGTGATGTAATGAAATCTTTCGCCTTCTCTTGTGCGTACTCTCTGTCTCTCTTTCTCTTGCGCGTGCTTTCTCTCTCTCATTATGTATCTTTTCTTGATTTAGCTGTATTGCAACACTTTCAAACTCCTCACTCCATTGTGCTTTGTCTATCTTGCTTTGTTGCGGCACGCGGTTCCTTTGTGCTTTTCAAGCACGGAATGATTTTTAGACCCTTCTGTTATAATAGATGAAATATTACATTCGATCTCTTCAAAGGGAATAAAAAGATTTGCTCATTATTCTATTGTTACCAGTAACTACTGACAAAATGGAGCTGTGGTGTTGTTGGACAGAGGGTGTCATAGTGACATCACAAGCTATAATTACAACTATCATAGAAGCACTTAGAATGGCTGAAAAGTCTAAAAGCATACAAATATTGTACGTAAACCTAAGATGGAAATTTCTATCCTCTGTCTGCACTGACTGTGACAGAAATGGCTTAGAATACACTTGTCCTCAAAAAAGAAGGACCGAGTATCTGCTTAACTAGCCAAGCCCTGTGAACAGCTTTCATTACTTTCCATTAAGGGCCTGTACTGCCCAACGTTCCCTGCTTACCCACTGTATCCTAAATCAGTGTAGCGCCCTCTAGATACCAAGAACTAGAGGCTCAAACTGAACAGAACAAAGATACAGGTGAGGTTGATGGTAAACAGGAATCAAGGCATTGAAGAGTTAAATTGAGCAAACAGGGTTTTCCCTCCTCCAGAGAGGAGAAAAAATGTGGGGGAAAAGAGTTCTTCTGAGATAGACAGATTCAGCCAAACAGAAGATGGATGCAGAGAGTCAAGACAGACATGGAGAGTAGCAAGAGAACAGAAGATGAGGAGCGAGAAGAAGAGGAAGATGGTGGCAGAGAGTCAAATTCGGGAGGGCACTCAAGCTCGAAGCAGCGCAGGGAGGTGATGCCCGCATCTTCATTGCCGTAGTTGGCCCAATACTCTTCTGGGTCAAGCTTGGGCAGCAGAGCCTCTTCCTCCCCAAGCTCATACTTTGTGGATGTAGATGTGATAGCGGGATGTTGGGATTTTCCTCCAGTGAAGGGGTACGCCTTGGTCTCGGAACTCTTCTCAAAGATGCCCTTGGAAGTGCTGACGGGCTTGTGCTTGGAGAACCACCAGCGGGTCTTGGTGCTGAAGGTGGTGGTGGTGGTGCCAGCAAGGGAGCCGGGGTCGGGAAGTGGGCACAGAGCGAAATCCATCTCCCTCAGGAAGCGCAGGTCCTGTCCACGACGAGGAGCTGGGGAAGCGCACAGAACCTCGGAGCTGGACACACGGGCACTCCTGAAGAACTCCCACAGGGGACGAGCCTCACAGCCGCACGCCCAGGGGTTGTTGTTCAGCCGCAGGAACTCAATGGAGGTGATGTCACGCATGGCTTGACCGGGCAGCTCTGCCAGGGAGTTGTTGAAGAGAAAGAGCATGGTCAGCCGGCCCAGGTCGCGGAAAGCGCGGCGATTGACCTGACGGACTCTGTTGTCGTGCAGCAGCAGACGATCGAGGTTGACCAGGCCACGGAACACATTCTCGGACAGAGTGCGGATGCGGTTGCCGTGCAGGAAGAGCTGGCTGAGGTTGATCAAGTCAGCAAAGAGATCATCCTGGATGAAGTGGAGCTGGTTTTCCTGCAGGTAGAGGAACTGCAGGCTGTAGAGCTTGTGGAAGATGTCGTGGGGAAGGGCGGCCAGCCGGCAGCGGTGCATGTGGAGGCTCTGAAGCTTCTCCAGGCCGCGGAAAGCTCCACCCTCAAGGCGGTGCAGGTGAGGGTTGTCGCCCAGATCGAGCTCCTCCAGATCGCGCAGCTCGCTGAATGCACCAGCCTCAATCCAGGTGATGTTGTTGGCAAAGAGCCACAAAACCTGGTATGTGATGAATTGATGGAGAAAAAGGGTAGAGGGAGGAAAAGGTAATGAGGTGAAGATGTTGAGAAAGAACACAAAATTAGTAAATGACACAACCAAAAGGACTGATATCTTTCAAATGTATATTTACAAATGTAAATATTAAATGTTCTATTAAATGTTCCCACAAACCTGTGTGCCAAAAGCAAAAGACCCCACTCTCAGTTCAGTGATGCGGTTGTTCTGCAGAAAAACGCGCTGGGATTCGTAGGGCATGCCGTGGGGTACAATGGTGAAGTTCTGCGCCTGGCAGCTCACAGTCATGGGGGTCGGGTAACACACACACCGGTGAGGGCAGTTCAGCGCAGGCACCGGTTTTACCACGACCAGCCAGACAACCAGCCAGAGCGAGAGCGCGCCTGATGGAAAGAGAGGAGCGCGTCACATCACAAAGTCTTATTAGCGCATTCAAGTGCATGTTTCCTCTAGAGGGGAGCTCTCCATAATGGTCCGTAAGTCACATCTTATATACATTAATTTATGAAAGTAAAATCCAAAAGATGATAATGACTACTGATTTTTGAAAAATGTTCAAAATTCATGAATCTCAAAACGGATTTCTACAGATGCACTAAAATGTTTTCTTCATTATAACAACGTATTTGTTTCCATCCATGTAAGTTGTGACAATAATTTTTCTCATTACTATATGATATTATAAGTTTACAGAGTAACTTATAAATTTTGCATTTTTGTAACTTACAAATTTTGCATTTACAACCAACTACTCCGAACATTATTCTCTCCATCTATTTGAATCTAAATGTACTTCCAAGTTCCGAAAACTTTAAACATTTAAATACATGCGTACAATTGGTACGAATAAAGTATTAATTTAAAGCACTAAAACATTAATGCAAACATCGTACACACCAAAGACAAAATGAATTCAAACCAACAGTCCCTGCGTAAAACCACATTTACAACAGCCAATTTGATCATATTCTAAATTCTTGTAATATTTTAAATGCATTCATTTCTATTACTTAGAACAGTTAAGAAAGTTAAGCATTTAAAAAGCACATTCAGACTAAAGATGAAAATTGAAAAAGCAGAAACTCACTCTTAAAGTTGTGCGCAAAGGAGCTGCGTTGGCTCCGCGTAAAAGTTGATGTTTCCATTCCGAACCAAAGCCGAGAGCGAGTTAGCCTGAGGAGTTTAGCCACTGATTCCCTGCTATCTCCGCTGATGCTCTGGTTCTCGAGTCGGAGCGACTGAGAGAGTGCCGAATGATGGGTCCCGGGCCCATTTTATACCCGAGCGCAGCGCGCGCCTACGGCTGTGGGCACCACGGAATCTCTCCTACGTCACCAGTCGGGTCAAGCCCAAGCGAGGGTGGCAAACGGAAAAGGCGGGACGGAGAGAGGAGGGGAGGGCTCTCGCGCACCAGTTTGGACCGAGGGAAGTTCTACGTCTTAGCTCAGAGTTACGATTGTGGAGACGTAGTTTGGAAAGGGCGGGGGAGCGCAGGCACGGCGCCCGGTAATGACTGAACAGAGAGCATGCGAGCAAGCGCGCACGAGGCACATGAAAGAGGCACACAGCTCGTTTCTTGGCTTTGCAACTACGTCTCTTTGGATTATGTTGTCCTCCGCATTATTAATGAGACGCCTGAATGAAACAAACGCATTGTTTGCAGGGGAGACTTTATGCTCTAGAGACATAAGAGTCATGACTTCAAATATAGAATATAAAGCTTTAACACTGAGATAATCGTTAAGGGATTTGATAATGGGAGACTATAGCAATTACTGTAACTTACTGCTGAAAGGAAAGACAAACCAATACCAAATTTGGTCTTGGCAACATATGGGCAGATTCCTGGACTCAGCTAAACCTTAAGCCTTATATATATTTATATATCACATAAAGACTTATTAAAAGTGTATATGTGAAGAGTGCAAAAATACTATAGTAATTTATAGTAAATACTATAGTGTTTTTGAGCCATACTATAGTAAAGTACTTGAATTAATTTGTTGTGGTAATTCTATAGTTGCTGTGGTAATAAAACAACTATAGTAATATAAACAAATTACTTTACCCAATACTGTACTAAGTTTTCTACAACTATAGGGTATATTATACTCCAATACACTACAGTTTACTGTAGTAAAAACAAAGTATACTACAGTATATATTACAGTTTATCAGTTCACTATAGTTAATACTACAGTATGCGGTAGCATTCATTAACAAAGTGTTGTAAATACTATAATATATACAGTATACTACAATTTATTATAGTATGGTTCAAAAACACTATAGTATTTACTATAAATTACTATAGTATTTTTTCATGTGGGTTATTCATTTATTCTATTCCTGGAATGGGATAATCTAAAGTCAGATGTTCATTAGTCAAGGTAATCAGGACACTGACGCAAATTAAACAAATAGATGGACACAAAATTTTGATTTGAGTTGAAGTTATTATATGTGAAAATAAAATATGCGTAGGAAAACTGAATTCAATCAGTATTGATCAGTCTGTCTGTCCGTGTTTACGTTATATTGCTTCTTAGTTTTCTTGTAGAGACCATGAAGAGAGCAAACACAAGCATAGCTATGTAGGAAACAGGTTTTTAGGGTGAGTGGTCAGTTATACCTCGCTGCCCTGGACATTAGTCATTATTCAGAAGTATTTGCCTGGCCAAGGCCACGACTAACCAACCAGAATCAAGTATTCCACAGAGCCTGGTAATAAACAGACAGACAAACCGAAAGACAACGGTAGACCCGAGGATGTCCATGTTGTTGTTTAGCACCTCCTCCATTCGCTCATGTTCTGGACACCTCTCTCTTTTCCTCCCTCCCCCTCCACCTCCACAAAAACACAAGATGACTGGACGAACAGGCTTTCCCCGCTCCACCTACACCTACCAGCTGGACGTGTGAGTGTGTGTGAGGGTTTTCATGTCTCATGTATATTACCCTATCGCCAACAATCAGCCAAGTGAATGCCATGACTGACAGCATCTGGGTCGTGGTACAGTTGTCTAAGAAAATGAATGAAAAAGCAACAACAAAAAGACCGTGACGGGGGAAGAATAGGACAAGGAGGAAGTACTGAGTGTGGTTGGAAAGGAGGAGTTTATGGAATTAAAAACATGGGAGAGAAGCAACACATGACTCATAGATAGAGGAACAAGAGTGATATGGGTCTGCACTTAGAGGGATGTTGCGCATAAGGCTTGATTAGTGTGCGGGCCAGCAGCCTAATGCATGAAAGCTGTATCCCCTGTAGTGTTCCAAGAGTGGCTTTGTAGTGCCCTAAGGGAGTGCTCTACAGTGGCAGCCCACATACAATCACAGATTTGCTTTGCCCTGTTGCATAGAGATAGCAGAATAAAATCAGCACTGTTAACTTTAGAGACTTGCGTCATGACCCTCATTGGTTTCCTGCGTGGTACAGAAGCAAATTGAGGGCAAAAGGGTGGTTTGGTGGAGTCTGATCCCCAATTTAAGGGGGAAAATCTACCCCAAAATAAAAATTCTGTCATTATTTACTAACTCTCATGTCGTTCCAAACCTGTATGATTTTCTTTCTACTGTGGAACATGAAAGAAGATATTTTGAAAAATGTCTCAAGATTTTTTTTTCTCTCCATACAATGAGAGTATAAATGGGGTTAAATGTTGTTTGCATTCTTTAAAAAAGTATGTTTGTGTGTGTTTTGCAGAAGATGTAAAGTCATACAGGTTTGAAACAACAGAAGTGTGAGTAAATGATGACAGAATTTTCATTTGTGTATTAACATACTTTTTTAAGAATTAAAGGAATCAAATAAAAAGGTTTTGGAGTCTTAAAAAGTACATTTACTAAACAACATACATTTTATATTTTATATAATTATAATTCATTCATATGTTTAGTTTTTAATTTTTCATAACTTTTAAATACATTTTCTGGTGAAACTTGAATGTGTGTCACGATATGAAGAAAAGATCTGTCACCATTTCCATTTCATTATGACTTTAAATTACCGGCATCTCAATATTAAATTAATTTCTTTGTTGACTAAACAAAAAAGACACACACAGGAATAAAACATAATTGGGGGGGACAATTTACCCCCTTCCAAACATAGACAATAGACGGATATATCCATTTAGGTATCCAAATATCTCTCACACTCAAATTGTATTTTGGCAGCTCGCTGTGTCTAGAGAAATATAGTGAGCTGCCAAAATACAATTTGGATGTGATATACTAACATAAGTGGATCATGCCCCGAAATTATCTATAAAAAATATTGTTTAATAAGTATTTCTTGCACATTGGAAATGTAAATGTGTGAGAATGAGGACAAAGTAAAAAAACAAAAAAACAAATTTCAGCCATTTAAAGAAATGAATGTCCCATTTGTCTATATCAAGTAAATTGAGGCGCAGTGAGAAATGTTCAAAAAAATTAAAGGAACACTTTTTAATCAGAGAATAGCACCAAGTCAGTTAAACTCCTGGGATATTGATCTGGTCAGTTAAGTAGCAGAGGGGGTTGTTAATCAGTTTCAGCTGCTTTGGTGTTAGTGAAATTAACAACAGGTGCACTAGATGAGCAACAATGAGACGACCCCCCAAACGGGAATGGTTTTACAGGTGGAGGCCACTGACATTTTTTTCCCTACTCATCTTTTCTGACTGTTTTTCACTAGTTTTACATTTGGCTAGGGTCAGTGTCATTACTGGTAGCATGAGGCGATACCTGGACCCTACAGAGGTTGCACAGGCAGTCCAACTCCTCCAGGATGGCACATCAATATGTGCCATTGCCAGAAGGTTTGCTGTCTCCCTACACAGTCTCAAGAGCATGGAGGAGAATCCAGGAGACAGGCAGTTACTCTAGGAGAGCTGGACAGGGCCGTAGAAGGTCCTTAACCCATCAGCAGGACCGGTATCTGCTCATTTGTGCAAGGAGGAACAGGATGAGCACTGCCAGAGCCCTACAAAATGACCTCCAGCAGGCCCCTGGTGTGAATGTCTCTGACCAAACAATCAGAAACAGACTTCATGAGGGTGGCCTGAGGGCCCGACATCCTCTAGTGGGCCCTGTGCTCAGTGCCCGGCACTGTGGAGCTCGATTGGCATTTGCCATTGAACACCAGAATTGGCAGGTCTGTCACTGGCGCCCTGTGCTTTTCACAGATGAGAGCAGGTTCACCCTGAGCACATGTGACAGACGTGAAAGGGTCTGGAGAAGCCGTGGAGAACGTTATGCTGCCTGTAACATCGTTCAGCATGACTGGTTTAGTGGTGGGTCAGTGATGGTCTGGGGAGGCATTTCCATGGAGGGACGCACAGACCTCTACAGGCTACACAATGGCACCCTGACTGCCATTAGGTATCAGGATGAAATCCTTGGACCCATTGTCAGACCCTCCACTGGTGCAGTGGGTCCTGGGTTACTCCTGGTGCACGACAATGCCTGGCCTCATGTGGCAAGAGTATGCAGGCAGTTCCTGGAGGATGAAGGAATTGATACCATTGAATGGCCACCACGCTCACCTGACCTAAATCCAATAGAATACCTCTGGGACATTATGTTTCGGTCCATCCGACACCGCCAGGTTGCACCTCAGACTGTCCAGGAGCTCAGTGATGCCCTGGTCCAGATCTGGGAGGAAATACCCCAGGACACCATCCGTCGTCTCATCCGTCGTCTCATTACAAGCACATGGGGGCCATACAAACTACTGAGTACCATTTTGATTTGCTGCAATGAAATTTCAGCAAAATGGACTAGCCTGCTGCATCATTTTTTAAATTTGATTTTCGGGGCGTCTTTGAATTCAGTCCTCTGTAGGTTGATAATTTTCATTTCCATCAAACGATGTGGCATCCTTTTGTTCCTAACATTCCCCAGTCCATATCAGTATACTGTAGATATCCAGCCTGATATTTTTCCCCATTGAGATCTGATGTGTTTTCAAAGTGTTCCTTTATTTTTTTTGAGCAGTGTATGTATGTATTACATTATTGACGTGACCTCATATGCTGAGGCCATCACTGTTCTGTTCCTGTGTACAGTAACTCCCTCATCATAGGTACAAGAATAGTTACAACAAAGCCAAGAGCACTGTAATCAGATTTCTAATGATGCACAACCACAATCAAATGTTAAAATCCCCTGAGGTACCTTTACTCTCGCTCTTTCTCTTTATTTCTTTTTCCCTCGCTTCCTCATTATTTCTTCCTTCCCAAACTCTTTATGTCATGCTGCTTTTGTCACCAGTGCCAGTAGTGTTTTAATGACTCTCTTCCTCCTCCTGTGTGCATAATTTGTATATCTTTATTATCAATGTTTGACTATTTATTGTGTTTTATGACCTTAATCCATGTATAAATTCACATATTTGAATTCTGATGTGGTAGTATCGGGAGCCTCCCATGCTAATGTAAACTGTCATCACACCTACACTCATCAATTAATTCCATGAATATTTATGCATATTTGCAGTCTATAGGTGTAAATAACTTCTAAATGTGCTATATATGTGTTTTAGAATGTCTATGGCAGAAAAAAATGTAGATGATGTCTTTATTAGATTGGCTTATATGACTATAGAGCATCTGCTCCAATAGCCCCTCTGAAAATGTGTGATGATTGCTCTGATTAGATGAAATCCATCTTAGACACATTCGCTGGGCTATTCAAAACAAAGTGTCCACTAGAGATTCAGCAGAAAATTGATGCTGCTGTTGTCTAAAGCATTAAGGTTGGCTCAAGTGGCTCATCTTGAAGATTGCAAAATATAATGATAATGCTGCCATTATTACATAAGAAACAAGAAGTTATCCAGGGCTTTACAACAATCCAAGTTGGATCATGGGACTAAAATAATGTAAGATAATTGTTCAATAGAGTCACAGAAAGACCCAAACCTTAAATTCAAGCGTTTGACCGAGTAAAAATGAAACACATTTACAACACTTTTCAAACATACTAACATTTTTCGGTAACACTTTACAATAAGGTTCATTAGTTAAACATTAGTTAATGTATTAACTAACATGAACTAACCATGAGCATACATTTGTTACTGTATTTACTAATCTTCGTTAACGTTAGTTAATGAAAATACAGTTGTTGATTGTTTGTTCATGTTAGTTCACAGTGCATTAACTACTGTTAACAAGATTTTAATAATGTATTAGTAAATGTTGAAATTAACATTAACAAAGATTAATAAATGCTTTATACGTGCAGTTCTTTATTATTTCATGTTAACTAATGTAGTTAACTAATGAACCTTATTGTACCCATTTTTCTAATATTAATGTCCAGCAGTAAATATTCTGTAAAATGTTATATATTTCCATCTCAAACCGCTATTTTAGATCTGAAATACACAATTAAATAATATTTTTACTTTTTTTTTTTTTTTTTAACAAAGTTACAGCTTTATTTGATATGACTCACAATGAAAATATTCTATTCGCAAGTGATATTTCCCTTGAGTTTTCCTTTTCTTCTCAGATCACATATTTCATATTTCTCATACCATATTTTCTTCAAGTCTCATGTTTCATCATATTCTTTCTCTTCACCAGCACTGTTGGGTCCTTGGTAAACAAGTGCACTTGTAACCTTTATTAGTAGCAAAAATCTTTATGCTATCACACCACAACTGAGGAACAGTCATAATCTGTGTAACGATAAAACTCATTTTCATACAATAAATGCTACAATGAGTTTACGTCTAATGATTCTACATTGAATAATTAATATTTTTAGGAAGATCACATTGAAACAAGACTTTTTTAATGAAAACAAGATTGTTTAATGTGAACTAACAAAAATAAATTTTAAAAAAGTTGTAATGGACGTAAAAGTGCCCGTAGTTAATGAAACACCCATTTGCATCTGGAAAGTTCTTCAGCCTTATACATCACTGCCTGCTATGACAACACAAGTTTATAATTAGTTAAAGACGTCAAGTCACGCTTCAGACAAAAAGAGAACGACAAGCTGTCAGACTTTTCCTGTCTGTCTTGACAGAAGCATTGTATTTAGTTAATTGTTGTCTTTCTTTCTCCTCTGCCTACTTATAGACCCACTTCCTCTCCGTGTTTCTCATACTTATTCACGCTGTCTTTAAAACAGCTGTCATGCACTCTGCACTGGCCATCATTTACTGATTTCATCAATTTCTGTAACAATGCAGAAATTGATCAAACTGAATCTAGTGAAAAGTATTTGAACACTTAAGTGACACTTAGAAATGTATGGATGTTGCCTTAAAGGGTTAGTTCATCCAAAAAATGAAAATTTTGTCATTAATTACTTTATCATAGTCATTAATTATGAATATCTTCGGAACACAAATTAAGATATTTTTGATGAAATCCAATAAGGTATATGACTCGTCCATAGACAGCAATAAAATCACCACTTTCAAGGCCCAGAAAGGTACTAAAGACATAGTTAAAATAGTCAATGTGACTGCAGTGGTTCAACCTTAATGTTATGAAGTGACGAGAATACTTTTTGTGCGCAAAAACAAAACAAAAATAACGACTTTATTCAACAATATCTTCTCTTCTGTGTTCTTCTCATACGCTGTTTACGTTCAGTGCTTCCAGGTTTTACGTCAGAACGCCAGACGTCTTATGGGTTTGGAATGACATGCACTAAAAATAAATAAATAAATAAATAATAATAAAAAAAATAAAAAAAAAATAAAAATAATATATATATATATATTATATTATTTTTATTTTTTTTTTAAATTTTTTTTGATGTTGTTCACTTTATTTAAACAATTTATTTTGATTTAACACCATTGTATCAGGTTTCTGGTTCAAATGTGACTGCTTCATGTTAAATTGACTTGAATGGTTTCTCTTTGACTTAGCTTGATGTTTTCATTTTGAAATAACATGTTTCAATCAAGTAACCCAATCAAACAGGACTTTCATTTCCCATCATGCTTTGCAAATGGGCTGAATTGGGAGAGTAAATGTTGAAAAATGTTTAATGATCTATTATGTTGGTATTTAAAAGTTTCTGTTATGTTTGTGTTTTGGGGGTTACCATTGTGGTAAATTGTGGAGATGTGATTGGGTTGAGGACCTGCTAACAAAAATTCAAATTGCTTAATAATAAAGTCACCACTGTGGTAGTGGTCTGGGTGAAACCAGTATCACTTTTGGACTGCCAACGCCAAACATTGTACATGTAAATAAAAGTTATATTTAGTTTATATTTAGTTTATGTAAATCACAGGACTAAACAGGAAGCATTATTTGAATGTCAATTTAAATGAAAACCATTTATTTAAGTTAAACTAAAACAATTCATTCAAGTTAAATGAACACCATTGATTCTAGTTAGTTGTACATGGTTGATTCTATTTGGTTTTACTTGTTTTGGTCACGTGGAACCACTGTCCATGATTAAATCATGTTCAGCCAAAGAGCTATTTTTTTGAGTGTGAGGGTGAATAATTAATGACAGAATTTTCATTTTTGGGTGACCTAACCCTTTAAAAAACCATAAATATCAAATTAGATGCAGTTTATTTTAAGGAAAGATAACATGAGCATACTTTTTTCAACAAAAGAAAAATCATAAAAAGAAATTTAGGTTTGGTTACGATTTCTTCACACTTTTGGGGTGCCACACGTAGTGCGTGTAAACGTACATAGTAATTATGAAGAACTACATCTGAAGTGTAAAAAATTATTATAATTTTAATGGTAAAAGACTGTAAAAATGTGACAGTAAAAACTTGTTCATTGGTTAATGGTAAATGTTCTTACAATATACGGTGAATAAATGTAATAAATTTAACTGGACATTTCATGTAATTTTGAAGTGAAATACTGTTAAATTTACTGTTAAATACAGTTTTTGGAAGTGATAAAGAGCAAGTCATCTTATAATTTACACTGAAAATCCATAATTGACATTCCCAGAATTCCCTGTTTTATGTATACTTATACTACTGTTTTGGGGGCCAGAGTAAATCAAATGGTAAAGGTACAGGATTAAATACAGTAAGCTAACTGTACACATAATACACTGACTATGTCACAATACTAAAATCAACACTACTGCTTTCTTTTAGTGTATGTGATGACATCAACCAAGCAAAAAACAAAAACAAAACAAAAGCAGCCTATAGTGGCGCATTCAGATGCTTTGTAGTCAAATGATTGATGTGACTTTGCTTTCATTTGAAAAGCTTTTTTTCCCACGTAGCGTACTCTGGTTTGTGTCACCGTCGTACACCATGCTGAGAATAATACAAGCATGAAAAGACCTCCATGCGATTCAGTGTGTGAATAAAAGAGGCTGAAATGTTCATCTGGCACTCTCAGATCTCTGTCCAGGGCGAGACAGTTTATTAATTATGTATTTCAAAGTGCAAAATGCGCCTCTACACTAAGAAGCTGAACGTCACTGATGTTTTTATAAAGCATATCTTTTGAAAGGTTGCGTCACTGTGCTGTGGGTTTCATCCTCAGTATTTCATCATGGTATAACAAAATTGTTTATATACTCAAGCTATCTAAAATGCTAAACTGCAGCTTTAAGTCGTTACCGTTGTCTTTGTATATTTTTATTGCAGTTTAATGATATACTAAATTATTATATGTGACAATTATGATGATATGATACGCTTTAGATATGCTCATACATGTAGATACAGTACATCTATATCTATACCTACACTTGTATCTACATTTTATCACTCATTTCATCCCATACATTTCATTACTTTTCATACATAATTTTACTTCATCTGTATGGGATATATATATACAGTCAAACCAAAATGTATTCAGACACCTTGAACATTTCATTCATTAATACAGTTTATTCACTATAGTTTAAAAAAAAATGGTAATAAAATATGACAAGATCTCAGAGTTAAACTGTGTCAGAAAAAAAATAATCTTAATTATGTCAGATAACACTTAAGCAAAACATGGTCAGGTCAAAGTGTCTGAATAATGTTTGGTCCCAAATTTTTTTTATCAGTTTTACTGGTAGTCCACTGTATGAAGAATTTTTGGGAATAATATGTCACAGTTTACTTTATTTTGCTATCCTCACTTACATAAATGAACTATGGTGTCCTGCACCCACTAGTAAAAATATGTCAAAAATGTCTGAATAATTTTTGGTTTGACTGTGTGTATATACAGTCGTGCTCAAAATTATTCATACCCTTGGTAAATATGACCAAAGAAGGCTGTGAAAATAAATCTGCATCGTTAATACTTTTGATCTTTTATTTAAAAAATCTACAAAAATCCAACCTTTCATTGGAGAATAAGAATTTTAAATGGGGGGAAAATCTCATTATGAGAGAAATGTTTTTCTCTAATACACACTGCTCACAATTAATCATACCCAATACTTTTTGCAACCTCCTTTTCCCAAGATAACAGCTCTGAGTCTTCTTCTATAATGCCTGATGAGTTTGGAGAACACCTGACAAGAGGTCAGAGACCATTCCTCCATACAGAATCTCTCCAGATCCTTCAGATTCCCAGATCCATGTTGGTGCTTCTTCTCTTCAGTTCACTCCACTCAATTACTTTAGGGTTCAGGTCAGGGGACTGGGACGGCCAAGGCAGAAGCTTGGTTTTGTGTTCAGTGACACATTTTTGTGTTGGTTTTGATGTTTGTTTTGGATCATTGTCCTGATGGAAGATCCAACCACAGCCCATTATATGACTTCTAACAGGGACAGTCAGGTTTTGATTTTTTATCTGTTGGTATTTGATAGAATCCATGATGCCATGTATCTGATCAAGATGTCCAGGACCTCCAGCAGAAAAATAGGCCCACAAAATTAAAGATACAGCAGTATATTTCATTGTACACATGGTGTACTTTTTACCCCTGTGTGCACCAAACCCATCTTAAGTGTTTGCTGCTAAAAAAAGCAAATTTTTTTTGCTTCATCTGACCATAGAACATTTGAAAAGTAAATGACACTACTGGAACTTCAAACAGGATGGGTTCTATGGTCAGATGAAACAAAAAATTAGCTTTTTTAGCAGCAAACACTCAAGATGGGTTTGGTGCACAAAGGGGTAAAAAGTACACCATGTGTACAATGAAATATACTGCTGTATCTTTAATGTTGTGGGCTTATTTTTCTGCTGGAGGTCCTGGACATCTTGTTCAGATACATGGCATCATGGATTCTGTCAAATACCAACAGATAAAAAATCAAAACCTGACTGTCCCTGCTAGAAGTCATATAATGGGCTGTGGTTGGATCTTCCAACAGGACAATGATCCAAAACAAACATCAAAACCAACACAAAAATGGGTCACTGAGCACAAAACCAAGCTTCTGCCATGGCCGTCCCAGTCCCCTGACCTGAACCCTAAAGAAAATGAGTGGAGTGAACTGAAGAGAAGAAGCACCAACATGGAGCTGGGAATCTGAAGGATCTGGAGAGATTCTGTATGGAGGAATGGTCTCTGACCTCTTGTCAGATGTTCTCCAAACTCATCAGGCATTATAGAAGAAGAATCAGAGCTGTTATCTTGGGAAAAGGAGGTTGCAAAAAGTAATGAATAAAAGGGTATGATTAATTGTGAGCAGTGTGTATTAGAGAAAAACATTTCTCTCATAATGAGATTTCCCCCCCATTTAAAATTCTTATTCTCCAATGAAAGGTTGGATTTTTGTAGATTTTTTAAATAAAAGATCAAAAGTATTAACGATGCAGATTTATTTTCACAGCCTTCTTTGGTCATATTTACCAAGGGTATGAATAATTTTGAGCATGACTGTATGTATATATATATATATATATATATACATTCTTTAGATTTTCAAAATGTTCTTTACTCTAAGAAAAAAAAAAAAAAAATGGTCCTTTTAAGAAATTTTCACTGAAATGTTATTTGGGGAACCAAAAATGGATCTACTGTGACATTGTTGTGAAATTGCTGCACCCATCTAATTCAACACATCTAAATCAGTCGTTTGGCCACATATGTATCTCTCTAGGCAACTGGTTCTCAACTGGTTTTGATTTAGGACCAAAATGTGATGATGGACATCAAGTGGCGAACCAACCCAGGAGCAAAATGGTATAAAAGTAAACAAATTTGTCTTTATTAATATTACACATGAATAAATATTTAAAGTCACAGTGAAATCAATTGACAATTCTCGTTTTTTTTTAATGGGATACTGCAGTATTTATTATAAATGATTTATCCATGCACATCATTATTTTATTTAAATTCACGTGCCTTCGTAATCTTTTTTTTTTTTTTTTTTTTTTTTTTGCATTGACGGAAAATTCTGAAGCCCGTCCGTCATTTTGACAGATTACACTGAGGCTGATGTAACTTGTAACTGTAGTTCCCACTACTGTCCAGTTGGTGGTGAGTGCGCTCCAGTGTGGCAGCAGAGCGCGAGTTCAGTCTCCAGAATAAAACTAAAATGATGCGTTTGATTACACACAGGCGAGCACCCAATTTAAGTCCATTTTTATAATAATAATGTTATAATACTTATACTTACATAATTAAGCTTCAATCCAGTTCGTTTAGTTTTAAATGGTTTGTTTTGTTATTTTTCTTGCTGACTATCAAGTTTATGGTCAACGAATGGCTTTTCTAAGGTATAATGAATTGTGACATTGCAACACTGATTGAACTGATTAAGACGTGATACAGATTTCGGTAAGCTACTGTATCTTTCAACATATTTTCTGATGTTCATTCATGTTTTTTTTTTCGTCTGTAAAGTAGTAAAGAGGAAGGTATGATCGCGTTCACTCACGATCCGCGACAACTGTTCAAGATGAAAACTGAAAAGTGACGCACAGTCTTTGTTCAACTTTCTTTCCATAATATAAATAAATGCATAGCCTAGGCCTATTTGCTTATCCTGTAAGCTCGTGAATAAAAATGAAAATGTGGACGAAAAAAGAAACTATTAAACTTATTATCATTAAAATATATAAATTAAAATGACGGGTAATAATTGATTATGACGGAATTTTTACTATCCTAAAATGCGAAAGTCTAACGCGACCACTCCCGCCCTACAGTTTTTCTTGTTCAGGAAGCCTTATCACTTGGATATATGTCACAAAAGGGAAGAAATGTTGTTTCCATTTAGATTTCCGAATTTAAATTTTAAATGGGAAGTGTTTTGTTGTCTCTATTTATTTTGCTATTCTAAATAAGCTTGATTATATAGTTAATTGCATTTGCTAAAGAACTGTGACCCAGTTGGGTACCACTTCTCTATAGGCTGTATATCTATCTTTCTGTAAATCTATAGGCATCTTTATCCACAGTATCCATATCTTTATCAGTAGTACCAATCCCTGAGTACCCCCAACACAGCACATTTTTGATGTCTCCCTTATCTAACACATCTGATTCAACTCTTCAGCTCATTAGTAGAGACTACAAGACTTGAGTTGAATCTGAAATCGCCCCCTAAACCCTTAATCACTATTCCCTACGTTAGTCCACTAATCAAGTTCACTACAAGAAGTGAATAAAAACGAGTGAGTGAATTCAGACAGCCGTTGATTGTACATCGGTTGTACACTTGTTAATGTGGTGCAATGCGGGATAGAATGAGTGCACTCCATAACGTCCACTATGGTTTCAGAAACCACTACAAATGGCTGTCCCCTCAAATAATGCCCTTTTTGAGGGTATAGGGGCGATTTCAGATTAACTGGATGTGATTAATGAGGGTGGTCCCCAGGACAGGTTTGAGAAGCACTGGTCTATAGGCACCTATCTGTATTTGCATCTATATCCACACTGTGTAACAAACTCTTCCCTTCTTTAGTTCTTTTTGCAGTTGTTGCATAAACCTGACCCATATCTTTCAGCCCATTTCTCTGTTATTTTCTCACTCATCTGTTTGATGATCCACAGTCACTGCAGAGTGTCTGCCTTCATTTTCCTCCAAATAAAACTCTCAATGCACAGTAGACTACGCAAAAGCAGGCTCTCTCACTCTCTGCGATTCCCTCTTTCTGTTTTTCTTGCAGGCACATTTCTTCTCTCTGGCTTTTTCTGACATGTCCCTTTTGTGATTCTTCCTAACTCTCTTCCTGCCTCATTCTTTCTTTCTTTTTCTGTTTTGTGATGACATCTTCACTTTCCTGCTGTTTTCCTCTCTCACTCCTTCTTTTCTTCCTCACCTTCTTTTCTGCACTGACTCTTTGTCAGACTCAAAGAGAGGGATGCAAGTGTTAGTTTGCTCACTGCCTTCTGTGTGTGTGATCAGTGTGTGGGCAAGTGTTCTGTGGTCAAAGCGTGTGATGTTTGTGTTTTTGTGTACAGACACAGCTAGAACTGTACGACCCTGTGTGTGTGTGTGTGTGTGTGTTTGTGTGCGAGAGCAGCTAACATCGTGGAACTGTGCTTGTGTGTCACTCAGCTTGAACCACTACACTGTGTTTATGTGTCTCTGTGAATATGACATTGTGATCATAGCACTGTCAAACAGAGGTGTCATTTCCTGTTTTTATACAACAGTCAGTCCCAGTCCTCTAATTTGATTGGCCGAGTCATGTTCTAAGCGTGATATCAAAGACCTAAGGAGGAGACAGACATAGAAAAAATGATTGGAGGAATTGTAATGCTCAATAGCCGTTTTCAGACTGTCAGGTTAAATCCGACGGCAAAAATGAAAGATGGCGGATGAAATCTGATTTTTATAAACCCGCTTCAAGCTATATTCATAAGTAGTTTGAAATCCTACTCAAATCTCATTTCTGGAAATCCGTTTCAGTCTGACCGCTCTGATCGGATTTGCATAGATTTTTGCTTATGTCACTTTCTCACACCACATAAAACATGAATATGTTCACCAGGCTGAATAGCAGTGACTGGTGGACTTGTGTGGTACCCAACTTTGATGAAGGGATGTGGCTATCAAACTTCAGAATGCACACATTCACAATGATTTGTAACAAAAATAGTTTGAATGCTACACATCATGATGTAAGACAACATTTGTTTTGCAAACCCCTCCATGTTGCTGTTGGGTCATTCCGTTTCAACTCAACCAAAGGTCCCCGGCTAAAAATTTTGACTATAACTCAAATTTAACTCAAGAAGTATTAAAGATATCTTAATATCCTTTTAGATTCTGTTTTTTTCTTTTGTTTTCTTCATTTTAAAGGCCCTATATGGTTTAGTCGCATATATAGGGATCCCAATGTGACTCCATAAAATGTCCAGGGTTTCATTAAGGGAATGTGCCCTCATATTCTTTAATCAAAATAACTTCCCCTCCCAATAAAATCAAGTCCCGCCCTACATTTTATCTTGTTTAAGAAGCCATTTCACTCGTATATACATCACAATAGGGAAGAAAAAACTATTTCAACTTATGTTTCATGATTTTAAAGGGGGGGTATCACACACAGTTTCTGCCAATCTCATATTAATCTTGAGTACCTATAGAGTAGTAGTGCGTCCTTCATTTCTCCAAAAAGTCTTTAGTTTTTATCATATTTATAAAAGATACATACGCTGTACCGAGTCTTTCCGAAAACAGCCGAGCGCCTGGAGGCGTGCCGTGTGAGCGGAGCTAAAGAGTGACGAACACGCGCAGCTTTTGCGTAGCAATCGTCTGCAAGCTATCAATGGTCAGCTAAACAAATGTATTTAAACACACACAATACACCATCGCATTATCCCTGGATAACTTTTGAATCACTATAATGAATATAGCGTAGAGTGAATGATGAATAATGAATTTATGAATTCACTACGTTCGTGTTGTTAACATTATATGCACTTAGGCGCCTATTGCCAACAAAACAGACATTTGAAGCAGTTTTACTCACCACCTGCGGTTCGGACTCATGACCGGGATCATTACTGCTGTGACCGCTCCATCTTTCAGTTTCAAACGATCTGTAAATCCAGCATAGAACTGGGCCTTGTTTATGAAACCATAAGCGCCGATCCTGAGGGCTCGAGCAGCCACGGAAAAACACAAGATAATCTCCAATCATTTTAACCAATAAGTTAAATCACCAATAAGTGATTGCAACTATCAGTTTCTATGGTTATTTTAATAACAAATATCGAGAGCGCATCAATGTATTGCGTGAGCACAAAACTCTCAGCTCCACTTAACGCTGGGTTCTTTGGGAAGCAAGGTTATCTTTCCCTCACAACCAAACACACTTCTTTGGTGACATTGTTGATTTCGTAAAGTCCTGTGACCTGTGCAGCACTGCCGACGACTTCCGTAAAGCTGAACACACATTGATGGGCGTGCTCTTGCTGTCTCGCTCTGGTCGACGTGTGCGTGTGTGTTCTTCCGGGAGAAGTGCCCGTACAAGGAATTACGACCTTTCTGATGTCACACAGGCATATACTCGAAAAAAAGACAGCGAAGTTTATGAGGGTTTAATGATTGAAATATCAACTTAAAATCTTACAGGGTACTTCAAGTAAATGTTTTGGGTCAAAGGGGTTTGGTCGACAAATAAGTTTGTGAATCCCTTCTCTAGAATACTCATGTGCAACTACTTGAAAATATTTTTTATCATGACTTGAGAAAAGAAGCTAAAGAAGCTAGCTATATTTATTAGCTAAATATGTTATTGCAACATAAGCTTAGCCTGCTTTGAGGATTATCCAGTTCATTCAAGTATCGGGCTGTCCAGAAGTGCTACTAAAATAGCCACGAAACGAACTTGCTGTAAAGGGACTTTTATGACAATCAGTTAAACAGCCCTGTATACTTCACTTTTTGTAGCCTATCACTGTCATGCCATTTGGCTTGAAGAAAGGAGCAGGTTCTTTGAATATCAGAATGTCTGTGTTTTTTCTCTCTCCAGAGTAGGATTGGAATGTAAACATGCTGTGTAAATGTCAAGATTATCATAATATTAAGAATTAAAGTTTGTCAGGTAAGACAAGAGCTTACTAATACAATACAGTGAATCTGCTATTTTATTAATCGTTTCTCCTAGTCAGAGTTTCTCTAAAATATTTAGTAGTGTGTAAGTTGTAAATTAGTGCCCCTTTACTATTAGTGCCCCTTTAAATTAGTACTCTGAAGGATCATGTAAAGAGCTAAGTTGTAACTTACGCACAGCTGGTACAACTGACCCCAGTATCAGAAAACCAGGAGTGGAGTTACTCAGTCTGTACATCGCTTAGTGACATGCAAAGCTAGACACTTTGGCTTATTTTAGAAGTTTGTTGGCGGAGAAAAAAAATACATATTATTAACAAAATGTACTCAATGTTAACTTTTACTGAAACGTTAATTGAACTGTTGTATAAGGCTGTCTCCGAAAGCTGAGAAATGTTGCCAAGGCAGCAAATGAAGGTAGAACGGCAGCAAGGTATGTCCAAATCCAGTGATCATGTCAAATCCTGTCTACTGATTGATTTTTGAAGGCAGCATGTATCCTTCACTGTTTATGATGTCCATATCCTGTGCATGCGATTCCGTGACAGTTGAGCGTAAGGAAAACATTGGCATCTGAAAGTTGTGGCTGGCAGTCAGTTTGTGCATAAATGTAGTTTTTTGCCAATTTTTTTTTTTTTTTAATTTTGACCTTTTTAGTGAATAAATTTAGTATAGTGGTTAAATAATTGCTTGGTTAACACCAAAGCTCTTTCTATTTAGTTTAGATCATTTGACCATTATGCTGCCTCAGAAGTCTCGCCGATCAGTTTCAGGATGTACCTTCAAACACAAACTTTGCCTGAAAAGTCAGTGGCTAATAGGGCAGGAAGACAACAAGTCAGCTGCCTAAGCTTTTGGATGCAACCTAAACCAGTGAAAACACACCTCTCCCAGGAGCACATGATAAACTAACTAGCCGTTTTGCACAAAATGTTTCTACACTACACTGTTCTACTCTGGTGCTTGCAGGAATGTGGGTTATTTCCTCTGCTTGCACTTCAAATGTGTAAGTCTGCTAAAACTGCCAAATGAATAAATGTTAAACCAATATCACACTTGCAATCATGTTATATTGTACTGAACACACAACAAAATTAATAAAATATTCAGAACACTTCCACATCTACCAGCTATCCTATTGGCACTTTTTTAATCCCAACAGATTAAAACTGTGTTCCCAAAGTAGAGGTTATGAATATCATATATCTTCCTGTTTCCACTGTTTCTCTTATCTAACACTAACTCATTTTCTCCTGCTAAAAATACCCTCTATCTATTCACATATGGCTCTTCCCCCAGATTCCTCAGACTTGCCCCAGCATCCCAACGCAGTTTCTGGCCTCTCAGCCTCATGCACTCACTCACGCACACACTCTCACCCCTCTCTGCACTTTATTTTTAACCCAGTCAATCAGACACTGCTCACCGATGACGCAGATCCACATGCAGCACTGACACCATCAGCCAGAGAGAGAGAAAGAGAGAGGGAGGCTGGCAAAACGGGGACAAGCTGTGGCAAAGAGAGGAGATGGAGGGAGAACAAAGTGCTTGAAAATGATCAAAGATAGAAAAAATAATTTACACCTGAATGCAGCAGATATGTGACTGACAAGTTGTTAAAGAGTGTACTGTTAAAATATTTTGTCAGGTAACATCTAACCTTACTAGTTTTATTCAATATATAACCTAATATATTCAGCAAACACCATTACAAGTCCTTTTTAAGAGTCATAGCAGAAAGAAACAGCTCTTTCAGGTAACACTTTTTCTACCTTCTTTTTTTTTTTTTTTTTTTTTACAGTGTATCTATGATAAATATGCAGCTTTGTAGGTGTCTTTGCCTATTCTCCACTATCTCTCTGTCACTTTCTCTCTAACTCTCTCTATCTCACTGATAGGTTCGCACCCACTCGTTTGTTAAACATTGAGACAAATAGCTTACATCACTCTCGGCGGAAAGACTTTTTAGGAAGTTCCATAAAAAGAACCGCTTCTCCCCCGGCTAACTCACAACACAGCCGTGACGCAAGAAAGAGACCTGCCGCACACACACAAACACACATACAGCTCTTGCAGGCTCTCTGTATGCTTGTGGTTCAGAAGGAGAGAGATGAAATGGCAGAGGACTTGTCTGTAGATTTTCTGTGTGTGTGTTTAAATGGCATACAGAAAATCCATTAGTTAAAGAGGATATTGCACTCTAAAAGGGTTTTGTCAGGTAAACTAATGCGCTAATCTGATTTAACTGATGATTTTAAATTACTGAATCAACCTGACTATATTAGGTCACACTAGGTATTTGTAAAAGACAGATCAGGTAGAAAGAGTTTCTTAAGGTAACAACTGCACATCTGCACTGTATGTGTGTGTAGATGTGAAGCCATGGTGTTGTTGACGTCATCTTGACGTATTTCCCGACTGGTGCGAATAGCAAGCAACTTTAATTATTTTCAATAGAAAAGTACAGAAAAATGTGTGAAACAAGCAAAAGAGGACTGACAAAGCACAAGCTTTTTTGACGATCTAATTGTTTTAGTACCTTCTTGTGGTGGCCGTGTAGTACTACAAGAGTGAGATATAATTAACTCAGAATCCCACTGAGCCATGTGATAACTAGTTTCCCTCTAAATCATTCCAGCCTCTGTCCCAAATCATCCTCTATCTTCTCTTTATTACCTCTTGGAGTGTGAAGAGGAAAAATGTGTGAGAGAGAGGCTGATCAGACACTTAGGATATGGAGTTACTAGATTTCCCATGGTGCCTGGAGTGTGTGTGTGTAGATGTTCACTGACGTCAATGAAAGGGCTGGATTTTGTGTGGAGCTGAGGTGAATCTTAATTGTGTTTGTGTATTTGTTTTGGCCTTGTGGGAAGGATGATGTCAATTTCAAATAAATTATTAATTAATTCAGGAAGATTTAGAAATGGAGAAATTGGTCAAGTGTTGTACAAACCCACAATCATTCTGTTCATGATGACAGAAGCCTATATCTGTCTTATTTCTTTCTAATTTCTAGATGCTGTTAAATTATATACCAATTCAAAGAACCAACAGACAAAATAAACACTGATTTTTATTTAGTGCACGCACAGCGCATGTTCCAAAAGTGTTAATAATAATCAGCTTGTGTAATTATCCTACACTCTAAAAAATGCTGGGTTAAAAACAACCCAAGTTGGGTTGAATATGGACAAACACAGCGATTGGGTTGTTTTAACCCAGCGGTTGGGTTAAATGTTTGCCCAACCTGCTGGGTAGTTTTATTTAACTCAACTATTGTTTAAAAATGACTGAATTGCTTGCTTGTAATGAACCCAAAAATATGTTGGAAATTAACATTTATTAATATGTTTAATAAATGAACATTTATTAATAAGTTTAAAGGTGATGTCTAATGCTATTTCATACATTCTGATTTATTTACACTGTTAAAGAGTTGGATTCTCATGCTAAACATGGCCAAAGTTTCAAAAAACGAGTTGGACGTATTTCTGTGCCAAATACACTCCTTCAGGGTTCATATAAGGGGCTGTTTACACGACACAGTTTTCAACTAAAAATGGAAAACTTTGTGTTATGTCCCCTTTAATGAATAATAATTAAACAATAAACATGTATTAAATTGCTTATTAATAAATGTTCACTTTTTGATTATTATTGTTGCCTCTAGTAATTATGTGCCTGGTTTTTAATTTCCAACCACCAATTTTGGGTTCATTTTAAGCCAGCCATATAGTAATTTTTTAACAATAGTTGGGTTAAATCAAACTTCCCAGCACATTGGGCAAACATTTAACCCAACCGCTGTGTTAAAACAACCCAATCGCTGTGTTTGTCCATATTCAACCCAACTTGGGTTGTTTTTAACCCAGCATTTTTTAGAGTGTAGATTATTTGACTTGACCGCTGACTCAGAATCTTTATTTTAAAAGAGTAATCCTAGACTGCTGTATTTAAACCATTTAAAGGGGTCATATCATAATTATCTTTTAATATTTTTATATTTTTATTCCATTTATTGTTTAATGTACACTTTTTTGCATTTAAAAGAGTCATAATGTAGTTTTTATGACCATATTCTCTATGACCCTTAGGATCACATTTTATATTTACACACTTTAATGTATTTTTGCTGTAACTTTCTTTGTAACCTTTCTCTAAAAAAAGATTCATCTGAAAGGTAGGAGCCCTGACATATAGATTACATCCGAATATGCGCTTCACTACTTTACAGTAGGTGAAAAACTGTATGTGAAATCAATAGTATGTCTGAATTCACAGTATTCATAAAAACAGTATAGACGAAAAGTTACTATTTACCATGAGATTCTGAAGTGCACATCCAGTGGACACTTTACTATCCCATGAATTCATGAATTCATAAGATTTGTGAATGCCGACGCAACTGACAGTGTAGGTCACATGACAATGACAACATGACAAATGTAGTATGTCCAGATTACATTCATACATTTCATTCTATAATATGAAATGTAGTTTTTAACAGTCGCTATCTAAGTACTTAAAAAGAAGTATGCAATTTCGGTCAGAGTTACCTGTACTAGTGTTGGGGAGTAATTAGTTACATGTAACGGAATTACGTAAAAAAAAAAGTGTAATTAAATTACAGTTACCTATGAAAAAGTTAACGATTACAAGGGGGTTACATCTGAATATTTTCGCACACATACAGATTTGATTGATTTATTTCCCAAATTGCATTGACTGCTCTAAATTATGAGGCATTTCAGGAGTTTAGGACACATAATAGGACACATGCTTATTTGATAACTGTTTTATTTCTTATTTTGGATTTATGTATATGCTTTATTTTTTTAAGATTAACTGTTTTTTCCCAAAGCATTTAGATGCCAGTGTTTCCTGTCATAGCTATGCAAAGATTTGATTTCAAAAACAGTATCATAGCTATTAAACTATATCTCATGATTTTAAATCTGTATTTAACGATCTCAAAGTAAAAAGTTTTGTGCTTTAAAATTAAATTCTTATAATCTTAATTCAACTGATGAAGGATTTTGAGAAGTCTGACAGTAATCGGTGTTGAGGTTAACCCTGATTTAAATGTTTGAAAATGATTAACAGTCGAAAAACATTAGTTAGAAATTTAGAAAAGTAATCAAATGTAATCAGTTACATTACTTTAATAGAGTAAACTGAAATTGTTACACTACTTATTACATTTTAAATAGGGTAACTTGTAATCTGTAACCTATTACATTTCCAAAGTAACCTTCCCAACACTGCTAGCGCTGCATCACCTTTGCTAAATCTACAGCGCAACCAGTGTCGTCTGTTTCCCATATGAATGACTCTTATGATTCTGTTTTTTTTTGTTTTGTTTTTTAATGAGCCAAACACACAGCTTTATGGTTACTGGTTGCTCATATGACAACAGTGTATAAAGATATTTATTATGTGATTTGTCAGTAGCCTATTTAAATAGATATTAGGGGTTTAAATATGTTACCACATTTTGTTTGTTTAGTGGGCCCACTGATGTTTATTATTAAAGCCAGTTATTGGATTGCATTTATGCCCCCTCTGCATGGACAGAGACAATCAGCAGTGATAACAGAGAACAACGGTCACAGGAGTCACTTTTATTACCGTTTCAAAAGGATGTGGAGGTTTTACATGGCCTCCAAAGGCCAAAACACCCCTCCCCCTCCCCCTGCCACCCAGTGCCCCGCCCCCAACCCACCCTTGTCAATCATCATCCCTGACCCACACGAGTCAGGCATCAGTTAAGGCTCGTTGTGATGGACTGATTTCCTCAGGGGAAAAGTGAATGGAGGATGAGGAAGAGGAGGAAGAGGGAAGAAAGAAGAAGATGGGCGAAAAGAGAGAAAATAAAGAGGGGTGGGAAAGAAAAAGCCATACAGTCATCTGATATCAACAACCACATTTTCTATTGTCACTTTTTTTTTTGCTAAGCTGCTGGCCATACTTGACTGACCTCCATCCCTCTTTCCTTCTTTCCCTTCTTAGGATGACTCATACGGGTGGTGCGCTCCTCCTCTCCTTCTTGACCCTCCCCCCTCCCCCTCCTTCGTCTTCTCCTCCTCCTCTCTTTCTCTCTCCCCTGTTCCCTCTCTTTCTCGTCCTCCCTAGCTCTCACTTGGTGGCCATAGTGTAGCAGCCGTCTGGGTGCCACTGCATGTCACGGATGCGCCTGACGGACTGCATCTGGGGATGACGAGCGCCATACTCATTAAAGTGACGGTAGTCGCCCTTCTCCAGCAGGTACTGGCTGCCACGGTAACCAGGATACTGGTAACCCACCCAACTAAGAGGTGAGAGGAAAGACACCACAAACAGAGAGAATAAATAAAAGTGAAGAACAGAATTGAGATATATCACTTATATATTGTAAAAACACATTGGAAATTATTTTATTCATATTTTAATGTTTGAAATATTAGAAGTATTAATACTGTTAGTTTATCTAGGTGGCGTAACTATAATGGGAATTAAAGGGATAGTTCACCCAAAAATGAAAATTCTGTCATCATTTACTCACCCTCAAGTTGTTCCAAACCTGTATACATTTCTTTGTTCTGCTGAACACAAAGAAAGATATTTGGAAGAATGATTGTAAACAAGCAAATCTCGCCCCCTATTGAATAACATAGTATTTTTTTCCCTATATGTTAGTCAATGGGGGGCGAGATTTGCTTGGTTACAATCATTCTTCCAAATATCTTCCTTTGTGTTCAGCAGAACAAAGAAATGTATACAGGTTTGGAACAACTTGAGGGTGAGTAAATGATGACAGAATTTTCATTTTTGGGTGAACTATCCCTTTAAAGCTGATGTGTGTAATGCAAGGCGATAGTAATGACTACTTTCAAACAGGTTTCCGGAAAGCCTGCTATTAGTTGGACAAAAAGATATTCCCGCCAAACATAATCTCATTGCAGTTTGTAACTATTTTATGTTTTGGCAAACTGCTGGCTAATTCGTATGATCTGCTTACACCCCAGTGACAGTTATGTCTTTTTTAAAATCGCACATTTTCATAGGAAATCACCACCTCGTAAAATAGTTACACTTTCCCGTGATGTCGGGTTGGTCCCGCCAAAAGATGTTTTGATAGTGCCACATTTTGTACACTTTTTGGAGGCTAGGAGAAAGTGTTTTAACATAAAAAACTACAAACTTCTGCTTTAAACTCAGTGGATTTAGGAAGCGAGTGCATGACTTATAGATCACAGACCAAATTTCTCTTATCAGATCTATTTTTTATGTGCAGATATCACTTTTATGTTCAGATATCACAGTCTACTTGCATTACTTTGATGCAAGACCACTTACGTGCCACAGCTGACCATGATGCTGCCAACGCGGTCGGTAAAGCCGAAGGTGTACATACTGGGCACATCATCATCGATAATCTCCATTTTACGGCCCTTGAACTCACCAACTTCATACAGACAGATCTTATGCTTTTCTGGGTCCTGTGAGGAGCAAGAAGACCAAGGTATAATATTTATTAATAAATTAATATTGATTCAACTTTTTTTTAAAGTTTTACTTTATTTTTTTAGTTTAAATTTTATGTATATAGTGAGTGATATAGGACAGGAAATGATGGGAGAAGAGTTAAGAGATTAGGAAATGTTGGGAGCCAGATTCAAACTTGCATTGCCTGCAAACGCAAGCACCATTGCTCAGTTTGTTAGTGAATACATCAATGAATATGGATTTAAATATTTTTGGCAGTTTTGGATTCAGTGAGTGTGAGATTGAACAGGAAATGATAGAAGGGTGTGATGGCATTAGGAAATGTTGGGAGCCAGATTCGAGATTCAAATTTGCATTGCCTGCAAAACCACCATGACTCAGTGTGGCAATGAATACATCCATGAATATAGATTTAAAAATTATTTTTCCTTTTTCAGTGTATTTTTAGCCTTTTTGCCATTTTTATGGATAGGAACTCAATAGGAATGGGATTCAAATTCGCATTGCCCAAATGAGCACCATGGCTCAATGAACCAAACGGAATAATATTTTGATGATTTTGCAAAAAAAAAAAAAAAAAACTAAATGAAAAGATTCCAAACATATGTATAATGTATAATGAATATAAGGGATGAATACCATTCTGACAGGTCTGAAGGACAGCAGGTAGTCATTCCTGTGGCAGTTGCTCCAGCAGTCCCAACGGGGGTACTCACCCTTCTCCAAGATATACATCTCTCCACAGAAGTTCATCTGTTCCCAACCCACCCAACTAAATAGGAGAAAGAAGGATAAAGAGAATGGAGGAAGTGTTGAATAACAGAACAATTGGTAAGTCACTCGTATATATATCACAGAAAGACTTACGGGCCACACTCCACACGGAGGGAACGCACTCTATCCATGCCCATTTCACACACGTTCATGCACTCGTTGGAGATCTCGATCATGCGGCCCTGAAAGTTCTCCTGATCAAACACATACATCTGAAAGAGAAGAAAAGGAGACAATAAGGTCATTTTTGCTTGTTATGCAACTATAAATTAAAGTTGTCAGTTTTAGTTGAGCTTAGCTTAAAAATACTGCATGCATACACACCTACATCTATTTCTATGGAAACTGAGTTTTGCTTAGCTGTTTGTCATCATACATGTTTGTAATTTAATCAGTCATCACATGCAACTTTAAAGGGTTAGTTCAGCCCAAAATGAAATTTCGGTCAGTAAGTACTCACCCTCATGTCGTTCCACACCCACAAGACCTTTGTTCATCTTCGGAACACAAATAAAGGTATTTTTGATGAAATCCAAGAGTTTTTTTTAATCTCCCATAGAAAGCAACAAAATGACCACATTCAAGGTCCAGAGAAGTAGTAAAGAAACATTGTTAAAATAGTCAACAAGACTACAGTGGTTCAACCTTAATGTTATGAAGCGACGAGAATACTTTTTGTGCTCAAAAACAAAACAAAAATAACGACTTTATTCAACAATTTTTCCTCTTCCCTGCCAGTCTTCTACACAGTTGACGCAGTTCAACATTTCTGTGTTTACATCCGAACGCCCGCTCAGTTTTGGCAGACACTGTTCACGTGAGCACCACGACGCATGCGTGTGATGCTGACGCAGGAGTGGCCAATACAGATTCGGCGTTTTAACGTAAACACAGAAACCTGCACTGCGTTCACTGCGTCAACTGCATAGAAGACTGACAAGGAAAGGGGAAAATTCGTTGAATAAAGTTGTTATTTTTGTTTTGTTTTGGCACACAAAAAGTATTCTTGTTGCTTCATAACATTAAGGTTGAACCACTGTAGTCACATGAACTGTTTTAACAATGTCTTTACTTCTCTGGACCTTGAATGTGGTAATTTCGTTGCTTTCTATGGGAGATTAAAAAAACTTCTTGGATTTTATCAGAAATATCTTAATTTGTGCTCAGAAGATGAACGAAGGACTTGCGGGTGTGGAACGACATGAGGCTGAGTAATTAATGACAGAAATTTCATTTTTGGGTGAACTAACCATTTAAATCTGTAAATATGGTACTGGTACATACCTTGTAGTTTCCCATGCCCGTCTCGGTTCTCTTTTGAGTCTGAGCAGCCTTCCCATCAGGCTGAGAGGCGGGCTTGGACTTCTCTCCACCAGTGGACATGATGACTACAATAAGAGAGCATATGTATGAGTGGAGAAACGTGCATAATTTGCAGCCTCCTTGCTGGAAAATCTATTGTTGGACATGTAGTGATGTCAAGTGCTAAATATTGCTCAAAGCAATTAATGAATCCCATTCTTTCAAATCGAGTACATTTATAGCCCATGGATGAATTCTTCACCCACTTACTTTGAAAGAATTTCACAATAGTCTTATAGATGTGCAATGCTCATACGTAACATAATTTGCCCGAGATTACTAATTTAGAAATATATGACAAAACGGTACATTATAATGCAGTTCAAGCCGAATATTAAAACTGAAACATGGAATAGGACCTCTAAGGTATCTGATGGAATACTGTTGAAATATTGTGAAAATGCCTGATATAATTCTTGCCTTTTTTACAAAATATTTGCGTAAGATATTTAATTAGCCTGGCCCCAGATTTTCACAAGGCTTAAAACATAAACCTTTTTAATTAAAATAACAGCCACCCCAGTAGTAATTAACGATCATTTTTAAATGCGCACTCAGTCTTTAATAAATATATAAAACTCATCACTTGGTACTGCTTTTTTTATAATTTATAAATTACTTTTTAATTTACTTTCACCTTATGTCTCTCTCACTCTTTTCATATCCACAGCATAGACACAGCTTTTTTTCTTTTCTGTATTAATTTTTCTGTTATGACTAAAAGGTTACAGTTCACCCTGACAATGTATAAAGTACTATGCTCAAAAAAGGATTACATTTTAATTGCTTTCTACCGGTGACTAATGTGTCAAAGCTGTTAGAGATATTCTTACACAAGCCATTGCTGGAGTTTCTTTGCTGTAGACTATTCAACCAAATGAAATGTGGGAATGACTTGCTCCAAGTTTGTTTTTGCTCACAGACCCCAGTCTCTTACCTGAGTGTTAGTCAGTAGCCGCTGTCTGTCTCAATCAGTGTGTCAGTGTGTGTATTGAAAGCAAACATGTGTCCCTTTTATAGGCTGGCGCCTAGCATGGGGGGATTAGGCCCACAGAAACAAACTCGCTGAGCTCACCAACCCACACACAGAAAAGAAATCACCCCATCATCAAACAGAGAGAGAGACAGACAGAAAGAGGAGAGAGGAGTACACTTCTTTCTCAAACACAAGAAGTCTTTTTCATAACTGTGGAAGCTTACCTTCTGTCAGTGTGTGTCCAGTTCTGAAACTTTCCAAGGTGACGACAAAATTAAGCTGTTAGACAAATTCCAGACTGTGAAATGAAGGACATAAAACCTGATGAAAGATAAAATCACATTTGATGAACACCGAGCCAAACTCTCACATACTAGGCTTGAAAGCTTAGATTATATTTTCCACTATTTTTCATTGGATAATGCTATGATATTTTTCATAAAAGACTAATTCAAATAGTGCCAGTAGAAGTTCATTACGGTTTTGTTTTAATTTGCAAACTGCATTAGCCTGCTGCCACTGTACACTTATGTTGTGTTAAAATTGACAGAACAAAATCGCATTTGTCAATGTAAATTTAACACCAAAGCCAAACCTTCAGGCACCAAATTCAAGACTTGGCGAATTTCCAAACATACACTGAATTTATATATTTTTTCATAAAATGCAAGTTAATTTTCTTTTCTTTGCTTTTTTTATGAGGAATATGCCAGCAAAACCGTACTAATTAAAATTTAAGTTTCATGGTTGAATGATGCTGTTGGACTAATAATTATAGCTTAAAAACATGTTACAAAAATCCTACGTGGAATACACGTCAATATCTGCATTTACAGTGTGAGGTCCATAAAGTCCTACTGTTTCAATTACTGTTTTTTTTTGTTTGTTTGTTTTTTTAATTGTAGCTATTATAAACTGCATTATGAATGACATCTCACCTTAACACTTCTGTGCATCATATAAGGTGAGGACAATGATGAGCAGCTATAATGTGACACATGTTAACAACACTACATCCTACAGTCTGGATAGAGAAGTTCTGGTGAATTTAGACTATAGTAAACTTGATTATAAAAGTTTGTCTGTATTACAGAAACTTCCTATCTTAATTTTTACTTAAGATTTGAAAAAGTTGTATTTCTGAAAGTGAATTACTATGGTTACTAAACAGATAGAATAGGATTCTAAGGTATGATATCTTTGTAACACAGAAAAACAATCCCAAAACTTACAGTAGGGCCTACAGTATATTTTTTAAACCTTTTAAACAAAACATAAAAGCTGCATAAATCAGTATTTTGGGGATGACTATTCCCAAATATAGTTGCATCTGTTATATTATATTTGCCAAAACTGAGCTTTTTGAAGACTTCTAAGCTGTCGTGACCTTAAGACAGCAGATAAACTACAGATATGTTTCTGGGAGGTATGAAAGAGAGGACGTCCACCCCTGCAGTGGGTCAAATCCCTGTATTCTCCACCTATAGGCCGCTCATTGTGTACCATACGATGCACAGTGCTGACCGATAGGAATACAGCCGCTTGAGCTCCATTGTGCGGTTCAATGTGTCTGCATTCACACGCAGCACGGGCGCGCGCGCGCTCACGGCTTCATCAAATCCAATGCGCTGACGGTGCAAAATACTCCACTACCCTGGACTCACAATAAAGAGAATGATCTCACAAACACACCCAAACACGCACACACACTCCCTTACAGGTCCTTCTATCAGTTTCAGCGTCGCGACGTGCACCCAGCTGTGATGGTCGCTATAAAATAGAAGCGCCAAATAATCAAAAAACTCCTCGCAAAACGGGACTGACGAGCATCACTGTAAAATAGGACAGGTGGAGATTCAGGTAAGATAAAGCTATAGTAATAGATTGGATCCGTGTTTTATGGAAATTAAGAGAAAAATTGTCAACTAATAGCTATTAGTAGCCTACTAAGTCAAACTTGGTCAGCTTTACTGTTGTGTTTGGGATATAGAATAAAATAGCCTAAAAGGCCAACATCAAATGAGTTGTCATTTGAAGTTTTTTTTTACATATACACATATAGGCCTAGAGCCTATATATCAGCCAAGCAAAGAACGCTGGAACATATAGTCTACTGTTGCAATATATTATATAAATTTAGGCTATAAAGGCTGTAATTACTCTTCCAATCGAGTACAATCCAAGTTATATTTTCTATGGACAAGTTCACTAAAATATTGCGCTATAATGTAACATGTCTTCTCTCTCACACATAAATCAAATTTGTGTCTCTAATTGTCTTTCTTTCCTGAGAACTGCTGAGGATCTAGCAATATATTGCCAAATTTTCACTGCAAAGGTTGCACAAAAGTGATACAAGAGACATTAAATCATTATCAGAATCAAGTATTCTGGAGAGCTGTGTAATATAATTTCATAAATGCAAAATTACACATAAATATTATAAAAATTATAATTGAATTCAATAGGGATTTGTGTTATTATAAAAATTCCATTAGCAGTCCTTATAGGAATTGTCTAAAATGCCCAAATGTACGTCATACATGTCAGGATGTAACAGAGCTGTGCATCTGTGCATGTCCCAAAGTCTGTTCTAAAATACATTTAAAGAAGTTTTCAGCCTTCCCTCTTGTGTAGGAAAGAAGATGAACAAAGTTACCAAGATCCAAACAAACCCATCAATGTCTGGCATAGACATGGCTCCTTGCTTTAAGGTAAAAACCTTTCCACTCTTTCTCTCATGTGAGAAGCACAATGAAAGAGTGAGAAACAAAGTATTGATTCGTTGTCTGAAAGTGAGAAACAAGGCGCTAAACCATCAATGATTTAACAAAGGCTTCTTAGGTATTGATTTTGAGACTTTATAGATGAATGCTCTGTGGACGATTACTGCTGCTTCTTCTTGTCCAAGAAGTGCAGAATTCTGTATTATTTAACAGATACGGGACATAATGAAAGGAGAGGAGGCCTCTGGTTGTGTTTGTATAGGAGAGAGATTTCAGGTTACAAATGAGAATATGGAACTGTGGCATGTGTGTGTTTGTCAGGTGACCGTGTTCGAGCAGGAGCATTTCCAAGGCAAGTGTCAGGAACTCACCTCAGAGTGCCGCAACATCCAGGAGCGTGGGTTTGACAACATCCGCTCTATCCGTGTGGAGAGCGGCGCGTGAGTCGCCCACTCTGTGTTAATGATTGCAAAATCTTGCCAGTTAGTAAGGAAATCACGCTTTTAGATGTGTTTAAAAGCTTTTAAGTGTTTCATCCTGAGATGATTTGTAGAATCTGATGATGATTTGGGAAAATAATAAATTATGAGAATGACTGAGCTGCCATAACTCAGCATTACTTGTGTAGTTATAGAATTGTCTTTTTCATGCTTCCTTTAAGAGAAGAAAAACTACATAACCTTAAAAATGTAACTTAATATAATGGCTAGTTAACAAAGCAAAAAATACCAGCAATATGGTTGCAATGCTTATTATAATACCATAATACACCAAAATGTATTTTTTAATGAAAACAAAACATCATATATTCCTCCAAATCTATTGTAAGTACTTTATACACATCCAGTCAGAAGTTTTAAATTGTTGTGTATTTGTATTTACTTTTAAATTGCATTAAGCAGCAAAAACTGGTAAATGTTTCTTGAAATCAGCATATTAGGATGATTTCTGAAGGATCATGTGACTGAAGACTGGAGTAATGAATGCTGAAAATGTTTTAACTCTCTTTAAATCTGTGCAGCTGGGTGGGATACGAGCACCACGACTTCCAGGGGCAGCAGTTTGTCCTGGAAAAAGGAGAATATCCCCATTGGGATGCCTACACCGGCAGTCTGGGCTACCATGTGGAAAGGATGATGTCCCTGCGCCCCATCTGCAGCGCTGTGAGTGTGTGAGCACATACTGATGCCTTGAAAGACTTTTATTCTCAAACTTTTCTAAGCAATTTGACTGAGTTTTGCGTGACTGACAATAAAACGAGAAGAGAAAGTCTCATAGGCTCACAATGAAAGACAGAGCTGAGCCACATCTCGGGACTATGTGGACTTTTTTGGATAAGCAACCACGTAGCAACAGGCAAAAACACCTTAGCAACTGCATATCAATGCACCGAAACCAATCAGAACATGTTAGAAACCGTATATAAACCCCTGTACAACATGCAAATCACCAAATTACCATTGAGATTGATGGTGATGTTTTAGATGGTTTTGAAGTGCTCAACTTCATTCAAGCAAACAAGTGTCTCTCATCAAAGCTTTCCCCCATTTCCTTCCAATCTCTCTCTCCATTTGTAGGCCCACCAGAGCAGTCGCATGGTCATCTACGAGAAGGAGAACTTCCTGGGCCGCAGTGTAGAGCTGTGTGACGATTACCCGTCTCTGCAGGCCATGGGCTGGTGCGACAAGCAAGTGGGCTCCATGCATGTGCAGTGTGGCGCGTGAGTAACGCTCGACAAAACACCATTAGTGCCAAACTACTGTTCTCCTGAACATTTCTCATGCTCAACAGCTGCGCTGACAATACACATACACACAACACAGATGAGACCAGCGTCATTAGCTCACATTTCATAGTATCCAGTCCTTGTACTTGTGAAGTGTTAATGATTTTGCTTTCACAAAACAGTCGAGTGCAACATACTGTCAGATAAAAGATCTTTGTTTGACTGCATCAACAGTCACACACAGATCATGCACCACATAACAGCAATACTGTACCTGTGACCGCCGTATCTGTTATGTAATGACGTTATATAAACATTTCAGTGCACATCATCACAGAAACTGATAATTTAACACAGTGATAATTTATAAGCGATCTGAGTCCCGTTTTTACATGGCGGATGAAATAAATTCCATACATTGCATGGAAGAACTATTTTGACTTAAGCCAGTAAGCAAGAACAACTCATTTTTACTTCAGAAAATATGAGAAGTCTATAATTATTAGTTATTATAAGCAAGCTGTAGTTAATTATAATGATTTCTGATACTTTTTGAAGCAATCTGACTTTCGATTTTCATCTGTCAGATGATAAAAAAGGAGATAAATATCAGAGGGAGGAGCTTATTGACTTGGACCAGACCAGTAGCAATCACCAAGAAACCACAAAGAACACCCGAGGGGATTTTTGCAAGCACCTAGCAATGTCCTAGTAGCAACTACCCAAAACTCCCAAGCAAAAGTTTGATTGATTATTTTTACGTATTACATAGGGCTGGGTAAAAAAAGATTGATTTTTCAATTTGAATCGATTCTTGTTTTGAAGAACCGATTCGATTCTTAAAGGATTAGTTCACCCAAAAATGAAAATTCTGTCATTAATTACTCACCTTTATGTCATTTCACACCTGTAAGACCTTCATTCATCTTCAGAACACAAATTAAGATATTTTTGATGAAATCCAAGAGGTATATGACTCGTCCATAGACAGCAATTTAACCAGCACTCTAGAAAGTTACTAAAGGCATTGTTAAAAAAGTCGACGTGACTGCAGTGGTTCAACCTTAATTTTATGAAGCAACAAGAATACATTTTGTGCGCAAAAACAAAACAAAAATAACGACTTTATTCAACAATATCTTCTCTTCTGTGTTATCCTCATACGCTGTTTACGTTCAGACGTCAGAACGCCGGCTCATTATTGGCCGGCTCCTGCACCAGCATCACACGCATGCGTCGTGCTGCTCACGTGAACAGCGTCAGCCAATACCGAGCCGGCGTTCTGACGTAGAACCTGGAAGCACTGAATGTAAACAGCGTAACGTTCTCAAATTCGCACCTCCCATCTAATAAATGCAATAAGCTTTGTGGTTTGTTACTTCTGATATGAAACGTCTCAGCTTTAAAATTTTGTTAATTTTATTATGGAATTCAAACAATAACTACCGTTTTAGTGCATTTTCATGTGGTGCGACTGATCATATAGTGCCTGAAGCAGAAAGTATACTTCGTTTTTTTACGTGTACACACAGTCGAATGCACAGCCTTGCAAAGTATACTTCACTCGACTCATACGTGTACACAGGCGTTCGACGCATGCGCATTGCGACAAATTGCTATACCTCTATGAGTTACAACCCATATAAACATCTTTGTATTCTTTCATGCTAGAGTTTTACAAATTAGGTACCTTCTAACCACTTCGCACAATCTCTCGTCTATGTAGGCTGCCATTGTTGCTGTAGCTTGCACGCATTCCAGTCTGTTTTAAATTGACGTCCCCAGGGCACAGTTGCCACCTTGTGGATAAAGTAATTACTGGAAAAACATTAAATGAGCATGTGTGACCTGGTTATAAAAATTTGGCGGTGTGCATTCAGTACGCATGTACTTTTCTGATGACGAAACTCGCATCGCGCACTGTACGCTTACCTTTGTGTGAAGTATACTTTGACCTTTAGTTCAAGCGAAGCAGCAGCGCAAAGCGCACATGAACTGATCATCTCTTCCTCTTTACTAATTGTTACAGCACAAAATAAACATGAATGAACATCAGAAGGCATTTTGAAAGATACAGTACAACTTACCGAAATCCGTATTATGTCTCATGTAATCGCTCAATCAGTGTTTCAACCACGGAAAGACATCAATAAAACAGCTTGTGAACAATGTCACGTAATGTTACATTTACCTCAGAAAAGCCATTCATTGTCCTAAAACTTGTTATAGCCTGCTAGAAAAATGGACTTAGAGAGAATTTTTATAAATATATGGGTAACACTTTACAATAAGGTTCATTTTTTTTACATAAATGTATTAACTAACATTAACTAACCATGAGCAATACATTTGTTACTGTGTTTGTTAATCTTTGTTAACCTTGTTAATAAAAATACAGCAGTTCATTGTTTGTTCATGTTAGTTCACAGTGCATTAACTAATGTTAACAAATACAACTCTTGATTTTAAGGTTTATGTTTGGTTAGCCAGGGAAGTTTTCTTAACGGAAATAAAAAATTAGTTTTTGGTTTGTAAGATTCCCAGAACGTTCCCAAAGTTTTTTAACGTTCCCAGAACGTTATTCTAACATTAATCTAAGATTCCCAGAACATTAGTTTTTGGTTTGTATAACGTTTTTCTAACGTTCTCATAACGTTATTATAACGTTCCCAGAACGTTATTCTAACATTCCCAGAATGTTAGTTTTTGGTTTGTATAACGTTATTCTAAGGTTAATCTAACGTTCCCAGAATTATTATAACGTTTCCAGAACATTAGTTTTTGGTTCCCAGAAGGTTATTTTGTTAATAATGTATTAGTAAATGTTGAAATTAATATTAACAAAGATTAATAAATCATGTAGAAGTGCAGTTCATTATTAGTTCATGTTAACTAATGAACCTTATTATAAAGTGTTACCAATATATGCACTATTTTGCATATTCATTGTATTTCTACTCAACCTGTTCTTCAATATTTAATGTAGCCTATGTTTGAATAAATCCATCATGTTTTATGACAGCCATCATTTAAATGTTTATATTTAAAAACAAATGAGTAGAAACATAATTGTCATTAATAAAAATGTATTATTATAACATTATTATAAAAACTTCCTTATGTGTAATTTAAATGTAAGTAGCCTACAAATCAGTTAATTGTGACCTTTAATATTATAGTGATGTACAAACTGTGGTTCCCTGTATAGTTTACAGCATCAGTTTTTTTTGTTTTTTTTTTGCCATGTACTGGGCCTGATAGGCCCCAATTAATCGAAATTGAATCGAATTGAATGGTGAAATTTGTGTCAATGCCCAGCCCTAATATTACACTTCTAATGGACATTAGAATCCAGCTGAATTTGATACAAGCTGCTCTTCTGTTAAAACACTTTTTATTCCCTTCCAAACAGCTTGTCATATTTTCGCTACATCTCATTTCCTTGCTTCATTTTTTCTTCTTTTTTTGACCTCTCCATCTGCCTCACACTCCTGGCATCCTCTGTTTCCCTGCAGCTTTGTGTGTTACGAGTACCCTGGCTATCGAGGACAGCAGTACGTTATGGAGTGTGACAGGCACAGTGGAGACTACCAGCACTGGAAAGACTGGGGCTCCCACTGCCAGACCCCTCAGATCCAGTCCATCCGCCGAATCCAACATTAATGCCTAAGGAAAAAATGGAAGGAAATGGAAGGTGTGCAGAGTGAGGAAGCAGAGGAGCCGCATCAATCATTCTAGCAGCAGTCACTTTATGAGGTGCAGTGTGGCAAATTGTAAAACCTTCACTGGTTGCAAGTAGTTTCCACTTGTGGTGCTCTAGTACAACACAAACAAAAAAATTTCTAATGTCATGCATATACAGACACACATCAATGCTCTTTTGTGAAAAGGCACAACTCATATTCGGAAGTGCACATCCCCACACATGATCCAAGGTAAAGCAGTAGCAGATATATACAATACTTACACAATATTCTATTCAAAAGAAGCACAGTGGAGGACACCGGGGAGTGAAGATCAGTAAATCAAAGCAAGATGTATATCTTTATATGCAAACATGTCATGCTGTGTGACATTGGGGACAGATGGGAGTTTGTGTTAAACCATTCGGAAGAGAGGAGGATGATGGGTGACTAATAAATGCATACTCACCTCAAACTAGCATATATGGCCTTTTTGTCTGTTTGTGTGTAATCTGAGGGACACTTGACATTTGACTTGACATTTGATATTCAACAGTGCTTTGATCTGCCTGCATTGACACCATTCTTTAAGAGCTGCTGTGCAGCCAAAATTATATACCAGTTATCACTGTAAAGCTGCTTTGACACAATCTGCATTGTAAAAAGCGCTATATAAATAAAGGTGACTTGACTTGACTTGACTTAAGTGGACACTAACCAACTGTAAATGATTGTAACTGTCCTCAGTATAATTTTTAAAAAAATCTGAAAAATGATTATATTCATATTATATAGTCTTATTATAAAATGGATACAATACATGCTAAAAACACAATATCGTAACAGCTGTGACATGAAACACCTGCAAATCAATGCAGGCATTTCAATATTTTCAATTATTTTATTCCATATATATAATACACAATAAGGCTTATGCTGGGGGCGAGGGAAAAATATGTCAAAGTACTGTAAAAATGTTATTTTGGGAAAAAATAGGGTGACCACCATTCAGAGCATGTCTGTAAACATCAACTTGATTATGTCAAAATCCTAACTAAGAACACGCGAAGGGACCATTCACACGGAAAGTGTTTTTGAATCCCACTGTGCTCCTTTTCCATTGTTTTTTTTTTTTTAAACATGCGCAAAACAAATGTCTTTGACTGTTGCACTTGCATCTGGCGTCTTTTGTATTTAAAGGTGAAGTCACAAACTAAGTAAAGTGACGTGAAGGTATGGCAAACATACTCAGAATTTATCCTCTGCATTTAACCCATCCAAGTTAGAAGCAGTGAGTAGTGAACACATACACACACTGCAAACTGTGGGGACACACACTCGGAGCAGTAGGCAGCCATTCACTGTGGCGCCCGGGGATTGATTGGGGGTTAGGTGCCTTCCTCAAGGGCACCTCAGTCGTTTCCTGCTGGTATTGATCGAATCCGCGACCTTCGGGTTACATGTCCGACTCTCTAACCATTAGGCCACAACTGCCCCAACTTAGCAACTTTCTGTTGGTCAGTGCGTGCAGGACTTGACATAAACATCCGCCACCCCACCAAATGCGGGGGGATTTCAGCCGTAGCATGTAACGCAGTCACTCCTACAAGCCACTTTGGTGGGTAGAATTTTATATATAATAGCCTATATATATTTTTCAATTATAGTCTTTTAAAAAGGCATCTGAAATAATAAAATAAGTGCAATGTAGTGTTGTCAAAAATATCGATTTTTTTCAATAAATATCGATACTGAAATATCTGAAACGCTTTCAATACTCGTTTTCCACAGAATACATACACGATACCAGCTGTTCTTTCTCGTTCTCTCATCTCTCCGACAGGGAGTTGACACACAAACCCACCTTCCCCCACTCACTCGTTTAATTTGCTCTGGATGAATATTGTTGGCATTACAGGGCTTGAATTTCGGCGTGGGATTATGCGTATTGCGCATAATTTTACTTATTCCTGCAGATTTTGTGCTCACACCCAAAGTGCGTGCACATAAAGCCACCTTTCAGTACTAAATTGAGTTCTTTTTCACTGCTTATTGCACTTAAACAGTAAAATACACACAAAATAATGTCAAAATGTCGGTCTTGGCGAGTATTCATGTAAACGCAGTCAGTTATGTTTTAAGGGAACGTAAACAGTTAAGAAAGAAAACGCATGTGTAACAGTATAATGGATCCGTGTGTCAGGTCTCAAAGTGACAGCAGCCTAACATAACTGCTGCCAAATTATGATATAATATTAAAAATATATATATAGCAGTTTTTCCCCATGGTATCAATGTCAAAATGTCATAATAACTTTGGAAAACCACTAACCACAGTGGCTGGTGAGTAAAACCCTAGCCAAAAAACGGTAAATAGTGCAGGTGTTGTGCTGAATTTCGACTCCCTGCCAAATTATTACCCCCCTCGTTGAAGTCAGTACCTGATTGCCTAATTCTAACCCCAGTCCTAATCCTAACCACCCCTAATCCTAAACCTACCTATACTAGGGGATAATAATCTGGCAGGGGTCAGAATTCGGCCCAACACCTCCCTATATGCAAACTACGCATGTTGCGTAGGGCCCCTGAACCACCAGGGGGTCCCCTTGCTCTCAAAGATTATTTAAGTAGCATATCAGTACATAATGTAAACATGATGATATTTTTTTATAACATGCAAATATATATGCAGATTCAGCTTTAGCAGAGTCATGTGGAAATTTCTTTTTAAAATGATTAATATTTATTTAATAAATAAATATCTTGTTTCATAGACAAGGCTTAAGCTAGTCCTAGACTAAAATGCATGTTTGAGCTGTTTTAAAGGTGCAATAGGTGATTCTCTACAGAAACTTTTTTTGTTATACTGGTTGCAAGTCTCCTCATATCCTGACAGCAATCACTATTTTAAATGGTCTAAATGTATTTTTATAAATATATATCGTCTGTGGAATGCGTAGGACAATTAAATGTTTATCCAATTATTATATTCGGTCCAAATGAAATTATACAATGTCCTACCTGCCTGTCAGCGTATGTTTTTACATACCCTCACACACCCTGTTCGCACAGACATCATACGTCATCAGCACGTTTCATGCTATGCAGAGTTTATACAGACAGACCTCATTCAGAGAGCACCGCAAACAAACAGCAGCCACCTTTTACAGTTCCTGCCGAATCAAAACTTATGCTGCACTCACGCCATAACTACCGTAATTAAGAGATGGCAACCCGTGACGTTCTAACCGGAGCTGTTCACTTCTCAGACTCTGAATTATGCGCTTCCATGTCAGCAGTATCAGCACCGAAATGAATCTGCAGCAGTCAGGTACAAGCTCTCTAAGTTGTTTATGTTCATTATTATTGTAATGTTATGTGCTTTGACACATGAGGTAGTTTAATGCTGTCTCTTGTGACGCTTTGCCGGGAGCAGCTGTGTGTGTGTGCGTTCATGTTTTGGAGGAGGCGTGGCTTTGGACGACGATTTGCAGGGAGGGTGGGATTGTATGCTTTCAGTGCTAGCAGGCTAATGTTAGCATGTCCCAGATCACCTACTGCACCTTTAACTGAAAGCAACTTGCACTGACATATCTTAAAATACATCAGTGCCATTGTTTTGTCTAAAGATGCACACTAGTAATGTTTTTTACTAGGGTACATTTATAAAAGCTACTTAAATGCTCTAATTGAAGGCCTAATCCTGGCTTAGTCTAAGCCCTGTCTGTGAAACCGGGCCTTTAAATTCTTATTTAGTCTTGACATACCAATGAATTTGTAAAAAAACAAAAACAATACTCCAGTCCCAATCTCCAGGTTCAATAATAGTCCACTGTGTTTCGTTAGAAATGCCCAATGATGAAATATAATTTTCAGTTTGTGTCTGTACACATCAATAAAACGTTCTCATGCGTGGTTTAATGTATAAGAAATAAACACATTACTTTTCAGTCATGCAAACTGCTGTGTGACTCCTGTCAAGTGCTTTAAAAACAATGCCCACTAGTCTAAAGTTAGCTCATTTAGAGAATTATTGATGTATTTTCGTGTTTACTTGAGCTTTCTTGGGTTAACTATATTTATCATGCTTTAGTTTCATTAGTATATCACACATTTGGCAAATCATTTCAGCTGTGTGTTATAGTTTTTCTGACAGCTAGATGGTTCCAGAGCATTACTTTTAGCATTTATTTAGTTGTCATCATTTGGATTTCATTTTTCTTAAAGGGATAGTTCACTCAAAAATGAAAAGTCTGTCATCATTTACTCACCCTTAATTTGTTCCAACTGTTGAACTTCTTTTAATTTGAGTGCTGCATATTTAGAATGCTATGTAATGTGTGAGACACTGCAAAAGACACGCGACCGAAGAGCAACGGCCAAAAAAAGTCCATCTAGCTCATGTTTACATAAAAAAACAATGGAAAAGCAGCAGTTTTCTATTAACAGCCCCTAAGAATATAACTGCATTAAGCACCTACATCTAATGCAAATGAAAGAGAAAAAACTGAAAATACTGAAAGACTGCAAAACATCACACGTGAATAACTGTACACTAAATTTAAGTATTATCTTTTGAATCATTCACATTATAGCTTTTCATACGTTGCTTAATACATTCTAAAAGCAGCATTTTAAATCACATAGAATCTCTCTGTCATCTTTATTACAGTATTAGTTTTATAACGTCATATATAAAAATGAAATGTAACACTTTTTTTAATGGAGAGCTATTTGTTTCTTTAGTTACAATGAGGAAAACAGCTATGAAGTGGATAAAGAATTACTGCACAATGAAATACACAACTCAAGCACATCACCTTGACCAAAGTCCAAAATGGAGAATATCTATTTCTATGGCAACAAACCACCTAACCTTAGAAGGTATCAGCAGTTTCCTCTTTTCACTTCCCATTTCAATGAAACACTTGTGTCACTTCTACTTTTTTTTATTATTTTTTTTTTACTGTGGACTATTTTCTGACCTTAATTTTTTTCAACGGTGGCCCACACTTTTCCTTTCCAAAGAAAAACAAATTATTTCATAAAAAAGTGTGTACAAGTTTCCAATACCATCGCTTCTCTTTCATTCTGGCTATTCAGTATTTTACAACTTCATCATTCACCTCTCCTTTTCTAGTCCCTCATGTGTTGGACATAGTCCTCTCTCTCTCCTGCCTGCTCGTAGGCAGCGTTGTCGTGTCTCCTCCTGCGGTCCCTAACCCCGCTCCTCTCTGGTCCCGGTGATCCCTGGGAATCGCCGTCTGTATTTTTGTCCTCCTCAACCAACATTCTCTCATCCTCTTCTTTCTCATCATCGTCAGCATCGCTCAGGTCCGTGTCTGATTCATCGGAATTTTCTTCCTCAAGGTATCGGTAACCTTTGACCTTTGAGGAACAGGATAGTAATGCAAGACATTAGCAATGAGAGCGATATGGAGGTATAATAATGACAAAAGAAGAAGTTTATCCATCTGGAACAGTAGTCAAGCCACTAAAAGGACAGTTTAGACAGTTATTTTATAATTATAAGTTTCTAAACTGTCCTTTTAGTGGCTTGAACATTGTTCTAGTTGGATAAACTTCTGCTTATGAATTCTGCTTTTGTCATTATTATACTTCCAAATTCCTCTCATTGCAAATGTCTCTAATAAACCTCTAATAACACATTTTTGTACAAAAAAAAAAAAAAAATTCATATAAGTGCGTCAACAAAAAAACAAAAAAATTAGAAAGTGTATTTTTTTTTTAACAAATTAAGGATGAGCCAAAATTATTGTTTGGTTAAATACAGGTGCTGTCAATAAAGTTGTTTTGAACCTGAAAACTTATAGTATTTTACAAAATAAATTAATTCAACTTCTTACAATTAGGGGTGGGACAAAATATCGATAGGGCAATATATCGTTGTCCTTCTCCGTGCGATACGAGAATCGATATGCTGGCGCCAAATATCGATATTTTAATTAATAAAATAAGACGCTCTAAATAGATTTCCCTGCTCCCAGTGTCACTACTTCATGGCTCCTCGAAGTGGCGCTCAACACATGAATGAGGAAAATGTGAACATAAGTTAACTAGCCTAAGAAAAGGAGGTTTTTAACAGGATGCTGGACAGCAGTATGAGTAAAATGATAGATGCCCCAGCCACATTTAAGTCCAAAGTCTGGAAAACCTGCACATGTCAAGCAATATATTGATTATCACAGAATTGCTGACTGTATTGTGATATTATTGCTATCATGAGCCATGTACTGTGTATCGTGAGGTACCCTATGATTCCCACCCCTACTAACAATGTGTACTACGCAAAAGTTGTTTCTTTAATAAACTCACTATAAATCTCCCATGAACTCACTGCAGTGACACATTAAAGTCACCATGAAATCAAAATAGGAAATTCTTATTTTTTACAGAATGTTGCAGTGTTTATTATAAATGATTTATCCGTGCACATCATTATTTTTTTAAATTCATATGCCCTTGTAATCTTTAATCAAAAATGTTAACCTCCCCTCCCCCTCGAAACGCCATCCACTCTTTTCATTTTGTGTGTCTCGGCAGAGGGTGGGACTAAATATCCTCCACATCTGACTGCAAACTGGCATTCATATCTGCCTCTATTTAGTTAGCAACGCCCAACTTCCTATGATCCATTCAATTCCCAAATACGAAATCAAGTCCTACCCTACATATTTTTTCCAGAAGCCGTTTCACTTGGATATACGTCACAATAGGAAAGACAATAGTATCATAAGTTCCGTTTCATGCCGACTTCAATAGCTGAATTACCTTGTGTCGTGGACGTGGAATCCGTGGCAACCTAAATGGAATTCTCTTTGCCAGGCGACGCTCCATCTGCACGTAGCAGAACGATGCTACTATGAGAGCAAACAACAGGAGTCCGAGCTTGGCCTTAGAAAGGGACCAGACAGAGAAAATGAGCAGCTGACTTAATCGTTATTTTAAACATTGATTTTTAATTCTGTGTTAATATGTAAACAAGAAATCTCCACATTTGTGACCCTGGACCACAAAACCAGTCTTAAGTCGCACGGGTATATTTGTAGCAATAGCCAACAATACATTGTATGGGTCAAAATTATCGATTTTTCTTTTATGCCAAAAATAATTAGGACATTAAGTAAAGATCATGTTCCATGAAGATATTTTGTAACTTCCTACCGTAAATATATCAAAAAATTATTTTTGTAAGTAATATGCATTGCTAAGGACTTCATTTGGACAACTTTAAAGGTGATTTTCTCAATATTTAGATTTTTTTGCACCCTTAGATTCCAGATTTTCAAATAGTTGTATCTCGGCCAAATACTGTCATATCAGCTTTCAGATGATGTATAATTTCAAAAAAATTGACCCTTATGACTGGTTTTGTAGTCCAGGGTCACATATTAAGGTGCAGTAACATATACCGATTTTGCAGACGAAATCCAGTCGTTTCATAGGAATCTGCGCAATCAGGAGTGTTGCGTAAAGGCGAAAAGTTTCCCCGGGCAGAGTTTACTCATGTTCACGTTGGTCATGCGAATGACCAACAGAAAGCTTCTTGGTTTGAAAGTAGCTTCTGTGTGAGCTGTGCTTCATACATTTCTACACTGCTGACAATAGACTTTCAGCCTATTAAATTTTGCTTAAATATTGTTAATGTGACCGTGCCTTAGACAGGACTCCAGGCTCAAATGGCCACCAAAATGCAAAAAAGTGTGACAATAGTTTAATGCGGTTTCATCAAATATCATCTTCTTAGAGTGCATGCCAGTGTTTTCTTTACGTAATAACAAAGCCTGATGTACGATTCACAAACTAAACACTTTGGTACACTGGTCCCATTCACAACCATTATAAAGCTTGGAGGAGCAAGGATATTTTTAAATATATCTCCGATTGTGTTCATCTGAAAGAAGATAGTCATTTACACCTAGGATGGCATGAGGGTGAATAAATCATGGGATAATTTTCATTTTTGGGTGAACTATCCCTTTAAGGTGTGGTCTGGTCACATTGGCGAAATTTCATGGACAAAAACCGCCCATTATCTATTATCAATAGTGTAGAGATGTATGAAGTACAACTAACACAGAAGTTATTTTCAAAGCAAGCAGCTTTCTGTTGGTCAACGTTGCGAATTCGTATGACTGACTGAACCTGATGTGCAAATCTGCAGAAGGAAATCTTTTACCCTCGCGAAATTCCAGATCACGTGGATTACTATTGAAATGACTAGACAATGTCAAACAGCAGTAAATGTGACTGTGCCTTCAGTCAAAAAGTAACGGAAATGGCTTTGAACTTGCTCCTTGAATCAGACAGTGAACCATTCAGAATCAAGTGACTTCCTCACTAAACCGTTAAGTTACTTATATCTCATTTAAAAATGAACCTGGAATTGTAATGTATAGGGTAAGTGTATCAATTTAAAATAGTATTTAAAAAAAAAAAAACAGACATTTTAGTTTGTTTTGTTTTTTTGTTTTTTTCAAACAGGAAGAACTATTTCTTCACAGAATGATATTAAATGTCACAAAAACACCCAATCATAAAAGTAACAGCATTAATTTGGAACTAATTTATGCTAAATTCACTGAACCAAATCACTTCTGAACAGCATCGTTCATCAAGCGATACTGTTATTTGTAATTTAAACAAGTCATTTGTTTTCTCCTATTATTTTTGTTTGTCTGGCATCCTATTACAGTAAATGCAAAGTATGCAATCAAAACCTACAGAAATAAAGGCCTTACCCGCATAGGCAATGCAGACCAAAGGTAGACGATGAAGATGGCAATGGCCTGGCACCAGTGATAGATTGTATAAACAAAATCTAGTCGCTCCTTGTCTTCATACAGCATCCCCAGCAGAGCTACAAACAACGTTATGTCATATCATTGATGTGATTGCAATCTAACCTCTCCCAGAATCAGTCTAGATGGCTACTTGCTGTATATTTTTCTACATCCTGTATGTTTTAAATGTATAAATGCCATTTGTACTCACTGCTCAGTCCAGTCTTATTGAAAGCAGTGCCCATACCCCAGAGGGCAGAGAGCACCAACAGATACGGAAGATTGTTAGGTGTTCTGGGTTGGGGCGACCAGCACATAAGGGTTATGATTAGCACAAAGTGCACGAAAGCTCCCACCAGAAGAATGACCGGCCTGGGCAGACGCAGCAGCGTCAGGGCCAGGCCCGAACAGATGGAGGATGACAAACCATACACCATAACCAACAACCACAGCTTCTCCATTCCGACTGAACACACTCCATATGACTGAGAAAGACGGGGATAGAAAAGAAGAAAAACCGTTTAGGTAATGAGTGATTGTGCGCTGTTACTTTAATAGCATAATTAACCTAAATACCAGGCAAATTGGTTTACTTGCTTCTTCGCAGTTGCTTAAAGGGATAGTTCACCCAAAAATGAAAATTCTGTCATTATTTTCTTATCCTCGTCTCATTCCAAACCTATAAGACTTTTGTTAATCTTTGAAACACAAATTAAGATATTTTTGATGAAACATGCATGGTTTCTGTCCCTCCATTGATGGTCCAGAGATCTAAAAAGGTCATAAAGGCATCATAAAATGAATCCATATAAATCGAGTGGTTTAAGTCTTGTGAAGATATATGATCACTTTATATGATGAACAGATTTAATTTAGGCTTTTATTTACATCTAAACAATGATTGACGCACACATATACATAAGGTAAATGTGGAAGTTTGTGTGTACGTCATTGGTTTGCACGAGAACCAATGAGGTTTGTTCTAGCATGTGACACACACAAAATGTCCATGTTTACCAAATGTAATTTGCTCTATGCGTGTATTTTTATGTGAATAAAAGCCTAAATTAAATCTGTTCATCATATAAAGCGATCATATCGCTTCAAGACTTCGATTAAACAGCTTGATTCATTAGGATTAATTTAATTATGGCGTTATGACCTGTTTGAATCTTTTACCTTTTGTAACCTGGACTTTCAATGGAGGGACAGAAACCTCCCAGGTTATTTAATAAAATGATCTTGATTTGTGTTTTGAAGATTAACCAAAGTCTTATATGTTTGGAACGACATGAAGATGAGTAAATAATGACAGAATTTTCATTTTTGTGTGAACTAACCCTTTAATATTGTAGCATGGCAACACAAAAAGCTAAAAAATATTCAGTGCTCAGAGCTGACACTGTGTGACTTTTGGTATTCAGATTTTACCTGTACATTTGATTAACGTTCAGATACACAGTCTAGTTTCTCTCACCAGTACGAGTCCCTGCACGGCGAAGAGCACTTCAAAGCCAGAGTAGATGAAGAAAGGACAGAGCAGACGGAGACGGTAGTCACGTAAGTGCTTGAAGGGCAACTGGAAGATGTTCCCCCAGCCGATGCTGCGAAGGTCAATTTCCTCTGTGGGCCGATATGCAGCTCCACACAACACCAGGAACTATTAGGGGAACATTGGCAGCACACTGTTAAAAGGGATAGTTCACTCAAAAATGAAAAATCTTCTTTAACGTGGAACACTCATGCAAGTCTTATAAAGCCATATGGTAACTTTGTGTGAGGAACATACCAAAATACTGTATATGTTGCTGATATCAAATGAGGGCATGATTTGAACTTAATTCAGGGTTATTATAGTTAACTAAAACTGTAAAAAAAAAAAAAAAATGTGTTGCTTAAAAATAAAATAAACTGACATAAAATATGTTTTTTTTATATTTTATTTTATTTTAGCTAATTGCCAAGGCAATGTTTCTCATTTTCATTTAGTTTAACTTGATGTACTAAAATAACTATTAAAAACTATATAGACATTTAAAAAAATGACAAAAACACGAAACAAAAATACTAAAACTTTAACAAAAAATGAAAATGCAAAATATAAAAATAAAAACGAATTAAAAATATTAATGAAAACTAAAATAGCATCTCAATGATACTAAAATAAAACAGACTTAATTTTAATTTTGTCAAAAGTTAATTCAAAAGCAAACATATGCTGTCAAACCTGGATCTAATACTAGTGTATTTGATTTGAAAGCTACGGCTTTTATTTGAAGCTAAGGCTGATCAAATTTCATCCCACATGAGTCATATGGACCACTTTTATGAAAATTTTTATGGTGCTTTTTTTTTTTTTTGTCAGTTTGGAGCTTGATAGTCATTGACTCATTCACTTTCACTACATGTTCTTGTTACAGTGTAATTACACAAATAAGTACTGTGTAATATTAATTAACAATATGTACTTAATACTCTATGTTTAGGGTCAGGATTTGGTTGGTATTGTGTTAGTTGCTTGTAATTATGCATAATTCATTATTATTACTAGTCAAATGTTACTAGATGGATTCGGAATAACTTGAGGCTAAATAAAAGATTTTAAGAGTACTTCTAAGTGAATATTCTATAGTAATAACAGAACTTCTAAGTGAAATATTCCTTTTTTTTTTACAAATTATTACTCGATTAAAAAAAAGGCCTTAAACCTAATTTGGCTAATTATGAAATGTCTATGTGAGAGGACTATCAAGGTCTTTCTAGTGTTTTAGTCACTGATTTATTGCTAATTTTTGGGATATTTAAGATGATGTGGCAAATAGAGACATCATAATAGTGATGATAATGAAAATGATAGTCTTACAATAAGCATGGCGAGGAAGGCTGCTCCCATGAGCACACTTTCCACCTCGATGAGCAGCAGAGAGCGAGGCAAAGTGCGCAAAACTGTCTTATTGAAATTCTCTATCACCCCTTTCCCACCAGCTCCTGAGAGAGAGAGAGAGAGAGAGAGAGAGAGAGAGAGAGAGAGGATAAGATGAAAAAAGAGAAAATAATGTATCTAACAAGACTGCACATGTTTTAAATTAGTTTGGTCTGGATGCATAAAGTTGTATAGAATTCAGGCTGCTTTTTTCATGTTTTTCACTATACAATATGGCAAGTGGGCGACTTTCCACGTTAAGCAGTGATGCTGGAAGCAGTGATGCACGTTAAACAGTGATGCTGGTGATTTGGCGTGATTGGCTATTTTGCAATTTCAAATACTGGTATAAAAAAAGTCTTATCGTCATCTCTGCTGAGAGCCAGGAAAAGCCAGACACAGCAGAGCATTGAAGAGCAGATGTGCTGACGCCCTGGTTTGCAGCAAGTCAGAAGTGTGAAGTTTCTAATTGCCAATTTTTTTCCCATCAGAGCCAACTGACTGTAAATATTCTTGACACATTCGATTTTATTTTGCAAGATATGTTCTCATTATTAACACATGGAACTAACAAGCTTTCAAGATGGTTTTGATAAGTTTTTTTAAAATTATTTTCTTTGGTGTTAACTGGATTTGACTGAAGTGAATTTCTTTTCGGCGCAATAATGTAAACTATTGGCAGTTCACTCACTTTATTTATAGTATTTGGACATTTTTAGGCCATACTTAATATATTAATTTAATTGATTTTTTTTAAAAAAGGCATCTGCAAACAAATTATAAAGAACTAACTTCAATTTTCTGAGTGAATTTGGCATAGAACAAAACATTGAAAACTTGTTTTGTTCTATAAATGCTGGTTGTATGAACAATGCTGAAAAAAATGTATCATGGTTTCCACAAAAATATTAAGAAGCACCAAATCAGTATATTAAAATGCTTTCTGAAGGACCATGTGACACTGAAGACTGGAGTAATGATCCTGAAAATTCCGCTTTACCATCACAGGAATAAATTACATTTTAAAATATATTGAAATAGAGAAGAGTTCTTTAAAATTCTAATAATATTTCACAATATTACTATTTCTTGATCAAATACATGCATAACTTTGACAAACTTTTGAATGGCATTGTATAAATACCATTTGGTATGATATTTTGTTATGTAATGCAATGAAATTCATACATTTATAAGAGTGGCTGATGTGTCAATTCTTTTTGGGGCCACCGCACATGGAGATTGTTCTTTTTCTGTCACTGACTTACTCATTTTCCTAGCAAGTCTAGTAGAGTTGGTGTTCAAGCAACAACTGTTGAGGTGAAATATTGTTTTCCACAGTGTCAAAGTTTTTGTTGTTTTTAAGTTTTCTTGCTCCCTTATAAATATATATACACCTATGTATACCTTATGTTTGGTGTGGTAGTTTCATAGCTATTTTTTATAGTTGTTATAACCTCCAGAAATATCCAACAAAACAAATAAGTGAAAACTTTTTTAAAAGTCTCTCCAGACAAACCAGCAGCAGCACTTCAGTTTTGAAAGTCTTGAATACTTTATAAAGTTATTTTTGACTGTTCTAATTCTACATTACTGATTCTACATGAATCAAGCATGTCAAAACTTCACAAAAGGATGTGAGAACTAATACTATGCAAATGTCATATTGAGCACCTGCTCATGAGCCTTTAAAATGTCAGCGTGTAAAGCTAAAAAGGAGGACAAGATTGAGAGAGAGGATTTTACCACACTGTGTAACTTTGAAGAGAGTGTGATTGTAATCATTCAGATAGTTATTGAGGAACAGCACCATGGGGAACTCAGCAAACACGAAACTCAGCTGCAGAGAGAGAAGAGAGACAGAGAGTGAACACTATAAATAGCCCCATGTTAATGCACAAACCCACATGCAGCCGGCATCTGACACATACACACACACACAGCTGTGAATACATATAAATACTTCAGTTATGATGGCAAAGGGGAGAAAACAACTAATCACAGGTTAACTATTACTGCTTACAGCCTTTCACACATTTTAAGAGTGCCTTGAAACTGCTTATCTTAACTCACATGGAAAAAAATGTAGAAGACGGACTGGAAAATGATGATGTACAAATGGAAGGCTCCTTTGGGGGGCTTCTTCTGCTCCTGGACATGTTCGTCCTTATAGTTCACATACTCATAGTACTGCTGGGCCATTCTGATAAGCACACAGGTGGGAAGTTATATATGGAAAGACTCAAAAGAAAACAGCTGTATAACTGAGTAGTGAGCTTTTGGTCATGCTAAGACAATGTGAGGAGATAAAGCTGAGAATTGCTAGCTAAATAATCTGAAAAATAATGACCAAGCAGGTTTCCCAAATACTTCCAGTCTACCAACTCACAGATTTGACTGGCTGAGTTGATGTTGCACTATTGGAAATCAACCTACAAATGGCTTACAGTATCTGCAAAAGCAAAACTAGTATCATTTTTTCTGAACGATACCAATAAACAAATACTGGCGATTATTTTCATGTTATGGCCAGTAATTGCAAAATATATACTCAATATCTGATAGAGATACACTACCAGTCAAAAGTTTTTGAACGGTAAGATTTTTTAAAATGTTTTTAAAAGAAGTCTCTTCTGCTCACCAAGGCTTCATTTATTTGATCCAAAATACAGCAAAAAATGGTTATATTGTGAAATATTTTTACAATTTAAAATAACTGTTTTCTATTTGAATATATTTTAAAATGCAATTTATTTCTGTGATGCAAAGCTGAATTTTCAGCATCATTACTCCAGTCTTCAGTGTCACATGATCCTCAATGAAACATACCAATATACTTAAAATGATTGACATAAAGTACCATTCAAAAGTTTGGGGTTGACAGGGTTTTTTTTTAATGTTTTTGAAAGAAATCTCTTATGCTCACCAAATTTATTTATTGATCAAAAATACAATAAAAACAGTAATATTGTGAAATATATTTACAATTTAAAAAAACTGCTTGATATTTTAATATATTTTAAAATGTTTTCCTGTGGTGGCAAAGCAGAATTTCCAGCATCATTACTTCAGTCTTCAGTGTCACATGATCCTTCAGAAATTAGTCTAATATGCTGATTTGGTACTCCAGAAATATTTCTTAATATTATTATCAATGTTGACATTGTTCTGTTTAATATAGAATTTTCTTTCGAGATTCTTTGATTAATAAAAAAGTTCAAAAGAACAGCATTTATTTTAAATAGAAATATTTTGTAACATTGTAAATGTCTTTACTGTCACTTTTGGTCAATTTAGTGTTGTCAAAAGTACTGACTTCAATACCAAGTCGGTACTGAAATTTTAAAAATGTGATGCTTTGAGCGCTGTTGAGCAGATTCGTAAACATCTCTGATTGGCCACTGTGTTCACGCGCTCATCAGATATGTCTGTGATTGGCTACAATGATCAACGCTTCAAAAACATGTTGTACATAGACATCAATGACGCTCTTTACTGAGTGCTTACACAGATACACTCGGGAGCGTTTGAAAGCAGGCGTCTATCAGCAGACCTGTCCGCTAATAGAGGCCTGCTTTTTAAACCGCTTTCAAACACTTCCGTGTGCTTTTAAACGCTCCCGTGCGTTGATCATTGTAGCCAATCACAGGCATATATGTTGAGCGCGTGAACACAAAGGCCAATCAGAGGTGTTTACAAATCAGCTCAACAGTGCTCAAAATTTCGGTACTGACTTGGTATCAAAGTCGGTTCTTTTGACAACACTAGGTCAATTTAAAGTAGAATAAAAGTATTACTTTCTTCTACCCAAAAAATCTTTCTGAGCCCAAACTTTGAACGATGGTGTGATGCTTTTGAACACCCTCACCTGGTAATGTAATTTCCCAAGGATGCCCACAGCGGAACAATGACAACTCCAATGGCCACAGCTGATGGTACAAGAGTGTAGTATCGCTCCCAGTAATTGGTTGAAACAAAAAGAGCATAGATGCCTGAAGCCAGGAACATCATCCATTTAGTCCCCAGAAATCTGAGGAAGAAATTGAGAAATACACTTAAATTGTAAAATTAATGATGAAAGAGCGGCCGTACTGGACTGTAATTATCACTGTAAGTCATTTTTATTTTACACCATGGGTGTTAGAAGACCTTTGATGCCAAAACTGCTCAAGCATTAAGTGAAGAGTAGATGAAGAAGTGCTGCTAATAACTGTGTTGGTGGGTGACAAACAAACATCCAAAGAACAAAACTAAATGAGCAAAAAAGAAGGTTGCAAGAGCATAAAGAACAAAACAGAAATGCGAGGAAATACACTGACAACAGTTAGTATGCTACCTAATGAGCACCGGTGTGTAGAGCAGGCCGACAATAGGCGTAACGTTGATGCCCATCAGCATTTTGTTGTCGATATCCTCCAGCCCTAAGGTGCCATACTTAACCTCTCGGTACGTCTCATCGTAGTGCAGAATTAACTGCATCTGTAACAGACCTACAGAGAAACAATCTGTGAAAAAGCAGGCACAACACTCCCAAAACCCTCTTTTACTTTTGGCATGTGACAAGAGATTTGTCAGCTGCTGCGCTGCTCAATTTCACAGTCTCAGACCAAATGAGACATCTTTAAGTGTGTGCATGCCAATGAACTTGCTAAAAATGACCAGATGAGTGAAGAGTCAGTCAAGTATGCCATCCACAAAGCATGTCATATTCATTGGCACTGCATGGGAGCAGACAGTGCATAATGAAATCTCACTGAGACAACAGTGTGACACAAGTAGAGTCCTACTCAATGTCGTATTTACAGTAGGATCTTTTTATAAAACAGCGCGCACAGACTTTGAAGAGTATGAGGTCATTGCTGGACTGAATCATATTATGTGCCTGTGGTGTGTGTTGCGCAATGGCTGACCCATGTAAACGCTGTAGATGATCATTCCTCCGCAACTGGCCCCCACCACATTCTTCACTACTCCCAGCCTCTTCCGTCTGTAGTACTTGCGCTCCTCCTCCTCCTCGTCATAGTCAGGATGTGGGCCCAGAAACTCCTCCACCTGTTAGTACAAGAAAGGTCCAAAAGTCTGAGACCACATTGAAAATTCTTCTTTTCATTTATACTTGAAAATAAAGTGTCAGGGGTTTGTAAAAATTTAAACAAAGAAAAGTTTTTAAGTAAAGTGACGATGGAATATTTGAGATTCTGCAGTATTTAGCACATTTATGACAATGACCATGTGAACTCCAATTTATATAATATTGAGTAGACCTATTTAAAAAAAACAAGACTGCAAGAAGACTTAATATTATATTAAAATAATCTAACTCAATTAAAAGACGTACAGCATGTAAAATGACATATTTCATATTCTATTATCCTCTAAACAACTGTTGTTTTTATTAAAAAACACGGTTCTAGAAACTTCTAACAACAGTGGTTAAATATTTAATATGAGGATTTTTTTCCGTTAATAAAAAGTTTCAAGCAGTTTTGTGGTCATTACGGCAAATATCCTAGCCTACATGCTGTGTAGAGGCAGTGGCTTTGGTAGAGGCTACCTGTCCCTGTATGTTTCCTTCAGGACCGGGCAGCTGCACTTGATCATCTCCACCAACAGGGGGCGCGCCGTTCACTTCAGCCTCACTGTACACGTTATCTTCAGTGATCACTGCTGCCATCTGGCGGCCGCAATGCTCGCTAAACACAAGACTGAGTAATACAGGACAGGTAGATCGCTATGTGAAAGGTAAAAATTACGATTTCAAAAATAAATAAATCAAAATAAATGTAAGTGAAGCAAAGAAGGAGGATAAAAATATGAAAATGTGGCGACTGTATGGCTGTAATGTTACATAAAATAATACATAGATTTGTTCTTGTAGTTAACAAAAACCCAAGGTTTGTGTAAACAAGTGTACAAAACCAATAAATTCGATGTCAACGTCGAGACATTTTAATACATTTATAGGTAGTATTGTATATGTAATGAAGCTTGACGATGCCGTAGGACGAAGCAAACATTAAACATTAACTAGAGCAAATATAACTCACCAAAGTGGTAACGATGAACTTCGCTATAGCGACAAACTCTGCAAAGTATTTTAAATGATTAAAACTCAACGTTAAGAAACTTATATCGAGCCTCTAATGAAACCTTCGCCTTATAAACAGCTGAGTGTGGGTTTATTAAGAAAACAGAGAAGGAAATGAAAGTTTTCTCCCTAGTTCCCCATTTTCTTAAAGGGACAGTGCCTTGTAGGCTATGCACATATAGCATGACACAAACAAGCCAATTGGAAGACAGCCTGCTTGGCTTCTCTTGCTCAGTGTTTGTGAAAGGAAATTAATGAGGAAAAGCTAACATTATATCAACATACCAAACTCTTTTACATGCTGTTTCATTTTAATATACAATGAGAAAACTTTAAATATCCTGACGCATCCGAGCTTTATAATGGCAGTGAGCGGGATCAACGTTTGAGCTGAAGAAAGTGCTTCCATCCACATCCATCCATCATAAACGTACTCCACACGGTTCCTGGGGCTTAATAAAGGCCTCTGAAGCGAAGCGATGCATTTATGTAAGAAAAATATCCATATTTAACAAGTTATGAAGTAAAATATCTAGCTTTCGCCAGACCGCCTTCCATATTCAAATTACGGAAAAAACTGAACTGGCATTGCATCAGTTAAGCTTTTTCCGTAATTTGAATACGGAAGGCGGTCTGACGAAAGCTAGATATTTTACTTTATAACTTGTTAAATATGGATTTTTTTTTTTTTTTACACAAACGCTTCGCTTCAGAAGGCCTTTATTAACCCCCAGGAGCCATGTGAAGTACACGTTTATGATGGATGGATGTGGATGGAAGCACTTTCTTCAGCTCAAACTCGATCCCGCTCATAAAGCTTGGATGCGTCAGGACATTTATTAATATTTCTCTGATTGTGTTCATCAGAAAGAAGAAAATCATATACACCTAGGATGGCTTGAGGGTGAGTAAAGCTTGGGCTAATTTTCATTTAAAGTGAACTAATCCTTTAAGAAAGCTGTGCATAAACAGATGCCCGCAAACCTCAATAAACTGAAGCAACGTTGTAAAGAAGAGTGGGCCAAAAGTCCTCCAAAACTATGTGAGCGACTGATAAAGTCATATAGAAAACGATTACTTCAAGTTATTGCTGCTAAAGGTGGTTATACAATTAAATCATTTAAATCATGGGGTGTATTTAGTTTGTCACACATGGCTTCTCCATTTGGGCTTTATTTTTGTTAAAGAATGACATGGTGTAATAATATGTATTACATGTGTTGTTGTTCATGAGGTTGCATTTACCTAATTTTAAGACCTGTTATGCCAAGTTTACACTACAGGATTTTAAGCCCGATTTGCAAGTTAACGAGCTCGCCGACAGGTCGGGCTGTGATCGGGGGAAAATTCAGCGGGTGATCGGCGCTCGCCAATCTTTATTTGTGAACTGCTCAACGACGCATCAAAGAGGCTCGCTGACAAATATCTAGCATGCTAAATATCTGGAGCTGTCGGCCGACTCGATATCCTGTGGTGTCACGTGTCGCGACGCAACAGCCAATGAAATATACACTGATGACTATGGAAGCAGCAATAACAATCCATTCAAATAGCCTATAATTTGCTGACGTTTATTCATATCAGATACACATTGTGTAAGTAACTATAAAGCTCACTCTATTCTTCTCCCAGTTAACCGGCCACATGTATTTCGGCACAAATGGATGAATTCACGTGCTGTAGCCTATAAATCCGACTGACAGGACTCTGAACTAAAGCCAGAACAAACGAGGCGGCGCCCATCTCGCGTTATAGATTAAGATCAAGATCATGATGTAGGTTTTTAAATGACAAAACACTCGCTTGCTAATATATGAGAATCGGAATATCAGATAGTTGATGACATGGTGAGAAAAGCGATACATCTGTCATACAGTGTGGCCGCGGTGTGTCACGTGACAATCATGACGCGTCGTCATGGAAACAGTAAAGGAAACATTCTAATGGTGGCCTTAACTCTGGGAGGTCAGCCAGAATATTTTAAACTTATGTGTGAAAGGGTTCATTTAATTTTAATTAAATTCAAAATTTAATCTAGTTTCTTCCCAATGTCCATTTTCAAATAAAGTCGTTGGGTGATAGAGTTGTTGTCAGCTCGTGTAGTGTGTAACCCCCTGTTGCGGATCATTTACGTAGTGTCACATAGGCCACGTACACACTGCAGCTAAATTCGGTTGTCAGTTCACCTTTTAGTGCTTAATCGCGTTCTGTACACACACAGTTCAGTAAAATACGGGAGTGACAACCGCATTCTACAACCGTATTAACTCTCGAAAAATACAGGTAGTGACAACCGCATTTACAGATATTCTACGCAGTGTGTACGGAACCGAACTGAACAACTAGTTGTTAATGACGTTTTTTAACGTTCATCGGAGATGTGTCTCCCTTCTGTATGCGCGGTGAATCACATGGAAAGCGCGAGCCTTTTCTCATTCGAGTTGCCAGATCTTGCTAGAAAAATCAGCGAACAAGAATAAGCCCATAATAAATCCAAATGCTTTATGCTAAAAATAAGACCAAAATATCGCGAGTCATGTCTGCTCACTTTAATAACTCAATAAACCCGTTCGCTTTATGAGACGAGCTTAAACAACAAGGCATTAAAGGTCAAATTTATTTTTATATTTACAAATTTATTAAAATTTATACTTTTGTTTTTTTTATTAAGTCCTGATACATAAAACCATAAAATTAAAAAGGGTGTACTTTCTTTGTCACATGACTGTATATAGTAGGGAAGTATGCAATTTCAGATGAAGCCCATGTCTGTCAAACTCCAAAAATTAACAGGAAATGTCTCATTGAAAACTGAAGATTTGTTAGATAAGTGGTGCTTAAAGAAGATGAATTCAGTGACATCTCCCTGAAAAGACTTCTTAGCTTACTGACAGTCCAACAGTTAGTGTTAACATGCTGTCAAGCACACTAAAACTGTCTCTAGGGAGCCAAGACTAAATTAATCATCTTAAAACTTAAAAAGAAAAAAAACAATCTCAACCATCAAGTAACCACCCTGACCTTTTTTTCTGGGTTTTTTTTTTGTTGTCGTTGATAATTTTAAATAAAGGGTCAGAAGATAAAAACAGATTGGTAAACATTTTAATTTTGTTACACAATAAAGGTACATTTTGTAAAATGACTTCAGAGAATGTAAGAAATTACAATGACCAGTGTCAACATAAAAAAAAGTCACCAACAATTTCACAAGGACACAATTTCACAACACTCCACAAATCTCCCCAACCAGATAACGTTTAATTCCTGTGATGTCAATAATGTTCATGCCAACAAACTATTCACAACTCCTGGGACAAACTGTATCCCAAGTCCTTCCAAAAGTCTGAACCTTTTGGCATGTCTAACAGTGAATCAATATTTGTCACAATATTGTTTATATTCATGTTATAATATCTATATGCATGTCCACGCTGCCTGATTTCTCCATAATGGATGTCCAAAGTGCCCACAAACCCCATCCAAGGCCTTCAGCCCCACCCTTGGAGTCCGTATCAGGTTTAACCAGTGCCCGCAGCAGCCTTCCTCATCACCTCCTCATCCTGAACGGAAAGCTCAGTGAGTTTACGGCCAAGTCTCTCATGCAAGTCCAAGTACTTGGCGACACAGCGGTCCAAACACACAGCTTCCCCTTTTGAAAGTTCTGCTTCCTTGTAATGAGGTGGAACACACTTCCTGTGACACGCATTGGTCATTCTGCAGGAGGGAAAAGGACAGGAGAGATGAGATGACAGAACAAGACTCAGTTGTTCAAAAGTAATCTGATTGGATCAAATCTTGAAAAATGGTTTGTTCAAAAGAAGAATAGGATTCTGAAATCAGATTAGATCATAAAATCCAATCTTTTTTTAAATCTGAATCAAACTGTCAGTTTGTGTTCAAAACTCTTTTTGTAGGATTAGGATACTTTTGATCCAAAAAATCTGGATTATCCTGATCCCAGCTGTAGGGTGGATTTCAGGTACAAAAATGTAATAAAACTTTAAAACTGGCCAAAAAATCCAACATTTGTATCATGTAATATATATACATTTATATGTTTATTTTGCTCTTGATTAGTTTAGTAGACATTAAGCTACCTATGAAGCCTTTCAGTAAAAAGAGATTTTGGCACCATTAAAATAATCCTTCAAACAGTTGTCAGTATCAAACAAAATAATATAACTTTTTTTTTTTTTTTTTTTTTTTTTTTTTAAATCACTGTACATAAACTACATTGGCACAATCATTAGAGATGAATCGGTTGAAAAAACAGCACTAAAGTAAAATGGATTACCTTATCCTGGATAGCTAAACATGGGATTTCCAAATCTAGATCATTCTGATCCAGATTAAATTTTTTGAACAACTGGGCCCAGGGGTGCAAAACTCAGTTCCTTCAGAGTTTAGCTTCAACCTTAACTGAATGCACCTGATCCTTCAGGCTTATTTGAAAACTATACAGGTATGTGTATTGAAGCAGGGCTGAAACTAAACTCTGTAGGACTATGGCTCTCCAGGAGCAGTTTGACACCCCTGTCATAGCCATTTGGTTACATAAAGTATTATCTCAATTAAACATATTCACCTTTACGACTGATTTAGGTACATATAATCTTCATTAACTCATCCCATTTTTTTGTAGAGAGATGCTATACTAGGGTTGCTACAACTAATCGATTAAATCAATAACACTAAGAATGATAATTGACAAACTTAATTATCGATTAATCATGTCTGTGGAAACATTTGGAAAATAGCCATTCATGTAAGTTTACAGTAGTGAATAACGCCTTTCTAAGGACATAACGCATCTGAAAATTATTGGAAAACACAGAGTCAGCTGCTATAATTCTGACTAAAATATATTTTGCAGTGTTCAGTGTAGGCTTAAAAAGCTATATGTATTTTTATAAGAGCGGTAACTATTAAGGAAATATTGTAATGGAGTATAAATATAATTACTTTGTTCAGATAAGTGAATGTACCTCTTACCAGTTAACATTTAATCTGTGCTTTTGTTTTTCATTTATCATTTATTTATATATATATATATATATATATATATATATATATATATATATATATATGTGTGTGTGTGTGTGTGTGTGTGTGTGTGTGTGTGTGGACAGAGAGAGAGAGAGAGAGAAATAATAACTGACAGATAATTATCAAAATAATCGTTAGTTGCAGCCCTACTACATACAGTACATAACAGGAATGAATGCAATGCATGGGAAAATTTTATAATGAGCCGGCATTCTGATGTAAACGGAAGCGCTGAACTGTGTTCACTGCGTACAAGTCTGACGGTAGAGAAGAAATTGTTGAAGTCGTTATTTTTGTTTTGTTTTTGCGCACAAAAAGTATTCTCGTCACTTCATAACATTAAGGTTGAACCACTGTAGTCACGTTGACTATTTTAACGATGTCTTTACTACTTTTCTGGACATTGAATGACGGTAATTATGTTGCTTAATGCTTACTATTGGGGATAAAAAAAAAAAATTAAAAAAAAAACCTATTTGATTTCATCAAAAATATCTTAATTTGTGTTCCTAAGATGAACGAAGTTCTAACGGGTGTGGAATGACATGGAGGTGAGTAATTAATGACAGAAATGTCATTTTGGGGTAAACTAACCCTTTAAGTGCTTGCCCTTCAACACATACACAAAAAGTTACCTACTTTAATTGTAATACAAAAACGCTAATTGCAAAAACAGTCTATATGAATCAATTCAAATATCAATGTTTACGTAAAGGGCATACATTTTTATATACTTTTTTAAAAATCCGTATACTTTTTGGCTTCTGTCATTTATGCAGGCAAAAATATTGATCTAACTGCTCTGACTGTGGCCAGAAAAGATCATTCGAATTGTATGCATGTACAGGTGCTGGTCATATAATTAGAATATCATCAAAAAGTTGATTTATTTCACTAATTCCATTCAAAAAGTGAAACTTGTATATGATATTCATTCATTACACACAGACTGATACATTTCAAATGTTTATTTCTTTTAATTTTGATGATTATAACTGACAACTAAGGAAAATCCCAAATTCAGTATCTCAGAAAATTTGAATATTGTGAAAAGGTTCAATATTGAAGACGCCTGGTGCCACACTCTAATCAGCTAATTAACTCAAAACACCTGCAAAGGCCTTTAAATGGTCTCTCAGTCTAGTTCTGTAGGCTACACAATCATGGGGAAGACTGCTGACTTGACAGTTGTCCAAAAGACGACCATTGACACCTTGCACAAGGAGGGCAAGACACAAAAGGTCATTGCAAAAGAGGCTGAGCTCTGTGTCCAAGCACATTAATAGAGAGGCGAAGGGAAGGAAAAGATGTGGTAGAAAAAAAGTGTACAAGCAATAGGGATAACCGCACCCTGGAGAGGATTGTGAAACAAAACCCATTCAAAAATGTGGGGGAGATTCACAAAGAGTGGACTGCAGCTGGAGTCAGTGCTTCAAGAACCACTATGCACAGACGTATGCAAGACATGGGTTTCAGCTGTCGCATTCCTTGTGTCAAGCCACTCTTGAACAACAGACAGCGTCAGAAGCGTCTCGCCTGGGCTAAAGACAAAAAGGACTGGACTGCTGCTGAGTGGTCCAAAGTTATGTTCTCTGATGAAAGTAAATTTTGCATTTCCTTTGGAAATCAGGGTCCCAGAGTCTGGAGGAAGAGAGGAGAGGCACACAATCCACGTTGCTTGAGGTCCAGTGTAAAGTTTCCACAGTCAGTGATGGTTTGGGGTGCCATGTCATCTGCTGGTGTTGGTCCACTGTGTTTTCTGAGGTCCAAGGTCAACGCAGCCGTATACCAGGAGGTTTTAGAGCACTTCATGCTTCCTGCTGCTGACCAACTTTATGGAGATGCAGATTTCATTTTCCAACAGGACTTGGCACCTGCACACAGTGCCAAAGCTACCAGTACCTGGTTTAAGGACCATGAAAATAGAAAATCTATGGGGTATTGTGAAGAGGAAGATACGATATGCCAGACCCAACAATGCAGAAGAGCTGAAGGCCACTATCAGAGCAACCTGGGCTCTTATAACACCTGAGCAGTGCCACAGACTGATCGACTCCATGCCACGCCGCATTGCTGCAGTAATTCAGGCAAAAGGAGCCCTAACTAAGTATTGAGTGCTGTACATGCTCATACTTTTCATGTTCATACTTTTCAGTTGGCCAAGATTTCTAAAAATCCTTTCTTTGTATTGGTCTTAAGTAATATTCTAATTTTCTGAGATACTGAATTTGGGATTTTCCTTAGTTGTCAGTTATAATCATCAAAATTAAAAGAAATAAACATTTGAAATATATCAGTCTGTGTGTAATGAATGAATATAATATACAAGTTTCACTTTTTGAATGGAATTAGTGAAATAAATCAACTTTTTGATGATATTCTAATTATATGACCAGCACCTGTATTTTTTTATATATATATATATAGAATGATCTGTAAACCGTTTGCGAGTTAAAAGTACATCCTTGTATTGTACCTTACTGATATGACAGATGGAGCAAAAATTAAGAAAAAATTAGGAAGACTGTGAACCTAATTAATACCTGAATGCTTTAAAACTGTCACTGCAAAAGCGACATGAACTCTGACGACCGCAGTACCTGCTGGCGTACTGAATAACATTACTGCAGGTTACATTATATTATGGGTTATTGCAGCAAGTATTAAGTTTGATCGTGCTTTAAACGATCCACGTATGTGTTCTCAAACAAGGCCTGGTGTCTAAATAAGATCTAACAATGAAATTATAAAACGTATTCCCTGGACCCTGCCTATAGCCGTTAGGCTAATTGTAGTAGGCTACAACACTGCATCTACAATATATTATTCAATAGTTGCGTAGTCTACTACACAAGTCCATATTTTTCTAACGTCAGATATCGAAAACGTCAGTAATCTGACAGAAAGCATGCTGTTACACATACAAACCATAAGAGCTTCATACCGGTTATACATATCAGCCATCATTTCAACCTCCAGCTCCGCGGCGAGCTGCTGCGCTTTCATGGGGTCCATCTCTGCAAATGGCCTTTCCGTTCACCCTCGCTCAAAACCCACCGGACAGCGCGTGGGTCCCGTTCAACAAAGAGTTCTGACAGGCTGCTTAACCTTCAGTGTGTGTGCTTGACCGGAGGAAGTACCCACGTGGATCCTTTCCATCCAGGGTTGTAATTGTCACTTCCGCTGACAATAAAGTTTTCTATTCAAAACACTTAGTTGCTCCTTCATTGCTGTTGTAAATTAATTTACGCTCGTTTAACTGTATTTTATACTTTCACTTGCTTGTGCAGCATTTTTTTTGGCCTTGCCGTTACTAAATGTGCTACATAAATAAAACTAAACTTTTATTAGCTATTATCAGTGTTCTTGCATCTTTTTACCAATCCCTATGACTTCCAGTTACTAGATACAGATATTTAAAAAATATTTTTTAAAGAAATCACACTCACAAAAAGTTTCTAACTGATAAAATGTTTTAAAGCTAAGCAGCACAACTAAAAAAAAAAATGTATATTTATCATCACTTTTTTTTTTTTTTTTTAAATTGCCTGATATTTTGAGGTTCTTTTATCTTAGGAAATGTAGATTGCTATATTTTATTCAGTATGTTATATTTTACACTTACTTATTTCTTATCAAAAATGTAGCATAACATCAAAGGATAAGTTACCCGAATAAAATCAGACCCCAATAATTATACCAAATAGTTATATATCAAATAATTAAGCACACATCCAAAAGTGTGATATGAACTTATTTAATATATAAATTTATTTCTAATTATATACATAATTTTATATGTAACTATACATGTGAGACAATCAAAAATAAATTGATAGGCCAATTCACTTTAGTAACATCAAACTGACAAAAAAGGGAATTCTCACCATTTGATATATTAAACTTTGGGTTTTGAGAACTTTCAAACATCTGCTATTGACTTCAAAATGTGAAAGATGTATGCTTAACATGAACATAAAATTTTATTCCGTCTCTTCTCCAGTGACATCTACCTCCTCTTCTTCAGTGGTATCCAACTCATCCTCTTGGTCCAAAAGATCCTCAATGGGCAGAGTGACGGCCTGTCTAGCTGCCAAAAGCCCTAATGGAAACTCTTCTACAGACTCCCCTAGAACATCTACTTCAATATCTTCTTCATCTAAGTGGCAGTCCTCTTTTGATTCTGAATCGGCCCCAACAGACAGAACCATTGAGACATCTTCACTGCACACATTGGGGCTGTTAAAGTTTGAACTTTCAGAAGGAGCATCTGTGCTTATTTCTTGAGGACAAGCTATGAGGACAAAACAGCAGGATCAGGAATATTGATTATTACTAACAATGTACAAAAATGTTGAATTATAATTCTAAATTTCACAATTTTACCTCCTTTTGATGGATCATCTGCAATCTTAGAACTTGCAATGTGTCCTTGACTCAATTCCTCTTCCACTAGAAGGATCTGTTCATCGATCATCTCAGCACTGTATTGGGCCTCCTCCACATCAATACCATCATCATCCAACCCACTGGTGGTTTCCCAACATCCCTCATTCAAATCAAGCAGAGGATTTTCCTCTACAAATTCATGTGCTCTCAGAACTTCAGTTTCTTCTCCCGCCATATTTTCTTCGATCATCTGATCCTCTTCGTTCCTACCTAAATCCTCTTTTTCATTGTTCTCCATACACTCGGTCACCCAGCCAATATCCTGGGTGTCAACATTTTCACTATCTGATGTCATCTCACCTGAACACTCATTAGAATCTGTAGCTTCCGAGTTTTGTTCATCTCCGAGATGTTCTGCTTGTGCACTATCAAGATTCAAACAGAAATTCATTTCTATTCCCTCCATCACTATCAGTTCATTGGTGGCAACAACACAGTCCGTCTCTGTGGGTGACAAATCATGATCAGCATCATCAATATCCTCAACAGATGTCATCATGTCCTTCGTTATGTCCTCCTCAGATGTTAACAGGACATAAATCTCAGTTGTATCGTCCTGAATGTCTGTTCCCATCTCATTTTCTAAATCACTATTCTGTAAAACAGTGGCTGTTCTAGTTGAGTCCTCCTCCATTGAAAAATCTCCATCTTTAACTGAACATTTCACGTTATCTGGCATGTCTCCACATGACAACGGTGACCTCGACTGATTGTCAGATACCTCCACGTCTTCCTTTCCGTTTATCTGCATAGACGTCTCAGCCTTTTTTTTCTCCCCACAAATGCCTTTATTGATCTGTTCACTGCTATTCATCACTAATTTACTATTAACGTCTTCACTTTTCCCTCCTTGGAATTTTTGAAGGCTAAAAGACGTGTTTCGAAGGCTTGATGTTAGCTGCTGATCAATATTCAGTGAACTCCTACATGGGGGACTTCCAACACGTGGAAGAGCCTGATGGAAAATCTGATCAAGAATACTTGGTCCCTTCGTCTGGCCAGCATACTTTAAGTGAGAATTTGGCATCGCCTGTGCAAAATTGCTGTTGACATCTATTTCTTCCATTTCTGTTGAGTCTTTCTCCTGCTGTGTATTTGGTTCTTGCTTATTACCCTGTTCAATCTCACTGTCTGTCTTAGTTTTTTCCACTTCACAATCATCTTGGACTGAAGTGGGCAATTTCTTTGCGTTGTTACACAGGGGATCTACAGGAGATGTTTTGGGTTTAGGTGGTCTGCCACGACGGCGTTTTACAACACCAGTGCGTGTTGGTTTAGGCAAAACATCTACATGTTCATATTGTTTACTGGCGGTGTTCAATATTGGCATTTTCTTACTGAGAGGTGAAGAAATTTCTCGTCTTCTCTTCATACCTGCAGCTACTCTTCTGGTCATTCGAGTACTGACTCCATATGTGTCAGAATTTGATGGCTTAATGTTTCCACAATGAGACTCATCACACTCGGATATCCTCGGTTGAACTTGATCCTCATTTTCTAGGTTTTGACACTTTGTGTCCCCTTTCACTTTTGACTTCCGAGTTGCACGCCTCCGTTTTCTCCTCTTTCTCTGCTTAGGATGCTCCCTAGCATTGCTCACATCAGGCTGAACGATGTTTGAGCTACTCCCACCGATTAAATAATTGTGTGAAAAGGAAGTCTTTAATTCTTGCATTTCTGCAAGGCCAGGGCATGATCGATTCTGGCAGGCGTCGAGGTCACGCTGTGGATGTGGGCAGGAGGAATCAATCATTGATCTTAGAGGGAATAATATCAGTGGTGATTCAGAAAGCCACAAGGGAAAGTTTTGTGTTTCTGAGTCCTGCATGTGTGATGGTTTTGATGGAACATCACTGTCTCCTTTTTCTGAATCAAGGGGGGAAAGGCACTTTTGCAGATTGAAATCTGGCCTGTCATCAGGTATGCTGGTCATAACAAGGCTTGGCATTTCACCCTCTACAACACATTCTGGGACAGCTGTGGCTTTTGGGGTTAAAATCGAGCCTTCTGTAAGTGAGGGGGTAGAGTTTCTTGACACGGTTGCCAGATTCTGAACTTTGTTCAAGTGGTCCTGTTCAGGTAACTGAGTCAGGAGCTCGACTGTATTGGATCTTGACTGATTGTGGTCTGAAAAAACAATTAGTAAAGTCAGGGATAAAGTTTAAAAACCCCACAAAAAATGTATGCACACATGCAAAGTGCAACATGAACCAAAGACATTCCAAGATTATACTTTACCTTTACCTCTTTGTCCTGGAGACCCAACTAGAGTTGCTGTCTTGCTAACATCAGATTCCCTTTGCTCTGGTTCACAACTTTGCACAAAAAGACAAGCACCTTGAGTAGAAGCCTCAGCGCCCATTTGCCCACCTTTTTGTTCCTGAAGAGGACCTAGTTGATCTTGCTCATTCAGATTTCTGTCTAATGGCACCAACGGCAGGATGTTTAAACCCATCATGAACATATCCTCCAAGAGCATTGCAATATGTTCATCAGATTCGTCTGCTTGGGGAGGGCTGGAAGATAATGTTGGTATGTCCAAAGGGGAAGAGACAGAAATGTGATGTGGAGTATGAAGACATTTATCTGAAGAGGCATGCGTGGAGGAATTAGAGGGTGAAACAGGCAGGTCCGTCGGTGGGGTGAGAGTTTCAAGACTTTGACCACGAAGTACACTAGATGGGAAGCTCTTTAGTCAGATATAAAGTAAAAATAAGATTACAAAAAGAACATAGAGGAACATATTTAAAGGAAATTCTGCTGTAGAAAAGTGGGTCTCTATAATTTTATACATATACTGTAATATATTTAACCAAATAAAGCATGCTCACCAAGGGTGCATTTTTACTTATCAAAAATAGGGTATAAACTGTAATATTGTGAAAATATTATTACAATTTTAAGTAATTGTTTTCTGTTTTAATGTTTAAAAATTTAATTTATTCATGAATTTTCAGCATCGTTACTCTTCTTCAGTCTTCAGTGTCACATGATCCTTCAGAAATCATTCTAATATACTGATTTGGTGCTCAATGCTCAATGTCTTATTGTTATCAATGTTGAAAACAGTTGTGTTGCTTAATATTTTTGTGGAAATTGTATTGTTGTGGTGAATTGTAATGTAAGAGTCCTTAGTGTCACTTTTGATTTTTTTTTTTTTTTTTTTTAAATACAGTCAAACTGAATACAGTCAAACCAAAATGTATTCAGACACCTTGAACATTTCATTCATTAATACAGTTTATTCACTATAGTTTTAAAAAATGGTAATAAAATATGACAAGATCTCATAATTAAACTGTGTCAGAAAAAAATAATCTTAATTATGTCAGATAACACTTAAGCAAAACATGGTCAGGTCAAAGTGTCTGAATAATTTTTAGTCCCAAATTTTTATCCGTTTTACTGGTAGTCCACTGTATGAAGAATTTTTGGGTATATTATGTCACAGTTTACTTTATTTTGCTATCCTCACTTACATAAATGAACTATAGTGTCCTGCACCCACTAGTAAAAATATATCAAAAACAAACAATTTTTGGTTTGACTGTGTGTATATATATATATATATATATATATATATATATATGTAGTAACAGTCAAAAGTTTGGACACTACTATTTTCATATGTTTTTGAAAGAAGTCTCTTATGCTCATCAAGCCTGCATTAATTTGTATCAAAAATACAGAAAAAAACAGTAATATTGTAAAATATTATTACAATTTAAAATAATGGTTTTCTATTTTAATATTCTTTAAAATATAATTTATTTCTGTGATGCAAAGCTGAATTTTCATCAGCCATTACTCCAGTCTTCAGTGTCACATGTATGGCTTGATGAGCATAAGAGACTTCTTTCAAAAACATTAAAAATAGTAATGTGTTCAAACTTTTGACCGGTACTGTATATATTGATGTTAATGTTAATATTAGTCATATATTTTGCCAAACATGCATAGTTTATATGATAAAATGTAATGCATTCAATTTATCAAAAATGAGAGTAAAGATGTTTCAAATAAATGCTGTACTTGTAACTTTCTAATCATCAAAGAATCTATTTTGTGTGTCTGTGTGTGTGTATCGAATATATAAACAATGCTTTGTCTAAATTCTGTTATAAATGGCAACAAATATAGCACAGAGATTTTGAATATAAACCCTTACCTGAGTTCGAGGTCCACACTCTTTCACTTCTTCTGGCTTCGTCTCACTCTCACCTTGGACGGAAACGAGGAGGTTACTCTCCCAGAAAGCTCCACTCATTCTCCTCAGTTTTATCTTTACTTTAAGCTGGTCCAATCTGGCCTCTTTCTGTTCAGCAGCGGTGTTTTTTTGTCCGTTATCTGCCTCTAAAAGCTTCTGGAAGTCTTTCCCTGAAACAGTCTTACTCCTTTCCACCACTCCAATTTGGTTTGATTTGGTCCCTTCAACATTAAGAAGCTTTATCTGGTTTTGTTGTTGAGTTAATTTTTTTAACTGGCTTTCTCTCTTTGCCATTTTCCACCTTTTCTTGGCCTTTGTTTTATGATGGTTCGATACCGATGCTTCTCTCATGTCAGCGAGGGAAGGAACAGTGACGTTACTGATCAAATTAAAACCTCTAGTTGGATTAGCTTCATCAAACAACTGCGATGGTGGCAAATCAGGCTCCAACAAGCCACAAGGTTGCAATGAAGATACAGTGCTCTGTATCTTCAAAGGCTCGGACACAATTTCACTCTCCTGGCTCTTCATGTTGTCTTCTGTCTGTACACCAGTCTCTTTCCAGTGTCTCCCAACATCCACAACTCCTCTGTCCACCCACACTCTCTTTTTTTCAAAAAGGTTTCTAAGTCCAAGTTTGTGGGCAGCAGCCATTATTTCCTCATGTTCGCTCTGACTCTCGATCTCCATTTCCCCCGTGTACAGGAACCCAACTAGCTTCAGTAATGCATGAGATCCTACAGCCTCAAGGCTCAGAAGCCTGTTCTGCCCTGCTTGTGGAACAGGGGACGTGGAAAGGATTCTTGAGAAGATGGGGCTTAGAGCAGCTAACACACAACTGTGAGCTGGAACACAGACACCTGAAGAATTGAAAAGTGATTTTAGATTATAGGAAAAGGATCGTTTTCATTTCACTGTTACTTGCAGGTGAAATCATCTTCCCAATCCTATCCGGACAGCCGAATCCCTGACAATATTCAACGAACCAGCTGAAAACTAATCTCTTCAGCGAGCATCTTTCTGAAAAAAAAAAAACTTTGACTATTTTTTCATCTCTCACAATTTCTTAGCTTATACTATTCTGAATGATGTCTGAAACTTTGTATTACCAGTTAACCAACAGAGTTAACCAGTACCGATAAAGTTTTTTTTTTCCTCCAGAAATTGGTGGAGAATGCGGGAATAATTTAACAGCATAATGAACTAATCTTGTTTTAAGAAGTAAAACATCTGTTGGCTTTGTTCTGAGCCTTACACTGAGCAAATTACCGAAGATCACAGAATTTCATTGCTGGTTTGACTGTCTATCTCTGTGGCATCTGTTTTCATGTTGTAGCAGGTGGTTAATCCTTAAAAATACACTTTCCTGTTTGTAAGCGAAATTAACAAACACAAGCTAATCTAATCTCTTCTCGTATTTATTGCCTCTCTAAGATGAATCACTTGTTGTATTCCTCAATTGTAAGTCACTTTGGATAAAAGCGTCTGATAAATGAATAAATCTAAATGTCAAAGCATAGGAAAAATACACAATACACAACCACAATACAGGAAACAGAAGTCTACACTGCAAAAAAATGCTTTTCTTACTTAGAGTTTTTGTCTTGTTTCTAGTCCAAATATCTAAAAATTCTTAAATCAAGAAGCATTTTCTAGACAAGTAAAAAATTATTGTCTTGTTTTCAGAAAAATAAGTCAAATTTAAGTGAGTTTTTCCTTAAAACAAGTAAAATAATCTGCCAATGGTGTAAGCAAAATAATCTTATTTTAAACCGAAAACAAGATTATTTTGCTTACCCCATTGGGAGATTATTTTGCTTGTTTTAAGGAAAAACTCACTTAATTTTTACTTATTTTTTCTGAAAACAAGACAATAATTTTTTACTTAAAATTTTACGACACGTAGGATTCATTTATGACAGTAGATATTCGTTTCTATGGTCTCTGTCAACATTTACTGACTGGAAATCATCACATCAGGTCTTCATATGATTTGTTTACAATATGCATGTAATGAAGTTGACAGCTTTTTCCAATGACAATGAGTTTACAATCTCCAACACAGAAGATCTCTGCTCTTACCCTCCGTCTGCAGAAGTGTGTCACAGAAGATGCTTCCCTGCTGCTGCTTCTGAAGTTCACCAAGTAGGAATAATGCAAAGTCAGGATGCTGATAATTCCACATGCTGCCATCAACTTCAGTCTAAAATACATTTAGAAACTTCAAAACAAAAGGTAAGGCTGTTAATGATCCAGAAAAATATAGCTTTCTTCAATTTTGCGAGATATATTCACTTACTTTGTGTTATCAATTCAAATCCAACAGCTGTAGACTAAAAAAAAAAATCAACATTTGGATAAGCAGAGGCTTTTACATTGCTTTGATCGGCCTATAAACATATAGAGAAGACAAAGAGGCTGTGACTGAAAGTTTGAGGAGTGATCAGGCAATTTTAAACTAAATTTGAAACATTGTCTTAATGTTATTTTGTATCAAATAGCAAATAAATGTATGAGTTCAGTCATACTCTCGATCTCGAACGTCACAAAATGTCAACTGATCCTGATATCGCTAGTATTTCCACCGCGTCTTCATCCGCTAAGTGCACGTGCTTCACTAATACTTGCTAAGAGACACATATTATAATCCAAAATAAACAAAGATAATTTTACATACGCAAACACAGGTGATTTGTAGGACACGTGAGTCGCTGTATTACAATCTCATGTCAACCGACTCTCGCTCTCGCTCCACTCATCAGTAACTAGCGTCATCTAGAGGTGAGATTTTGATCGCAATGATTCGAATATTTTGAATCGGTTCACCAAAAAGATTCACTCACTGATTTGTGAACCCACGTCGGCCATGTGAGATCATTCTAAACGAGTATGTTGAATTATTCACTCAAACGATTTTGTGTATAGACATTTTTACTCATTTATCATGACTCGCTGTTTTCTTGTGCCACGTACTGAGAAGTCTGGCAAAAGATCAATAAAATAAAAGTTTAGGCTAATAAAAATTAATATCATGTGTGAAAACAAAAGATTCCTTTCACATAAAGAACTACTATTAACAAGTGACAAACACTTTATTTATTAAACTGCACAATTTTTGTCCTCACAAGAGCAATATTTCATGTTTTTTTTTTTTTTTTACGTTTTTTCCCCCGTCATGAAATAGGTGTTAGGGCATATGATAAATCTTCCCGTTAACAATGAAAATCTCTTGAACATTTTAAGCCATTTGTATAGCCCTACATTAGACGCTTTCTAAATATTTCAGGGAAGCTTCTTTAATGTGAAATTAAGCATATTTTACCGCTGTCACAAATTTACTTGTCTAGAGCAGTGTTTCCCAACCCCCACTAAGGGTCGTTAAAGATTTAGTTTACTCTTTTTTGAGGGTATTACGCTTATTACGCTTAATAAGCGTTATTGTTTAACTAAACAATTCTCTACGATTTGTATTACAGTTTAATATTTTAATCATCATTAAAAATATATTTGATTACCAGGATTTGGAAAAACTCACGGTAGGCTAAATACTGTCCAGCATTAAGTAAAATTAGCAAGGCGCATCATGCAACGTTGGTTTCGAAAAGCTTTGTTTACAGTGGGGAAACAGCTCTATTTCTGCTGTTCTATAAGCGCCACCTACTGACAGGAACTGGATTTATATTTTTATTCGGCCTGTCTGCGTTTTTGTGTCTCTGTGTGAAAATCAGACCATTTTTTATGCGCTGTTGCAAATTTTAACCCGTTGATGGAAAATAACAATGTAAAAAAAAAACAAATAATATGGTATCTAGTATTGTTCATGGAGCTGATAAAATACCTATAATCATTTATAATGTTTACAAAATGGTTTAAAGGGTGAAATGTGAGGCTTATCGTTTTATAAAACTTTTTTGTCAATACTTTATTTGAACATGTACAGGTGCTGGTCATATAATTAGAATATCATCAAAAAGTTGATTTATTTCACTAATTCCATTCAAAAAGTGAAACTTGTATATTATATTCATTCATTACACACAGACTGATATATTTCAAATGTTTATTTCTTTTAATTTTGATGATTATAACTGACAACTAAGGAAAATCCCAAATTCAGTATCTCAGAAAATTAGAATATTGTGAAAAGGTTCAATATTGAAGACACCTGGTGCCACACTCTAATCAGCTAATTAACTCAAAACACCTGCAAAAGCCTTTAAATGGTCTCTCAGTCTAGTTCTGTAGGCTACACAATCATGGGGAAGACTGCTGACTTGACAGTTGTCCAAAAGACGACCACTGACACCTTGCACAAGGAGGGCAAGACACAAAAGGTCATTGCAAAAGAGGCTGGCTGTTCACAGAGCTCTGTGTCCAAGCACATTAATAGAGAGGCGAAGGGAAGGAAAAGATGTGGTAGAAAAACGTGTACAAGCAATAGGGATAACCGCACCCTGGAGAGGATTGTGAAACAAAACCCATTCAAAAATGTAGGGGAGATTCACAAAGAGTGGACTGCAGCTGGAGTCAGTGCTTCAAGAACCACTACGCACAGACGTATGCAAGACATGGGTTTCAGCTGTCGCATTCCTTGTGTCAAGCCACTCTTGAACAACAGACAGCGTCAGAAGCGTCTCGCCTGGGCTAAAGACAAAAAGGACTGGACTGCTGCTGAGTGGTCCAAAGTTATGTTCTCTGATGAAAGTAAATTTTGCATTTCCTTTGGAAATCAGGGTCCCAGAGTCTGGAGGAAGAGAGGAGAGGCACACAATCCACGTTGCTTGAGGTCCAGTGTAAAGTTTCCACAGTCAGTGATGGTTTGGGGTGCCATGTCATCTGCTGGTGTTGGTCCACTGTGTTTTCTGAGGTCCAAGGTCAACGCAGCCGTATACCAGGAAGTTTTAGAGCACTTCATGCTTCCTGCTGCTGACCAACTTTATGGAGATGCAGATTTCATTTTCCAACAGGACTTGGCACCTGCACACAGTGCCAAATCTACCAGTACCTGGTTTAAGGACCATGGTATCCCTGTTCTTAATTGGCCAGCAAACTCGCCTGATCTTAACCCCATAGAAAATCTATGGGGTATTGTGAAGAGGAAGATGCGATATGCCAGACCCAACAATGCAGAAGAGCTGAAGGCCACTAGAGCAACCTGGGCTCTTATAACACCTGAGCAGTGCCACAGACTGATCGACTCCATGCCACGCCGCATTGCTGCAGTAATTCAGGCAAAAGGAGCCCTAACTAAGTATTGAGTGCTGTACATGCTCATACTTTTCATTTTCATACTTTTCAGTTGGCCAAGATTTCTAAAAATCCTTTCTTTGTATTGGTCTTAAGTAATATTCTAATTTTCTGAGATACTGAATTTGGGATTTTTCTTAGTTGTCAGTTATAATCATCAAAATTAAAAGAAATAAACATTTGAAATATATCAGTCTGTGTGTAGTGAATGAATATAATATACAAGTTTCACTTTTTGAATGGAATTAGTGAAATAAATCAACTTTTTGATGATATTCTAATTATATGACCAGCACCTCTACATGTTAGCAGATAACATTATGTTGTAAGTCACCCAAACCAACACTGTAATTCTTTTAAAATCTGTCCATCAATGTTATTATATTAATGTTTCTGCTGTTGTTGCATTTATTAAATTATTAACAACTGATTTTGTAATTCCTGTTAGTGTTGTGTGGTGGGGGTTCCCATAGTCTTGGAAAATATGAGGTATTTGTGTGTGATTTCTGGGCTTAGAAAAGATACGCAAATTAACATCTTAAAACTCCATGGGCATTTTTATAATGAATATATATTTCTAGTTATGCCAAGCTCTAAAATATTTTACCAGGTAGAAATGACAAGTAAAAAAATACATATAAAAAAACCCTTATCTTTAATCCTCACCCAATAAATCATGAACGACTGGAAACGTCATGTAAATTCATTGGTTACTTAAAAAGGGTGGAAACCTTAAAGAACATTCAGCTCTTAAAACTTCTGTAATCCTGAAATTTATTTTACAGAAAATAGGAGTGTCAGGTCAAGGCTTCAAATATTGTTGTGGACTATGGGGGCCTTAGAGTCAAAAAAGGATGAGAACCACTGGTTTAGTAGTTTCCAGTATTCTTTTTAAGCTGACAACTAGCAGTTCTCACTGCTTAAGTTCTCACAGTCTTCACTAGTTTGTAATTATACTATCAAAAAAGTTGAATCCATTCCATAACTATATCATATGCATCAACCATATTTCCCAGTAAGCCACTGAACTCTATAGGCTAAGGTGCTAAAATGGATTTACTAAATTTATCAATCATACTTCATTACATTCTCAAGTGAAGAATTCTAAATAATAGGGCTGGGTAAAAAAAAAATATCGATTTCTCAATTTTATTCGATTCTCATTTTTACGAACCGATATCGATTCTTAATCCCAAGAATCGATTAGTCTAGTCTGTTTTCAGTTGATGAATGAACAGAACATGTAGCGCGCCTCCCATCCAATAAATCGCAATAATCTTTGTGCTTTGTTACTTTTGATATAAAGCAAAGTCTCAGATTTCAAATGACGTCCATCTTATTATGAGATTCAAAAAATAAATACCGTTTTGGCGCTGTTTAATGTGACGTGACAGATCGCTTTAGCGCCTCAGTTAAAGAGAAGCGGCAGCACGGAGCGCATGTGAACATCCTCTCCGCTTTAATACCAGTTACAGCGCGAAATAAACATGACTAAACATCTGAAGGTACGTTAAAATATACAGTACAACTTACCGAAATCCGTATCATGTCTCGTGTAATAGCGCAATCAGTGTTTCAACCTCGGAAAGACGTCAATAAAACAGCTTGTAAACAATGTCACGTAACATCACATTTACCTCAGAAAAACATTCAGTGACCATAAACTCAGTCAGCTAGAAAAGTGAACTCTAGAAAGCAGCATTCTGATAAATATAGCTATGCACCGTTACATATTCATGATCATGTTCTTCAATATTTAGTGCATGTTTGAATAAATCAGTTATGACAGCCACGATTTAAATGTCTATATTTAAAAAACGAATTAGAGTAGAAATATGATTATGTAATTCTAAACTATTTATTATAAAAAAAACAATTGAGTGTAATTTAAGTGTTTGTACATAAGTTAATTTAACCTTCAATATTATAGTAAAGTAGTACCAACTGACTCCCATGTGTAGTTTACAGCATTAGTTAAGAAATTTTTTTGCTCTAGAAAATTTGCCATGTACTGTAACTGATATACTACATCCAAAATAATCGATATCGAATTGAAATCGTAATCGAATCGCAAGCATGTGAATAGAAATCGAATTGAATCGTGAAAATTGTGTCAATACCCAGCCCTACTAAATAAATGTATTGTGTATTAAATGTTAATGTACAAAAATGCTCTGTGAAATCACAAAATAATTCATTGTCAGAACCTTGGAAAAAAAAATCATTCTTTTATTTTAAAAAAAACAGTATTGCTAAGTTACATGTTTCAATCCATCAAAGAAAGGTGCAATGTTTAAGACCAAAGGTAAAGTGTTGAAATATAGGAATAATGAATCAAGATCCACTTGTTAGTGTTGCAGAGAAACGGCATGTCAACTGACAGCACGACACAGAATTTTTCCTTTCGTCTTTAATTAAAAGATATAAACTGTAAATGCATTCATTTAAAAAATAAAACTGATTGCATATGCATTCACCCACAACACCCCAGAAAAACAATATTAGCCCCAATCATAAAATATAGAAAAGAAAGAGCAACAGGACAAAAACCAAAGAGGAAAAAAAATAATTAAAATTAACAAATATTCTCTGGTATATATAGTTAAATGTGCTTTTATTTTATCTTATTTTCTCATCAAGCTAGAATCAAAATCTGAGCTCTTGCTAAATCCTGCCTGAAAGAGATGCAATTTTTTTGTAATTAAAAGACTCATTTATCTGCCTCCCTCAACACTGAACAATCGATTGATTCCTCAAACTTGTTTGTGAACAGCCTCCTCTATCAGGACTCGGACTTCTGGTCTTCGGACTCCAACCTTTCCTTTACTGACTGTAGTGTCTTGAAACATTGTATTACAGTTGGCAAACAGGAGATTAAAAAGGCATTGGGGGAAAAAATAAATTCTTAAAAAAAAAAAAAAAAAAAAAAAAATCCACTGACCCCTAGTGCTATTCAGTCTCTATTCAGTAAATATCTACAACAGACTTACTGTGCATTTTGAATATGCAATCTAAGAAACAAGCACTGTACTTATGGATCTCAGAGAAAAAACAATGCATATACATCCTCAAATGTACACTCGTTTACTCTCTACACAGACAGGCACTGGAACCAAGAGGCAGAAAGGTGGCCGAACGTCCCTGTTCACCGCTTATCACAAACACACACTCACACGACGCGATGAGCAAGCGAGGCACTCCAAGTACGCAGAGTGGATTTGTGAGATGCAGTCATATTTACACATTCATTTATATTCAGACAAGTGAAAAAGCACGAACTAGGTCCACCAGCAGGGCCGATTCACAAAGTATTTGAAAAGTGGGAGCACTGATCTAAGACCAGGGCTACCAATTGTCTCCAAGAGTTAAAGGCTCTTCTGTTCGCTTCTTTTGCTACTTAAATTGTTTATTAAAAATTAAGGGGGAGGAACTCTTTAGTTTCCACACAGAAAATAATTACTGTCAGTGACAATTTCAAAGACCAAACCAAAGGGGGAATAAAAGAAATCCCAAAACAGCTCTCCCACTCTGGAGTGCTTTGCAAACTTGTCACAAGGTTCACAATTTAAGGAGTCCCAAAGAGCACAATTGTACTCATCTACCACTAGAGGTCTTCTTGAATGCTACCTGTTTTTAAAAAAAAAAAAAAAAAAAAAATCTCCCAAATCCCTCTGCCTCTTTTGTAATGCTTCATCAACGCTTTCAGAACAACCCCTTCCTAGAGACTGAACACTCAACGAGACCATCCACAAAAACCACAGATGGATAACTTAAGGGGAATTGGTGGTCGTCTAGTGCTTTTAGAAAACCATGACCAAAAAAAAAACAAAAAAAAACAAAAAAGGTCTCATGTCTGTCACAATGCGTTGAGATAAAACTTACAGAGATATTATATATACACATTAATTTCTGCAGGCCGCATATGACTGATGCAATTTGGCATTACCTTTTTATCAATGTGAACCACAAAGCAGGATGAAGCAAAAGAATCAAAATACCATTGCCATACTATACTAGTGTTCTAATAGATGCTTAAGCAAAAAAGAAAAAAAAAAAAAAAGGTTTATAAAGCTTGATAAGCTGGGGATGTGACTAAATAGACCTTTTAGTCCCTAGTGTTTCCATTATTTGACAACAAAAAAGTGGTATGGACTGAAATCAAGACAGGAATTCATTGTGTAGTGTCCATTTTAAGTAGTGGCTGTTCTCAATCACATTGATCTCAATAAGAGTAGGAGAGTGACAACTAGAGAATGTTGAAAACTACGGAAGGGTCTTTGCAATTAGTGGCAATGGTCCCATAAGTGATGAGATCAGAGGCTCAGCAGGGACAGTAGGCAGGAGGAGGAAACTCACGGCGAGTGATGCACACGATCAGTTTTTCTGTGGAGAGAAACAGATGAGACGTTAAGGTCAAGCGTGGTACTCTCTTCTATTGAGTTTACTAATAATGAGGGAAAATGATTCAGTAATGTGTCATCAAAGAGATGCGATGAGAATTTGTGCATAATACACAAATCACATCACCCATTTTCTGGCAAAGTGATGACAGATAAAACCACTGAAACATCAGTCATGTGACCAAAGTGGACACATGAGGGGGGAGTGATCAGTGTTGGGGAGTAACTAACTGATAGTAGCGACACTACTAATGGAACATGACAGTAGCTGACCTGTTTCCTGAATATTTTTGTGAATTGTTTTTTTTTTTTATGTAAGTCAGTGTAGTATATGAAATATTGGCCTCTCAGTCATTTGTTTCTGACTTTAGCTGGCTAAATTTGATCTATTTGAGATTCTTTTTTAATGCACCAGATAAAAAAAAATTTAATATATACACATATATATTAAATGATACTAAATGATTCATTAATTAATAAAACAGTTTGAGTGTTTTTGTAAATTTGTTTACATTTAAAGTTGGTCTAGCGATTTAACACGTTAATTAGATTAATTACGGTAAAAAAAAAACAAAACAACATGTTAAAATTTAACGCATTTATCGCACTTGCCCCACCCCAGACCTACGTAGATCTGACATTTCATACAGTTCATTGAACTCACTGCGCTATGAAGCCTATAAAATGCAATCAGAAAGTCCCAAAAATTCAAGATATGGGGGCAAAAATGAGTTGTCTCATATTTAGATATCACGCGAGTGCTGTTTTTGTCCCATAGCCTATATAACAAGTGCAAATGCAATACTGATTTTTTACAACAGTTCAGTAAATAAGAAGCTAATATTGTTATTTTAGACAATATTGTCTATTTTGTTCAATTTTGCCAATGGAAATATAAAGACAAAGCAGAACTGTTAGTCTCTGCACAATGCACAGCAGTTTTATTTCTGAATCCGCGTTTTGAACAAACTTAGTGAAACTAATGATTCAACGGACTGTTCATAAAAGACTTGTTGGACTTGAAGCAGCGCTACACAGACCGATCGGTGTATGACATCAAAGTACAGCGATTCAAAAGCAAACAGAGCATTCTGCTCTCGCAGTACTTTGATATCATACGCCAATCGGTCTGTGTAGCGCTGCTTCAAGTCCAACAAGCCTGAAGAGAACCATTTACTTCACTCCTGAATGAATCGAATGAATGAATGAATGAATGAATGAACGACTTAATCATTAAGACATTTACCATCACCTACTGGCAGTTTCAGTTTCTTATTTAGAGTCTAATTTTATTAAAAAAAATAAATAATAATATTTCATATTTTGTATTAATTAAAAAAAAAAAAAAAAAAAAAAAAAAAAGGTATAGTTCAACCAAAAATGAAAATTCAGTCATCATTTACTCAACCTCATGGTCCAAAAGGTCATGTGTAATAAATTCTATGTTGAATCAAATAAAATATTTCTTTCTGAAGCTACTTTTTTGTAATGTTTATTTGATTTGATGCTTTACACAATAATGACTTCAAGTTATATTTTGGGGGTAATTTCTCAGCCAAAATTGATGTGCGATTAATCGCCACATCATGTAATTAGATTAAAAACAGCCCTAATTTAAAGCCGTCATCCTATTTCAGATCCTTGTTTTTTCACCAGATAAATACGGCTCTAATTTTAAAAAAAAAAAAAAAAAAAAAAAAAAAAAATCATAAAATAAGTTTTCGTTAGCAGCTTCCTAACTACTTTTCAGTACCTGTAGCTTGACTAATTTAACTACTGTAAATTTGGAGTAGCTTGTAGTTGGAAAGCTAGTTAAAAAAAAAAAAAAAAAAAAAAAGCTTCCCCAACACTGGAAATTAATAAACCCATTTCCACTGAAGTACAGAATAACAAAATACTGTTAATGAGGGTTAGAACCACAAATACACTGAGCAGCACACATACACTTAAAATGTACACATGAAGCCCATGCAGAAGGTGGACACACATACCATGCGTGCTCATGCACTGAGTGGGGGGAGGGGAGTGGCCTAACCATCATAAGAGTCCAACAGAGGCAAAGAGCCCCGTCTCTCCCCATACATTCCTCCCTGAGAGTCAAAGAGAAAGAGAGATCGACAGAAGATAAGAGAGAGAAAGGCATCGAAGAAGAGGTGAGTGAAAACAGAAGGAGAGGGAGTGTGTGAGAGAGTTAGTTGAGGTGAGAACCCCTCTTAGTACTATTAGTGAAATTACAGTAGGTTAACAAGTTTCAGGTTGAGTAGTGTGTGGGTTTTAGGATGTCTGGTGTGCTGAATTGTTTGTGAAGGAAGTTGGTGAGAACAAAAGTTGTTTGTTGTAACTGCACAAGGGTGGACGTTCCCTTTGAAGGGGACGTTTACATTACCTGAGGTGTATCTCTGTCAGAGCGATCCAGAGTGTCGTCTAAAGTGTTTCTCCGTCCTCTCTGGTCTAGCGTAGAGTAAGCGTCTGGCGCCACAGACAAAATGAATTGATATTTTGTAACTCAGTGAATCACAGCACAGTGATTGCATGGAAATTGTAGTAAATTTAAAATCATTTTCCAGTGCAAACATACACACACATCGTATATAAGAAATATACATACTTTTCCCCCCAACCATGCCTTTTTACATTGTATGTTTTACTTTTTTGCAGGAAAGTGAAACTTTTATTCAACAAGCAAATTGTTCAAAAGTGACAGTAAAAACATTTATAATGTTACAAAAGATCTACTTTCTCAAATAAATGCTGTTTCTCTGTTTCTATTTATCTAAAACATTGGTAATAATAAATGTTTTTAAGCACCAATTCTAATTCAGCATATTGACTGATTTCTGAAGGATCATGTGACATTGAAGACTGGAGTAATGGCTGATGAAAATGTAGCTCTGCCATCACAGGAATAAGTTACATTTTAAAATATATTAAAACAGAAAACCGTTGTTTTAAATTTTAATGTGTCACACTGTTTTTACTGCATTTTTGGTCAAATAAATGCAGCCTTGGATATATAATAATATATAACAACATAATATAATAATAAAAATAATATATATCACTATGTTATAATATAATAACCAATCAATTTAATTTTAAAAGTGCAAATTAAAGCCGATACAAATGGGAATCATGAAAACCCAACTGGCGGATGTGGCTAAAAGCTCATTTTAGACCTTGAGTATACGCATTATAAAGTATGAGAATAAAGTATGTGCATTTTACCTGGTCCCATGTCATTTAGTGGAATCATGTCTCTGTCTCTGTCCCTGTCCTGTTTGCCCCCTAACAGACAGACCCAAACAAAGTCAGATCAGACACAAAGTTGTATCCTGCATGTCCATTCGGCTGATAAACACATTAAAGTCCATTCAGCAGGAATGGGTTGTGTTCTTACCCCTGTCTATTAGCGGCAGGGTGCTGTCCTCATATCCCCCGTTGCTGCGGGTGTTGTTAGGAGGGTTGAGGTTGACCATGAAGTCTGTCTTCTTCCAGCCGTCTTTCTCCAGTGTGCGGCGGAGCTCTTTGAAGCCCCACACGATCTGCAGCACCAGCCCAGCGCCACGTACCTCTCGATCGGAACGGTTGCTATATGGGGAAATACAGACAATTATGAAACAATATAACTATGGCTCATTAAAGAGCATTTGCTAATTAAAAAAAAAACAAAACGAAAAAAAATTCCTCTTCCAGGTTCCTCCAATGTGACCAGCCAGTTATTAACACAGAAATGGATATACACACATACCTGTCTTTGTTGATCAGCACCAGTCTCTCAATGCCCTGGGAGGTGCGCAGGGATTTGGCCGCATCCACGCTGGAGCCAACCACTTCCGCCATAGTGCTGAGAACAGACACCACCGTCTCCTCCGAGAGCCCGCGCACAGGCTGACTCTGACCACTGCCTGGCAGATTGGCCACCAAGTTAGGCACAGAATGTTTCCCTACACAAAGAGAGGAAGAGAGATTGAGTAAAATATAGTGGGATTCATTCATTGGGACTGTACAAATATGGCTAATTTGATTGTATTTGTGTCCATTCAGTGTTATTACCAAGGCTAACACAAACAAAAAGGTATTATTGGCTCACACACCTAGCAGCTCACGGTTGCGAGCGTCAATGGCCAGGTTCCTCAAAGCTCCAGACATGGCTCTAACCACACGGTCATTCCCATGAGACAACAGCTCCGTCATCATCGGCAGGCCATGTTCTTGTCTCATCGTTGCTCTAATGTACCGTCCATACTGACAAAAATAATAACAGGTCAAATTACGAAACAGATTTTTCCTCCTAATGAACCCAATCAAATAAATATTAAGAAATAAATGATGGTGGAGTAGCCTAGGGCTGCTCGATTATGGCAAAAAGCATGATTATTCTGTATCAATATTGAGATCACAATTATTTAACACTTACTGACTTTGGAAACATCAGATATTACTGTATGATATGAAATGTATAATTTCCATAACTGCTTGGTTTTTTTGGTTTGGTTTTGGGAATATTTAATTTTGATCTCTGAAAGTTACAGTACGTTTTCATAGTCAATCAAGCTTTTTTTTTTAAATAATAAAATGTATGACCCATTTAATGTTAAGTGTTTAATATGCATTGGACTGCCATAGCAGTATCATTCTGAACCAATCAGCATTTTTGTGCATACTCACAGTCCAACGGCCTGCACACAGGTTCTGCACAGCCCCCGCAGCAGCTTCCAGAACCGATGGGTTCTTACTCTCTTTTAGGAGAGAAGTGTACACACGCACCACCTCTGGCTGGAACAGCAATTCATAACCTACAAAACGATACAATTGTTACACTATTTCATCTATAATCTAACTACTAAGTATTCAGATCCAACAAGACTGTCATTGTACCTTTGGCTGGTGTGCTTCTCTTTGGAATGTCAATCATGTCTGAAGTTCCATCATCCTCTTTTTTTCCTGACCAAAGCAGAAGGAATGAGCAACAAGTGAAATGGAGATGAAGTGACACACAGAAATCTTATCTGCCATTTAATGATAGTGACGCCATTTATGACAATTTAGAAGCAAAAGTCTGAAGAAAACCTCTTCCTCAAAGATTTAAAAAGGGGATTTTCTTTAGACAAAGACAGTTTTCTTTAGACACAGTTCTGACAAAGGTTACATTTATTCCCTGAGGGAAAACCCCCACATTGTGTGATGATTTAATGACTAAAGACTTGATGCAGATGGCTCAGTTTTCACAGTAGTATATGACAAAGTGCAAGTTTAAAAGAATCAGACAATTGTCTTTTTATATTTCTACATGATTAAACATTAAAAGTGAAGGTGTATAAAAAGTGAATTTATCAGAAATGCTGTGCTCTGGCACCCTCTGGTGGTTACTAATGAAATGTTTTAAAAGCTGCAAGGGCCACAGTCACACAATTAAGAAAAAAATCAGATTGCAGAAAGCGTTTTTTGCAATTTTTCCCAGTTTTCTGAGAACAGTCAGCTATTTTTGGATATGTGTGGTAAAAGCTGTTCCATGAATGGTTTGGATGATGCCTTAGAAGTAGGCAGGAGGGCATCTCACTAGGTTTTCAAACAGAGCTATAGTGTCCAGTCAGTGTCATAATCTGATACTTGTTACTGATTCCACATCTACTTTCTTCAGATCAATAAAAACCTTCTTTGTGTGACTGGTCCCCTTAATAGGCCTTCTTACTTTTACAAAAGTAGTGCAGCTCATAAAACGAATGTGAAATGGGATAAGAAATGCATTATTTTCCATTTCAGATCCATTTTCTGAACTTTGACCAATAACAGGGTTAATAATGGGTTACAATGAGGTGAAATGTAAGTGATTCTCATAATAGCAAAGCAAAGCCTTTACTTTTAAAAAAAAAAAAGAAAAAAAAAAAAAAAAAAAAAAAAAAAAGAGAAAAGCTTACCTTTGGAAAACCACTCGTCTGTTACAGGATAAAAAGATGTACGGAATGAGAGCAGAAGAGACAGATACAGAAGAAAATGAGAGGAAAGGACTGTTTTGGCATAAAAAAAAAAAAAAAAAAATTTGCAATAGTGCCCCAGCCACCATACAATTAATTAGCAACAAACCCCTAAACAAGGCACACACTTGTGTGAAATTCATGCATGCTTTATCTCCTTCATGTGCAAACAAACTCGATCTGGCACATATCAAACTTACAGGCTTAACAGACTTCAAAGCGTGTACTATGCTTTAAAGACAAGGAATAGGCACGGCCTCTTGGCTTTGTTTACACAACACAGAGATTATGCACAGGAATGCAAAGATAGCAAGTTAACTTATTTTAATTGGTTATGGCCTACAGCCAGTGCCTGGGTTTTTCTTTAAATGAATCAAACACGCACCTTTGCCCTTTCGGGAGCTGAAGCAGCCGCCCTTTTGGGAAGAGGCGGGGCCTTGATTGACAGGAGTCATCTCCTGATAGCGCTCGCTGCCTGGTATCTCCCGATGCACTTGATAGGACAGATTCCTCAGCAGACACACACTGTTCTCAATCAGCTGCACACAGACATAAACATGATAAAATAAAAGATCATTTGTAACAGATTGAAAGGAGGACAACTAGCAATGTTTTTATAAAATTGTTGAAAATCAAAGAACAAACTATATAGCAATATTCATAATTTATTTACAGATTCTTATTCCACTCAATGATCCACTTAATGTCTTTTCTGCACCACTAGCATCTTCGACTATCATAGCAATATAGGCTCAAGCAAATGGTGTAATAATATTATTCTGTTCAGACAAACTTTTTCCAATATTTAAAAAAAAAATACAAATATTTTTGACATGCACTACTGTTCAAATTCAAATACTGTTAAGATTTGATTTTTTTGAAAGTCTATGCTCACCAAATCTACATTTATTTGATTGAGGAAAAAAAACAAAAAAACAAAAAAACAAAACAAAAAAAAAAAAAAAACAGTAATATTGTGAAACATTGAAACTTAAAATAACTTTCAATATATGTACTTTAATGTAAAATGTAATTTATTCCTGTGATGGCAAAAGTGAATTTTTCAGCATCATTACTCCAGTCTTCAGTAGTTACGTTTACATGGACACTTTTTCCTTCAATCTTGAATGAATTCGTTCCAATTGATGAATCCGAACGTAGTGTTTACATGAACGCTAAATAAAGTGATCGGGTTGATGTGCGTGTTTGTACATCACAAGCTTCTGGTCAGATTTAATCTTTTGACATGCGCACACTGCACGAATATAGAGTTTCCTGCTGTTGTTGCACACTAACCATCCTCCTTTTCTTTGTTTTACAAAGCAGACTTAATATTTATCTATTTCGGGTCCTAATTAGGCGACAACGAGCACATGAACCGTTGAGTTGTGCTGCTTGTATTTATCAGGCAGTAAAAGCGCCTTTTCCCCAGCCCAAAACCAATCGTCTGTGGATGAGAGTATAAAACAAGGACTGGTGGGACGTTATCCTGGTCTACTTCATAGACGATGAGTGAAAAGAGAATTTCAGAATGACAATACACACATATTTGATATATATCATTACGCTATTTCTACGTCATAGCACATGCGCAGTACTCTCCAGTTTCGGTTTTCAACCCGATCAAGTGTTTACATGTCCTCTCGATCGGATTACAAAAGAAATAAAACACCCCTTAGAATCCAAATGAAATTGTAATCAGATTTGGCCAATTCATTCCGACTGACGTGGTTACATGTGACTTTTTAATTCCAATTGTGCTCTAGTTCGATTACTGTCGGATTATTAGGGTCGATGTAAACGCAGCTAGTGTCACATGATCCTTCAGAAATTATCCTAATATGCTGTTCAAGAAACATTTCTTAATATCAATGCTGAAAACAGTTGAACTGCCTAATATTTTCAGGATTCTTTGATTAATAGAAGGTTAAAAAGACCAGCATTTATTTGAAATGGAAAACTTGTGTAACATTAGAAATATGTAAAGGGGTCATATGATGCTTTTTAATGTTTTCTTTGTTTAATGTATCTGGGCGTGTATAAGATCTGCAAAGTTACAAAGCTCATAGAATAAATCGCTTTGTGGGAGACTAACAGAACACTGATCCAGACCTACCTAAAATGCCTCAATCCAAGTCTAGATATTACTTCTGCAAATGTCATCACAATGTAAAATATTAGCATAATGGACAAGGCTTCAGTGAATTGTAGTGTTGTTGTCATGGCGCGGAAACGCTGTGTGATTGTATCCAGAAGCAAAACCACTTTTGCTGTCAGTGATTAACCAGAAGATTTATTTATAAAGCTGTACCTGAGCAGTACAGAAGTTAGCTTGTGCACAGCGCAGTTTACAGAGCACAGCTTCCTGAACATGGGAGACTACTTACCACTGTCAAACATTCTGCTCAAGTCATGTTTGCAAAGTTGGTTTCAAAATTGACTAGTGTGTGGGCTGATTTATCAACTAGTCCTGTATAATAGGCTTGTTAACTTTTAGACATTTACTCTGCAAATTGTCTAACAGCTAAAAAAGGGAACCGGTTCTAAATAACCGATTCCCAATCCTAATTATAACAGTGATTAATAATATTCAGTATGTGACGATAGAAATGACCAGCAATGCTTTCTTCCCTCTTTGCTCTTCCCGAAAACATGCTTCCCCTGTCATAAAAGGGCAGTGCGTATGAAAGTGCAGTTTTCAAAACTTAAATAGTCAAAGTTCAGTTGTTACCTTGTTGTCCACATCTTTACAGTTGATCTGTGACTGAACAATGTACATGAGCGAGTCGACCAGTCCAGAGCACTCCCTCAGCTTCCTCCTGGCCTCGCTCCGCTCCGAGCTCACATTCCTGAGAGCGAAACGTCATGCAACTAATTAGGACACTGCCTGTTTAATGTTTAACAACGTTTGGCATGCACAGAAACTTTTAGCTTCAGGTCATCACCTAAAATATATTAACCAAGAGTATACAGACAGCATCAGGAAAGTTGAGCAATGAAAGAGAAAGTGAGGGTTAAAAGGCAAGACACTGTTAGCTCTACTTAAATGTAATCACGGTGTAAAACCACTCCTCCGACTGCTTTCTAAAAGCCTAATAGGCGAGTGGGAGAAGTGAGGGACACTTTCAAAGAGAAGCACTCAAGGGAAATAAGTGGATTCAAAGATCACATTTCTCTCTTTTGTCCAAACTTTGTCCTGGTTCTTTCACAGCCTCAGAGGTTCTTGCTCTCACACACAATCCCAGAGCATTTCCTTTGCACTTCCCCTCTTTCTTCCACACAAAAATGCAGTTTCCTTACACACACAAACACACAAACCCTTTCTTGACAGGAATTCTTTAGCAGCACTAAAGCACCCCCCTCGTCCCTAGAACGTCTTTCATTAATCTGAATCATGAAACTGTCCCTTCCTGACATCCTAATCCTTTCCTCCGCCCATCTCTCTGTGTTCCAGTGGCTTAACTGCATCACCAAAGTCATGCGTTTGATTCCCAGGCTGATTAAGGGCATTTTCACACCTGGCTCGTTTGGAGCATTTGTTTTGGAAAGTAGTGCATTTTGTCCCTTAGTTCGGTTCATTTAGGCATATGTGAACATGGCAATCGTGCTTGGATTCACAACACAAAAAAAATAAAAATAAATAATTAACATTATGTACCTTAAGCAGCCGGTAGTGTTGGTGAGTGCAGTCTCCCACTCCAGGTGTCTGGGTTTGCAGCTCTCCTCTCCCCCTTCGTTCCCCCTCTCCCAGCCCGAGTGCGGAACCATCACCTCATCGGACAAGGCGTGCAGCGCGTGGTCCACGATCTCCATCTTTACAGAGTCGTGAGACGACAGGTTCCACAGCGTGCCTGACAGAGGATGAGCCATCAGTTACTACAATCCATCTTTTTTATGTTTTTGAAAGAAGCCTCTTGTGCTCAGCAAGGCTGCATGTATTTGAATACAAATATAGTCAAAATTACTATTGTGAAATATTACAATTTAAAGTAACTTTTCTATTTTAATGTAATTTAAAATTTAATCTATTCCTATGATGGTAAAGCTGAATTTTCAGCAGCCACTAGTCTTCAGTGTCAGATGATCCTTCAGAAATCATTCTAATATTCAGATTTGGATTATAAACTGTGATACTTTTAAGCATGTAATTTTTTAATCAAAAGGTTATGAAATGCCAGAATTGTCCAATCATTAATTTCTTTTTTCTATAATACGTTTCACTAAGTTTTACGTCACAATACAGAAGCAAAGACTGCAAATTGTGAATTTAATAGTGTAAAAATGACCGTACAATCTTGATTTCAAGCACTAAAGAATGCGTACCCGTTATAGTGTCGGTAAGGTCCTGATCTCTCGTCTTCCTCAGTAGCCGCACCAGTGCGGGAATTCCATCGCAGTTCTTGATGGCTATCTTGTTATCTGGATCTCGTCCGTACGAGATGTTCTTGAGAGCTCCGCATGCTGCGTAATGGACCTCTTTCTTTGGGTTATCCAGCATGGACACGAGGGCAGGGATCCCCTTCAGTCGTCTTACTTCTGACTTCACCTGCAAAGATAGGTGGAGAAGCGTGAGCACATGGAATTTGTGTGTTACACAATGTCCTTTGAGTGACTTCGCCGAAAATCAAATTCCAGCACCAAGTGATGAAATCCCTGCTATGTAGGCGGGGCTACCCAGCATACTGTGACGAGCATCCTGCGTAAGTGTGCACTAACCTTATCGTTCTTAAAAGTGAGATGTTGCAAGTAAGCTGCAGCATTGCTTTTGACAGGGTCCAGGCGGTAGTTGAGCATAGCAATGACTTCAGGAAGTTCAGGTTGCCTCCATGCTGTGGGTGCGGGGCCTTTACGAAGAGTGCTGTCCAATGATGCCATGCTGCCTCTCTCTCCCTGAGCCAGTGGAGCTCCTCCTCCCCAATAATACATATCACCAGCTCCACTCATATCACCATCCAGTGTGCCCTCATATGACCTATGCAAGACAAGCAGCAGCATATATTAAGTGATTATTTTCCACCTTAAAAGGATTGTTCACCCAAAAATGAAAATTATCCCATGATTTACTCACTCACAAGCCATCCTAGGTGTACATGATCTTTGTTCAGACAAACACAACCGGAGATAAATCTAAAAATATCCTTGCTCTTCCCAGCTTTATAATGGTAGTGAATGGGGGGCATGATTTTGAAAAAAAAAAAAAAAAAAATGCATCCATCCATCATAAAAATAATCCATACGGCTCAAGGGGGTTAATTAAGGCCTTCTGAAGTGAAGCGATTGGTTTTTGTAAGAAAAATATCCATATTTAAAACTTTATAAACTAAAATAACTAGCTTCCGGCAGACGACCGTGCGCATACTGCGCAAGTCAACTTGCGCCACAAGAGTAACCCCTGACGCGATGTATGACGCAGGATGTAGGAGTAGCGCAAACGTTGTGGTTTAAATAAATAGGGCTGTGCCACAAACACAAGCTCCTCTTCTCTTATATGGAAATCCTCTGACATTTCTCATTTTAGACTTAATTCGTGACCGGTGTTTTGTTTTGCGCTATCCTCTGTGCTTCCGCGTTCATTAATACGTCATGCGTCAGGTCAGGGGTTACTCTTCCGCCACAAATCGATGCATACGGCCGTCTGCCAGAAGCTATTTATTATAGTTAAAGTTTTAAATATGGATATTTTTCTTGCAAAAACCCATCGCTTCAGAAGGCCTTTATTAACACCCTGGAGCTGTAAGGATTATTTTTTATGATCGATGGTTTGATGTAAAAAAAAAAAAAAGACACACCACACTTTCACTACCATTATAAAGCTTGGAAGAGCCAGGATATTTTCAAATATATCTCAGATTGTGATCATCTGAAAGAAGTACACCTAGGATGGCTTGAGGGTGAGTAAATCATGGGATAATTTTCATTTCTGGGAGAACTACCTTTTAATAAATTGTCCAAATTGAAATTATTTGCTTAACGTGTAACAGAACACACTAACCCTGTCCGGCGTGGAGGTGGGGCATGGTGTGCATGTGCCAGCCGGGGCATTGTGCTGTAATGCATGGGTGGCCCCATGCCGTAATCGGCTTCATCATATCCCAGGCTCCTCTGATCATCCTCCAGGCCGTAGGGCTCTGGGACAAAGCGCTGCAAGCCAGAGATCTCCAAAGCACTGCCCATACGTCCTACCTGGGGCTGGGCCGAATATGGGTCCAACTGTGGCCGGCTGTGTGTGCGGTAGGCGGAGTCCAGAGTCCGGTAGCCATCCACAGGCCTAAAGAAAAAGGGGGAGCTCATTTGTACATGTACACTACTGGTCAAAAGTGAGAAATAATTAAGATTTTTTTAATGTATTTGAAAGAGGTCTCTTATACTCAGCAAGGCTGCATTGATTTGATCAAAATATACAGGGGGGGAAAAAAAAAAAAGAAAAAAAAAAAAAAGTAGTATTATAAGGGTTACTATTTTATATCTTTTAAAATGTAATTTATTTCTGTGAAGGCAAAGCTTAATTTTCTCTAGTCTTCAGTTGCACATGATTCTTCAGAAATCTTTCTAATATGCTGATTTGTAAGGCACAGACCTGTAGCGGTCATCCATACGTGTCCCTCGGCTGAGACTGGTGTAGGCGTCAGAAGGTGGGCCACTGCGGTAATCATCATAGCCACCTGGAGGTCCATAGTGGTAGTTACGGGGGACAGTAGCGGTGGGGTAGTCCATGGGGCCACCCGGTGGCCTGTACACACGGTCCATTGGGGTATTATAACCGGGTATCCCAGTGACTGAACCAGTGCCATCCAGGGAAAGTGTGTCGGAGACTGAAGGAATGACTGTTCGTGTGGTGGTCGTCTTTGTGACCTTCTTTACCTAAAAAGAGAAAGTGCAATTATCTTACCAACTTGAGGCCATACTTGACAAGATGTCACCAGTTAAATTCTATTGTATGACTACAGCAAACTTACTGTGGTCTCAGTGCGACGTGTGGTGCCATCATCATTAGTTTCAACTGAAATAATCGGCAGCGCTTCATGTGGGTCCTCCTCCACTGTGACCGACTCAACCATATGACCAGGGTCCAACATCCTGTACTGTAGCACAGGCACACAAACAAAGAACAATAGTGAGCATAAGCCAAGAATAGGAAGTGTGTCCACTCACACAAACACACCATCTGGCACAGGTGTACGTCAAGGACGACAAAATAGCAAGTTCGTAAAGACGCAAAAGAATTAAGTGTAAAAATATATGCAAGATTGTATAAGTATATGGACACCCAGGGTTCAACCATAAGGATAGCCTGGGACCAGTGCTGTTGACACTACATCCTGTTCATTGTACCGACTGTTTTTATTAGGAAGGCTGCTCTCGTGTACTCGTACACATTAAAATGCTCCGATACCAAAAATCAGTACCACGCATCGTGTACAGCATTTGTTTTCAGACAAAGAAATACTGACACTGAAATACTGTATCCTATATAATTACAGTAAAATGTCGTGATTACTGTGATTACTCTAAATGTGTGCTGTATAAAATATGAGCAATATATATGAGCAATAGAATGAACAGTGAACAGAACAATAACAGAATCTCATAAAATACATTTTAACAGGCATAATTAAGCATGAAAATAATGGAAGGAAACACCTATTTGCTCAACGAATTGAGCAAACTAATATGATTTATAGTCTTTTGATTTCTCTACCTAATTAAAAAAAAATATATTTAAATTATATTTATTTATTGAAATTATTATATTTAAATATTATATTTAAAAATTACAAACGCAATTAAAATACAGGTATCTGTATTGGTATCGGCGAGTACCAAAAATGAAAGTATCATATCGGACTCAAACATGTTTGCAAAAATACCCATTTTATTAAATTTGCGGCAGGGTAAAAAAAAAAAAAAAAAAAAAAAAAAAAAATTATAATAACCACAACAATAACAATTTTTATATACTTTTTATTTATTATGAGTAATATTTTATTTCATTATTTTGATTTTAAAATTATGTAATTTATAGGCTAATTAATAATTTAATTTTAAAATATAATAAACATCCATCCATCATCATCATCATCTACTTGCTAAACTGGAATATACACAAAAAAAAGAAAAAGAGAAATCATTGTGGACAGCCCATACTAACCTGAGTCCCGTTTATGTATCCCTCGTTTAATTTGAGCCGTTCTAACTCTGCATCACCAGTGACACGGCCGTTCTAGAGAAACAGAGAAAAATTATGACAGACACAAAAACATGCATGCAAAACAGATGAGGAAGGCGTCAAAGTGGCCAGCCAGTGATCGTGGCGGTGGTGAACAATGCTAAACATTCAGAATGTCCACAGCAGGACCTCGAGTATATACTACAGCATATGAAAAACATGATCTTATGAACGTCCATGCAAAGGATGCAAAGGATAAACAACACTGAGGACACTAAAAAACAACAACTTAAGTTAATGAGACCATTGCACAAGAGAAACATGACAGTGTTGCGGAAATGAATGATGGATGGACGGACGAACGAACGCCAGGAATGAGAAGGGGGTTGACCGCTACTAGATAATATTACTCATGCTTTTACACAACAATGGCATGCAGCACCATTCACACTTAAAGCACAAATTCTCTACGCGGAAACCAGGGGAAGTGGGCTGCTGTACTATTCTCGGTCCACAGAGGGAGCCGTGAAAGTAGACGGTAATCTTAGCTGACAGTCGGGCTTGTGGGAACCTGTCAGCAGGTAGGAACTGAGCCTGCTCAGCATGTTAATATCTACACAACTATGTCAACAGAGAGGAGATATACATATGATGGTGGCATTCCAAACACTGCTGACCAGCTTTTTATCTTTACATATGTGTGTGCGTGTGTGTGTGCTGGAGAAAGAACAGAAAAGATTATTTTTTCTTAAGGAATAGTTCTTCCAAAAACAAAAAGTGTTACTCGCAGTTTCTTCCTTCTATAGCACATGGTAGCTCTGTGTGATTAACAGACCAAAACTTCAATCCTTCTGTCATAGTTCTCAATATCATTCGCATTTATGTGGAGCATGATAAATTCAAAAGTGGAGCATCAAGACGTGTTGCGCCAAGATTGACGTCAAAGATGTCAAACGGCACTGGTTCTCATGCTCCGCATTTAAAATGTACACAAATTCAAATGACATTTGAGAGCTATGACAGAAGGAAAGCTTTTCGATTAATTTAAATTAGGCTTCTATGAAGCTTTATATGAGTTTGACATTTAAGTCCCTATTTATTATTACTGAATAAATAAGGGCAACCTAGACATTGCATTGTCATATTCCCTGTAAAACAGTAATAGATTTGGAACCAGTGTTGTTACTACTAGCTAAAACTTTTACAAATAGGTTTTGGTAAATGAAAAAGAAAAATATAAATATTACATTAAAAACATTACATATTAGATAAAACTTACATTTAAAAACTATGTTGGCAACTAATGGAAATAAGTTCAAGTACTAACATTACTAAAACTGACATAATTGAAGCTAAAACGTAAGGTAAAATTAAAATGAAAATCTAAAAATAAAAGCAAATTAAATACAATAATTGTATATAAATAAAACTAGAATAGTGCATAAATGAAAGCGTTAATTTTTTAGGTTTAGTATCCCTTCCAATTTTGTGAGATAGAGTTAGTCTGATGTATCAGAGCCAAAAGAAACAAAAGTTGTGTATGCAACTATCTAGCTGTGAGTGAAACTTCAGTATTTCAACTCACTTGCTCACACAGTCGACGCCCTTGAAAGAGGGGGCGTGTCTAAGTAGATCATGCAACCAATCCAAGAAGTCCTCAAGTCTAAACAGTGAAGTAAACTGAGAAATCTGAGATTAAGACGATACTTGATGTGTTTGCGTTGAGCAACTTCGACCGAAAGATAGAGCTTTCTGAAATCCTCTACACAAAAGGGAGACTCATCTTACTAAACCGGTTTGTTATCTCTCGGCTCACAGACATCAGCGGAAGGGGGTTCGGGTGTTGAGAAAGTTTCTGTGATAAGTGAGACATTCACCATGAGGACAGTGAGTAAACGGGAGAGAAATTCCTCTTCGTTGAAGAACATTCATTCCACTAAGTCAAACAGACAGGTTAATGACATGTACGATGTACAGACATGCATTTGTGAGAACCAACAGGGTTTGACATTCAAAAAAATAAATGTGGTGAGAGACAAATTTGGGACACAAAGAAGAAACATGCAAGGGAAACATGGCTTTAAAAAAAAAAAAAAAAAAAAAATTATGGCTTCTGTGACGCCACACGCCATTAACTGCAGAATGATGCAGACGGCAAAGGATGGGCGGTGAATGATGACGAGGAAAGGATGCAAATGGTGGGTTCTGGTGACATTGAACAACGGTGAAGGATGGGTTAATCGCCATGCTCCTTGAGGTGCCAACTAGGACGCATTGGTGCAGAGTGATGCGGCATGGGTGAGATATTGCAGGGTGATGATGCGGGGAACCCTGCTGCTGCGTGATTGGCTGGGAGGGCGTTACCTGCAGGGTGGGGAGGGGGCGGGGTAGGGTACCGGAGGGCCCCACGCTCCTCCTCTCCTCCTCCAGAGCTCGAGTCAGACGCTCAAACTGCATCTCCTGCTCTCGCACGGAGGCCAGGAGAGATGCTGCATTCTCACACTGCTCCATACACACTGAGAGAAAGAGGACAGGGTTACACACTCGCATCATGAGATCGAGCGTTTTGTGCGCTCCGTAAGTGCCCTGAAAACAAAGAAACATGCGCTCCACGAAGTCAAACTGACACAAATACATAGCTTAAGAAAGGTGTGCACCATGTGACCCATGCGGCAAGCTAAATCAAGAAACGGTAACAGGGAGAGAAAGAAATGTGAGAGATAGAGAGAACATGACAGACAGAAAGCAAAAAACGTGAAAAGACAGCGCGAGCAAGACAGGTGCTAACAAAGCGCTTCAGATGCAGGCGTGATCACGCTGCCACCGCTGAGTGACAACACACAGAGGAAACCAGACCGGTTTCAAGCTCACAGATAGGAGAGTGATTCAGATGCTGTAAGAAGAGATCGTGTAGAGGCAGGCAGACGAGTGCAGACACAACAAGGAATGAGCCAAGGTCTATTCAAATCAAAAGTGGCTCCAGAGAACCGTACACAGTTAAATAAAAGCCGTAAACCGTCCTTTCTACTGTGCTGGCCTTTCTGGAGGCCATTTCACTGTCTGACAACTGAAAACAAATCCAGTGTTTTTATGCTCAAGGAAAACTAACAATTCTTACTAACTAGCACAGCAACAGTACCATGGTACAGTCACACACTGTGTATATATATATATACCAATATATGCACCATATATATTATATATATATATATATATATATATATATATATATATATATATATATATATATATATATATATATATATATATATATATATACATACCAATATAAGCACCATGATGCTTTCATATATATATATATATAAATAAAAATATATATAGAATAGTCAAGTATACTAGTTATAACAACAATTAAAGCCACAATGCCTCTACACACTAGGGGCATCACAAATTATTGGTACTATTTGTAAGTGATGTGGTCACTGCTATTATATACCATGATGCTTCAAGATACTTAAAATGCTATGGTGCAAGTTAAAAAAATTAATTTATATTAAATAAATTTATATACAATGACATTGAATAATTTAAACAAGGAACACCATGGTATTACCATGATTCACATAATAATAATAATAATTATAATAAAACCAATAAAGTATGTCATTATTAATAATAATAACAAAACAAAACATGGCATTGTTGTGGTACTTTGTAGTGGTCGACCAATATTGATTTTTAACGGCTGATGCCAATATCTTGGAGAGCAGAGTGGCTGATACAATTTTGAATTTATATTTTACTTAATAAAAATGAATTTTAAAAATATTCTGTAGACTGTAACAATTTGTCAGAAATAAAGAAATTGTTAAAAAAAAGGGATGAAAAGGAAGTAAACACTGTAGCCAGCAGGGCACTCAGGAATGTGGTTTGTGTGCACTTTGAAGATTATAGATTTTATAGATTTTTATAGATATGACAAAGATGACAGTGTGCAACTGGATATAGCACAGCAAAGTTTAAACTCAAAGATTTATTTCAAATTTGTTGTGCGTCTCCAGTGAATCTGAACTCTTCTGTCTGCATTCAGCTCACACGGACTGACCGTCACACACAGAGTAACACGATTTTATGCAGGCTACAAATGCGCACTTCAGATTATCTGAGTGACAACTGGATTTGACAAAGTCTGCAAGGCTTGTGAAAATAAATGTTTATTAGATATTCAAAGATTTGTTTAAATAATACAAATGTGTTTTTGCTGAATGCTGACGGTAAATGAGAATGTGTTATAGTGTTTGCCTTTATTACTAACAATATTAAAGCAGACGACGCTATGATACTTTTTCATATACCGCTTACTTTCTTTGCTTAACAGTTACAATAACGTGTTTGACAGAACTGTTAAACAGAGACCATAAACTAATGAAGACAGAAAATGGGAGCACTGGGTGCTCAGGTCCTGGTGTTCTCAGCGCTGTCAAAATAAAAGTCTGGTGTACAGTCAAAATAACAGTCCTGCTTCAGACACATCGGCCAAACAGAAAAACTTATCAGCCGATGCCAAAAAAATCCCAAATATTGGCTAAGACGATATATCGGTCGACCACTAGTACTTTGTAAGTAGTATCTTGTCATTGCATCTCACTTCACCCTGAACTTGGTATGAAATAAGACTATTCATGCCTTAGAACTACAGTGAGCTTTGTAAAACAACTGGAGATGGTACTCAAAGTTCAGAGGACATTTTTATTCACTGTTAAACATAGAAGCTCTCTTGTAAGATCCTCTCACTGAAACTGATTCGTGATATCAGTAGTGTAGTGTATAAATAACTACTTCTGTGACTTCACGCTGCATTTGCTCATTAGCACCAGTTATCTGGAAGGGGTGCAAATGCTGCGCGTGAACAGCAGGTGATAAAAGCGGTGAGTTCTGGAGAACTGATCTGAGCACTGATTTCAGCACAGCGATGCGCTCTGAATCATAACTGATGTCATATACAGGAAGCTGAGTGAATCTGAGCTACAGGTTGAGACGTTTAAAAGGTTCCTTGGAAGAACTACCTAGAAAGAGAAGGCATGACCATTTTGCCCATATTTTACCTTACAGTAATTACAATAAAGGGAAGTGGGAAGTTATGCTAGGGAACCTAAGAACTATTTCTGATCATTTACAATTGAACTTCCCAAATTCTCAAGACTACAGTTAAGCTAAAGTGAAAGAGAAACAAGCCCATAGCTGCACCTGCCCTTGTCCATGAATCTTTACTATGCATCATTACAAAAGATAATCAAAACATAAAAAAACATGCATGAGCATGAGTTTGTGCACCAAGATTAATGGGACAAAAGTAAAAACAACAACAAAAAAAAAAAAAAAAAAAAAATTCCAAAACTGCAACCAAACAAGTGATAAATAAACAGGAAAATGTGATAACCAAATTCCCCCAAAACTCACCTGCATGAAAGTACAACTACATAACTATGTTTACGGGAATAGTTCACCCCAAAAATTAAATTCCGTAAACATTTACTCATCCTCATGCCATTACTATTGCACCATGACCAATCTCCAAGTCATATCTGGCAGTGGTTGACTGATAAGGACTTTTTTTTTTTTGATGGCCAATGGCGATGAGCAGGGTGGCCGATATAAGCCTATATAATTTTACACTATTTAGTAAATACTTAGGATAATGTAAATTACACATGTATAATTTTGGCAATGACATATATATTTCAATTTAATATTTTATAATAATTTGAAAATAATTTGAATTGTAAAATAAACAGATTTATACTTTAGAAAGGAACTGTTAAAGGGTTAGTTCACCCAAAAATGAAATTTCTGTCATTCTTTACTCGCCCTCATGCCATTCCACACCCGTAACATCTTCGTTCATCTTCGGAACACAAATGAAGACGTTTTTAATGAAATCTGAGAGCTTTCTGTCCCTTCATTGACAGCCTAAGCAACTACCACTTTCAAGCCCCAGAAAGGTAGTGAAGACATCATTAAATCATCCATCTGACTCCAGCAGTAGTTGTGTAGCAGTCAATGGAAGGACAGAAAGCCTTCAGATTTCATTAAAAAGATTTTCATTTGTGTTCTGAAGATGAACGAAAGTCTGACAGGTTTGGAACGACATGAGGGTGAGTAAATTACAATTTTCATTTTTGGGTGAACCAACTCTTTAACCCAAGTATTTTAAACAAAGAAGCACAGATGCACCGATACCTTTGTCATAACAGGTCCAATTCCGATACCCAAATTCTGAATATCAGCCGATACAGATACTCTGTGTGCGTGTGTGTGGAACTGATGACCAATCGTGTGTGTTAAACAATCAAATAAATAAATAACAGGGACAGCACTAGGCCTATTTTAGGGAGGATTTAGCCCTAAAACAGCCCCCCTAAAATCGGATGGATATAGTGCAAAATAGTTTGAAATTAAAGATTTGACATGTTAGTGCTTGTCCAGTGATAGCCAATCTCTCCTGTCTGCATCCAAGTCACACAAGCTTGCAACCTTTGCATTTTCACATGCCTCTTTCTCAGAGAATAGTGAACTAAGCTCGAGTATGTGCGATCACAAATGAGAGACAAAAGCTTTGAGTAATGGAAAGATTATCAGTGAATAAAAGACTTACATTTCAGCTTCAAATTTATGGCTTCAGAGCACTTTGGAACAACGTGAGGTTGAGTAAATATTGACAGTTTTAATGTCTTCATAAAACAAATGTATAAAGCATGAGCCATATGGTCCACTTTAAAGGGTTAGTTCACCTAAAAATGAAAAAACCTCACCCTCATGTCATTCCAAACCATAAGACCTTCGTTCATCTTCAGAACACAAATTAAGATATTTTTGATTAAATCCGAGAGCTCTCTGACTCGTCCATAGACAGCAATTTAATTACCACTTTCAAGGCCCAGAAAGGTAGAAAAGACATTGTTAAAATAGTCCATGTGAATACAGTGGTTCAACCTTAATGTTATCAACTTTATTCAACAATTTCTTTTCTTCCGTGTCATTCTCCTATGCTGTTTACATTCAGCTCTTCCAGGTTTTACATCAGAACACCGGCTCAGTATTGGTTGACACCGTTCAAGTGAGCAGCACGACACGTGTGATGCTGACGCAGGAGCCGGCGTTCTGACATAGAGCCTGGAAGCGCTGCACTGTCTATACAACAAACAGATTAGAAGAATGACAGGGTAGAGATGAAATTGTTGAATAAAGTCATTTTTGTTTTTGCGCACAAAAAGTATTCTCGTCTCTTCATAACATTAAGATTGAACCACTGTATTCACATGTACTATTTTAACGATGTCTTTTCTACCTTTCTGGGCCTTAACAGTGGTAATTAAATTGTTGTCTATGGAGGAGTCAGAGAGCTCTCGGATTTCATCAATATATCTTAATTTGTGTTCTGAAGATGAATGAAGGTCTTACGGGTTTGGAACGACATGAGGGTGAGTAATTAATGACAGAAATTTTTATTTTTGGGTCAACTAACCCTTTAAGGTACTTTAGTTGTTTTGCGTGCTTGATGCTTTTTTGTATGGAAAAGAACAGCATGAACGTTCTTCAAAACATCTTAGGGTGTGTTCCACACAACAACACACGAGAGAGTGAATGACAATTTTTATCTTTAGGTGGACAATTTCTTTAAAATAAAGATCACAAGTCTCCTAACACCTAGTCAAAGCACTACAAAACAGATGGATCTTTAGTCTTTTCTTCCCTATTGTGACATATAACCAAGTGAAACAGCTTCGTGAACATTTATTAAAAAAAAAAAAAAAAAAAAAAAAAAAAAAAAAAAAAAAAGTAGGGCGGGACTTGATGTTGTCCATTAGGAATTGACTAGATCATTGGATGGTTGTGGTTTGCTATTGCTGTGATATCATGTGAGGGACAGGTTGTCCCGCCCTCACGCCAGTAAACACGTCATCGGAGAAGAGATGTTGCCACGAGAGAGGGGATGTTATTTTGATTAAAGATAATGAGGGCACATGAATTAAAAAAAAAAAAGGGGATTAATCATTTATAATAAATACTGCAAAAATTAATTAAAAAATAAGAATTGTCACTTGATTTTATGGTGACTTTAATCTTGTTTCTGAATCTTTATCTACAGATCTGCAGGGATCGAACCATCCCAACATCTGCAAAGCCACTGCAAAAATAAAGTACAAATTCAACTGAGAATTTCTAGGCATCCACTAAAGTACAAACAGAAAATCTACTGTGCATGTCAGAAACTATTTTAAGTAAACCACAAAAGCAAAAAAGAATCACCAAAACACACAGTGGCTATCATGAGACCGGGATTGAAATGGCAGCAAGCAGGAGTCAAGGCCAAAATGTACAAAGCAGCAGCATAGGAAAAGCTCCGCCCCACTGAGTGCTGTAGCCACTGACGATTCAGGCAGCTAACTCAACCCAGCACACGACCGCTCACTCTCTCGTGCCACACAACGGAGTGTGAGCGAGAGAGAGAGAGAGAGGAAATATTTGCAGCTGTCTGCTTAGTGGTTTACAGAACAATAGCAAATGTGTGTCCACTACAGAGAATCAGTTGAGAGAGGGACAGCAGTGGGGTGTGCATATGCCGTGGTGACTTTAGTTCGCAGGGGGGTGTGGGTGGGTGTGATCGCATTGTCCTTGAAAACACAGACGCAGCAGGCAGTTTCAACTAGGACTGAAACTGTTTTTCCACCTCTCTTCGACTTCCCTCCCCACAAAGCAAACAGACTCTCGTAGAAAGCGAGGAATGAACACACACACACACACACATTCCAGCTTGTATTGTGGCATGTCAGATCCTGTCTCAGCTCCTCTGGCAGCTTGAAAATAACTGGAAAACACTTCCCTTCCTTTTTCCTTATATGTCGCTCTTTCACTGCATTCTCTATGACATATGTCCTCATTCTTTCCCTAAGCATCTGATTGAAGAGTGTGTAACCGATGACTCATTCACATCTCAGACCGTTTCGCTCTGATGCAAGCATAATTTAGACAACAAAGACTTCTGATACACTCTTCATAGAGTACAACACAGAAGGGAGTGTCTAATCTATATGTATTATACTGCTCTTAGGAATACTTGATTCTGTTGAAGACAATCCCAACATTTTGTGGTCAAATATTTTTGTATTTATACAGTGTTAGTTTCACATCTTTTGTATAACTCTGTGGTCTCAGTCCATTATCATTTTAACTTACTAAATGAACAAATGGACAGGAAATGATGTAAGTAGTTTGTAATATGTGTGCTAATGTACAGTACAGCGGGACATTATCGCAAAATAAACCCTATTTAGGATGACAGAAGAGATGTGTTTTTTTTCCACGATAATGACCAGCTGAATGCATTACTACTAATGAGACTCCTTAAAGGTAGGGTAGGTAATTTTCAGAGGCTAGCAATAACGAGCTAGCTTTAGAAGCATAAGATCCCACCCTCCCTTCAGAGAGTCTACAAAGCCACTTCTCCTTCAGAAAACATGAAAGCGTACAGCTGGGAGCAAACAAAAGCGTCACCAAAGAAGGCGTTAAACTACCTCATGTCTCAAAGCACACAACATCACAGTAATAATGAACTTTACTCAAAGTGCACTGACCTGTACCACCTGACTGCTGCAGATTCATTTCGGCGTTGATAGTGTTGCCATTGAAACGCATAAATTCAAGTGATTGGGGTGAACATTTTATGATCCTATGCCTTCCACAGATGAGATATATACATATAAATACATTTAGACCACTTAACTTAGTGATTGCTATCAGGATGTGAAAAGACTTTCAGCCAGCATAACAAAAAATGTTTCTGGAACAAATTGCCTACCCTGCCTTTAATATTACAAACAACATGTCCATGATTGGTTACATGAACGTGCATTAAAAAAAAAAAAATCTGGATTTCAGTGTCAAAAACAGTGTCCAAAAATAGTAAACTCAAATGAAAGCTCCCGCAAAAAAAGACAGGTCACGATGTAACGGAAAGAGCAACACATCATTTCTTCTGTATTGTGATGTACATCTGAGTAAAAATGATCATCAATTTGGTTCAATACATCGGTTGTTGACTGGATGGAGGCAGATCTGAACATGACCATGTGGTCGACTGAAAGAAAGCTGCCCGTGTACATTATGAGTACGACTGAGTTATGACATTTTAATGAAACATTACGAGGTCCAATAAAGAAGTTAAAAAAAAAAAAAATGAAATATATATATATAAAAAAATAGGGTGAAGATCAATTTCATGCGATTTTGATGTAACTACTTAAAAGGATAGTTCACCCAAAAATGAAAATTCTGTCATCATTTACTGACCCTCAAGTAGTTCAAAACCTGTATGAATTTCTTTCTTCTGCTGAACACAAAAGAAGATATTTTAAATAATATGGGTAACCAAACAGTTGATGGACCCATTGACTTCCATAGTTTGGAGGGGGGGGGGGGAACCATGGAACCAAATCAACTGTTTGGTTACCGACATTCTCCAAAATGTGTTCAGCAGAAGAAAGAAATTCATACAGGTTTGGAACAACTTGAGACAGAATGACAGAATTTTCATTTTTGGGTTAACTATCCCTTTAATCGTAATGACACAAGGAAGTGACTCATTGCAAACTCAGACACTATAAAGTCCACAAAACAAGTAGTGTTGTGTTATAGGTGTAATGTCTAGTTGACTGTGATTTGTTTACACAAATAAAAAAAATCTTTGGCCGTGTCCGAAACAGAAGGCAGCTGTCTTGCTGACTGGTCAATCAATAACTTCTCAGACAGCGATTTGGTGGGAAGGTATCAGGAATAAGGAAACAGACCATCCAAATCACAGACCAAGGAGACGCACCATAATGCTACACCTAACGACCTAAAATTAATCCAAATCAAATATTTAAAATTGCAAAAAAGGTGTTAAATATTTAAAAAGCACATAAAAAAACATCAACTTAAAGGCTTCCTAGCAGACAGGATATTACACAAAAACTGGACTTGGCCTTGATGCCTTCCAACCTACGGATGCTGCATTTTTCAAGTTTCGGACACAGCCTGTGTGCGTTACAAATAGGCCTCCACAGGACGCTATACCAACTGCAAGAGTTCTCGTCTTCTAAGGAGAAAACTGTCATGGGACGACTCTTTAAATAGACCTGACCTAGAACACCCTGAAACTTGGGCAAAAAAAAAAAAAAAAAAAAAAAAAAAAAAAAAAAATAACATAAAACATGATTTAACACCACAGGTACACTATATCTGCAGAGTTCAGCATGCTGAACTATGCGACAAAAACCCAGCATCACTGGCACAAAAAACACATCTGGTCAAATGCCAGTCCATATTAAGAAAGTGTGATTCATCATGCACCAAAACCCCACCAACACTGCCCTGAGCTCTGGTGGGATTAGAGAGAAAGTACCCTGTGTGACATCATCAACGCATCATCAAAACTATTTGATTCTAGAACTCTGGCAGTATTAGACATAAGCCTGAGTAATTTAATTTGTCAGGTGCTTAATCACTTGCATCCTCTAATGGGATAGCAGAGGTATTAGACACCTAAGCCACTAAGCATCCCAACTCTAAACACCTTGGGCCGAGATAACACTCATAGTGAGATACAGTATTACAGGGCACAGTTTAACACAGTTTAAACACATTAATAAGGACAAGTAAAGAGATCACGCTGTATAACAGACTGCAGCTGCAGCAGGCAGTCAAATATGATCATCATATGCATGTGGGAGGCAATTCAGACAACAGCTGCTGACTTCTGCTCCAAATATGTGGATTATGGGAAGAAAAACAATAAGCTGACTATAATGTGCCTTTATATGGAGTGACTTTGAGACAAAGTCAATACAGGTGTCCTGACTAGAAAAACACCTTTTAAATACACATACCAATGTGAGAATTCCAATAATAGCATTTGTAGTACCATTTCACCAAACATCAAGCATGCTTCTTGGTTCCTGCTGACTCAGGCAAAGCTGAAATGTAAAGAGCAACACCATCAGCACTGGCCTGGCTCCAAACTAATGCTCAGTGAACTTTGGTACACACGCAGCCAACTGTTCCACGATCAGCCATGCACTTTAATCCACTATAACTCTAACCACCGCCCGCGCTCAGCGTGTGTTAAAGTCTCAAAGCGTTAGGGAAGCATCTACTGACCTTTTCAGCATGGACGTGTCAATCAGTCACACATTATAGCCTTTACTTCTCATTCAGACAGCTTGCAGTCAACACCGCTTAGACCAGGAAATGGGAGTGCCGGTGACGTAACGCTTTTTAAACATCAACCTGAGAACGTTGCTGCAGGTAAAAGGTAACATCCGTGGGCGGAGCGTCCTTTCTTTTCCTGTAATGACGCTGCCTGGAATTTGAAAAGTATAGCTCTGTAACCACTAAGGGAAAAGAAGAGGATGTGCTTTTTTTAAACTCCTTGCTTGGAAGAACTATTACTAACACTATTTCTCTCCACACAGCTCTTTCCTTTGCAAGAAATGCAATAGAACAAGTGCTAATTCATTTTTATTTTGCCAAATCGTTTCAACAGAGATATAATTCATATATTGGAGTGGACCATTTTGATAGAACTGGAAAATTATTATAATATGAACAATTTATGAGTACATAGGACTTCTCTATACATTTGGAAGAATAACGCCATTATTAAAGCAAGGCCTTTATCTCCTATTCAACTACTTAGAAAAGTAATCAACTTTAACTCTTTAACAGTTATTTCTCCCTAGCTGGATTAGATGGGATCAACTTCAATGACAAAAAAAAAAATATTATTTCAAAAACAAAATGAAAAAACTTTTTGGAGACTGCAGTTGCTAGTAATAAGTAGAAGATTGGCTGGTTTGTTCACTTCAAATACTGTATTAAAATAAGATAAAAGAGGATCATGGAAAAAATTTCACACACTACCTATCCTGTCAATTCTTTAATTGCTAAATAACCTGCAATTGACAACAAGTAAAGTTTAAATAGTTCACCCAAAATGAAAACAGTCATCTTTTTATCCCCCTCATGTCATTTCATTCCCTTTAAGCAAAAAGGTATGAGAGGCCGTAGCATATTGGGAATAGCCGCTGTTCCAACATGAAGTACAACAGCACCTTACTGTTACAGTTAATATTAAAAATATTAAGAATATGCATTTAAAAAGTTATCAATATAATAAATTACAAAAGGTCTGGAATTTATTCTGGAAGATCTGTAATTTTAGCTAAACTTCATAGACAAATATTTGCACACTTAATGGCCAAGGTCCTGAACAGTTCTTTTAGAGTTTAAAAACTTTCAGCATTTAAAATAATAATAACAATAATAACAAAAAAAAACTCAAAACTTTTAAGTTACACTCATTTTTGCATTGATGCATACAATAATACAATGCTCAGTTATTATGTACTGGTATGTTATGTTAACTGTATAATATAATTTTCATTTTAAAAGTAAATATATATAATAATCTGTAGCTTTAGCTAAATTTTATAAGCAAAAAATTACACTTAATGTGCAAAGTTCAGATTTGTTCTTTTTTAAAATAGTAATAAAACTCTTAGCAAGTGATTACACTACACTGATTTATTTTTGCAATGACACACTACAATTCAGTGCTCTATTATGTATAGGTATGCAATGTTGACTGTATATTGTATTCATGTTACTTCAGAAATGATTAAACAGTGTTTTTAATAACAGCACTGAGTCCTTCCGCGCTTGAAAGACACACCCTGGTGTTCACATTAGAGCCGGTCATTACAGCGGTCAAACTATTTGGTTACCCGACATTGAGGAGTCGCCTTCAAAGACACACCTCCCCTCACAGTTTTTGAGTAATTCTTTAGTTACGGGAGAGTTTAGCTTCCTCGATGGGTGGGGGGCTCTCAAATCGGGCGAGTATAAACATGTACCGGCCTTCTCAGGTCAAGGTAGACGAGTACGAAAAATCCCAAACATTCCTGCTTTGAGGCTTTTTGCTCAGGGTCTGATAAGCATCATGAGCGGCACTGACTCACGCTGAGCTTCTCAAGACTAGACGTGAGGTAAAATCACACACACATCGTTTAACCTGCTGCTTCACACGGGTTGTGTGTAAATGAGAGTCACTGTTAACACACACACACACACACACACACACAGAACCGCGCCTTTCCCTTCCCCCACATACACACACCCTTTCAATAAAATACTAACTCAACAGGTTCCCAGACTTTTTTTCGTAATGATCATTGCACATACCCGATGAGTTAACTGACCGAATTTCGCCCTCTTCTGGGAAAAAAAAGCTCGTCGGAGTCAAAGTCACGTAAAACCTGAGAAATAGTCTTGTTACACCTGTGAGGCTCCGATGAGTTCAGGTAAAGCAGTAAGTGGCGAATGTGATATTTACATATCTGAATCCAAAACATGTGAATCGAGCCAATATACTGTGCTAATAAGAAAAACTCAAATATATTCATTCTCACTTGGAAATCATAATATTTTTCAATTAAAGCCTGTAATTCATTAAGAGTCCCACGGATTCATTAGATTTAATTCAAAATCTAGAAAAAAAAAAAAAAAAAAATACACTGACTACTATATTTTGCAACTTGTTTTATCAAAAAAATAATGCTTTTTGAAATGGTCAGGTGACTTCCGCAAACTCAGGTGTGTTAATGGGCCTTGACCTGTTTTACTTCACTGCAGTGAACAGTTTACCCTAACTGCCATTTATTCACACACAAATGCACTGATATCCACTTTAAATTCACATATAGAAGTCATAATGACAACACCTACAATTCTATCAAAATACATTACAGTCCTGAAAGTGCAAAAAGGAGGAAAAGTCTCACTGAGGTGTATAAACCATTGAAATCGTCACATCATAGATGAGGCACTGAAGCGAATCTAAATGTAAATCAGTTTCTGGATTCATTTGCCGAAATTATGGCTTAAGCATAATTAATACAGGAACATTATCATAATATGTACTCACGAGTATAAAACAAAGAGTTCTCAAAACCAATAACTTTATCTGTACCATTTATCCTAGATATCTGCAACAAGGTTGGAAAAACACCGAAACGCTCAGCTATCAGTGTTTCTTTGACGAAGCCTGTATTACAATATAAAGAAAAGACTATGCACTAGATTTAAAGATGAACTTTAAGGAATTTCAGGAAAACAATCTCCCTCCGTCCCGATGATCCTCACGCTCGTGCCATTTCGATTAGCACGGCAGCTAACTCCACTAGCCTGCTAACATGGAGAGCTGGCTAACTTTGTTCTACTCCACAATTAAGAGGCCAAACAGGGAAAACCAGAGGACAACAAAGAAAGCCAACAGAGAGATCAGAACAAACAGAAGAGTTTCCATAGTGTCTACCTTTGTTTTTGGTTTCGTTAAAGTCCCGATGTGAGGTCGTGGCCTATCGAAAAGGGCTTCTCTATGGCCAGTTTCAGATTTTCCAAGCGGTAGGAAGTGATTGGTAATTCCAAACGTTTGCTGCTCTATATTTGGGCGTTTCAGCCCCACGCTACGCCAGACTCATCTGCCCTATTTTATGAGTTCGCTTTCTAACGCGTGGCCTGTAACGCGTTTCCCCCGAATGAAGCAAAACAAAGAAGAAACCTGAGATGAACAATTTTAAGTAGTCTTTTTAAAAACCCACCAATCTATCTCGCTCGCTCCCCTTGTTCACTCCTCTCTTTGCTCGTCGTCCCACTGAAGCGTCTGACCCCTCCCCTGTGAAACAGGAGTTCAGCTCACCGACACCACTTGGGTTGGGCGGGGACACGACTGACTTTTCAATATGCAAGCGAAAGAAAAACGCAATATTACATCGAAAAAATGGTGTAATAACGCACTTAAGCGCAGTTATTCGTTGTTGTGTGAATTATCAGGCACCTCTGCGTTGTTAATATATGCCACGAAACAACGACTTTTCGCGGCACCTGTGATACCTCGTGTTGGATTGATTGGAATCGAGTTAAGATAATATTCCACCAAATATTAATAGTTTTAATTTAGTCATATGTAGGCTATTTATTAAACCACCCCTTTATTAATAAATCAATCTGTTACATTTCTTTTATTTTATTTATCCATTATTTTGTATTTACATAGTTTTTTATTTCTGCATTTTGTATAATCAAATAATACTTGAAGCACTATTGAGGGTCTCTCAGATTGCCAGATTAAGGTTCTCCAAAGGGTTTAACCAGTAAATGGTGCCTCAAGTGTCTTTTTTAATTTGTATGTATTAATTTCATTATTCTTTTAGGTAGTTATCACATGCATTTTCAAGATGAACTACAAAATATGAGGTTGGGTAATTTACAATTTTGACTCCAGTGAATTTGGTGGAGGTTATTTTTGTTTTGTTTGATTCAAATCTTGATGGACCTTCACTTGTTACCACTACACAGAACTCACATTGCATTCAAAAACATATGAATTATTAATAGTCCATCTCATTTCTCTCTGCTTGCTCAGAAGACTTCCTGAGGTCACCAGATGGATGTGTCACTTAAATGTTTGAGAAACAGACTATTTTAGAAATTACAGACCAAAACATTGATATTGGGTGTTTGTTCATGCTTTCAAACAAGCTTTTTAAAGGCCAGTGAAATATTATCTGTTGATAAAAAAATGTCTGTCTCTCTTTAAACTTGAAATTGACATACTGAAGGCAAACGTTTAAATGTTAGAAATAATCATCTAATTTCCTATATTTATCATCTTAAACCAGAATGACTCATGATCAGTCTGTGTGGGACACTTTCATTTCAGTGTGGGAGATTACAGGAACACTGAGTTTCCCCACCCAGGAAATCAAGCTCAGCTGATATTAAATCTCAGTTGATGTTGAGAACTGACCTTGACACAACCAGTCAGTATGGGAGTTTGTGGATTGAAGCATTCAGTAGTTGAGTCAGAGTTGTCCTAGCAAGTACAGGAGCACACAGTATAGCTCCAGGTTCAAAGGTCACTCCCTTGACCCTAGGGTGCAAAAAACTTTCAGCAGCCACAATGTAGAGAATTCCACAGCTGTCCATGTGATATTGCACATCGGTGTCGGTTAAAGGTCACATGGCATATTGTTAGCCACCAAGCAGTTTAAACTAGCCCTATAGAAAGTTAGGGAGCAGTTTAACTGAAAATCAAAGTAGGGTTAGGATCACTGCAACACCTAATATTCCATTTCTCAGGCTTAATAAAGAATATGATGCAAAGCTGCTTAATTGCTATCTTTTGGTTTTTTTTTTCCCTTTTGGTTTATGCTTTTGGTTCGGGTTGATATATTATGCATCGTAAGGAATATAGGTATGTAACCCCAAACTCCCCTAAAACAAACATGTAATATACAAATATCCTTTCTTTATTATGACACACTTCTACACTGATACTACCAATTTCATGCATTATTTATACTTCAGTTTTAGGCCCCAAAGTGGTCTGAGGCCATTCAACATATACTACCATTCAAAATTTTGGGGTCAGTATGATTTTTTTTCTTTCTTTTGGAAAAAAAATAATACTTTTATTCAGCATTAAATTGATAAAAAGTGACAAAGACATTTATATTGTTACAAAACATTTCTATTTCAAATAAATGCTGTTCTTTTGAACTTTCTACTCATTAAAGAATCCTGAAAAAAACTATCACAAATTTCAGCAACTTCAGCAACAAATTTCACCATTGATAACAATAAGAAATGTTTCTTGAGCACTAAATCATCATATTAGAATGATTTCTGAAGGATCATGTGACACTGAAGACTGCTGAAAATTCAGCTTTGTCATCTCAGGAATAAATCACATGCTAAAATATATTCAAATAGAAAACAGTTCTTTAAAATTGTAATACATTTTTACAATATTTCTGTATACTGTATTCAAATAAATGCAGCATTGTGAGCATAAAATCTTACCCACCTCAAACTTTTGAACGGTAGTGAATGCCCATTTGGGTCAATTGTTTATTCTGCGTCTGCTTAGAATAGTTCCCGATGTTCTCTCGGAATGCCACAATTAAAGGTCAGAGAGGAATCCATGACCATTTCAAGTACTGACAAAAAAACAAATAAGCAAGTACTGGCAAGACAACAGAGGCCTTATACTAGTTTGCTGCTCAGAGAGATTCTTTTAACATTAAAGGGTTAGTTCACTCAAAAATGAAATTTCTGTCATTTAATTACTCACCCTCATGTCATTCCAAACCCATAAGACCTTCGTTCATCTTTAGAACACAAATTAAGATATTTTTGATGAAATCCGAGAGCTCTCTGACCCCTCCATAGACGGCAATTTAATTACCACTTTCAAGGCCCAGAAAGGTAGTAAAGACATCATTAAAATAGTCCATGTGACTACAATGGTTCAACCTTATAGGGTTAGTTCACCCAAAAATGATATTTCTGTCATTAAGTACTCACCCTCATGTCGTCCCAAACCTTTGTTTGTCTTCGGAACACAAATTAAGTTTCTGATCCACACATAGGCAGCAACGTCATTGCACCTTTTGAGGTCCAGAAAGGTATTAAAGACATTGATAAAATACTCAACATGACTACAGTGGCACAACCTTAATATTATGAAGCAACGAGAATACTTTTTGGGCGCAAAAACAAAACAAAAATAATGACTTTATTCAACAAATTCGTTTGTCCCCTGTCATACTGCTAAGCTATTTTCGTTGCAGAGCTTCAGAGTTTACGTCCGAACGCGGGCTCAGTATTGGCCGGCTCTGGTCACATGAGCATGTGTGTGATGCTGACAGTCATTATTTTTGTTTTGTTTTTGAGTACAAAAAGTATTCTCGTCGTTTCATAACATTAAGGTTATGAAGCGACGGGACTATTTTAACGATGTCTTTACTACCTTTCTGAGCCTTGAAATTGGTTATGACATTGCTGTCTATAGGGAGGTCAGAAAGCTCTCGGACTTTATAAAAAATATCTTAATTTGTGTTCCGAAGATGAACGAAGGTCTTACGGGTTTGGAAGGACATGAGGGTGAGTAATCAATGACAGAAATTTCATTTTTTGGGTGAACTAACCCTTTAAGTGGAGAATCTTCAACACAAATAAGGAACCATTTCTGCTGTATAAATTCAAGATGTGGTGCATTTCACACATAATGCAGCCTTTCTTGAAAAGTATCTGAGATACAAATAGATTGTCACCAAAAGTATAAAACCATCTAGCATTGTTAATAATGTCTCAGGACAGAAATAGGTAGAGAATCTGGCAGGTGACATACGCCTCACCACTGAAGTAAGACAGGTTTATATTTACATCACAACATGAATGCAAACTCAGTTGCAAGGGCTGACACACTAGGTGGCAAAACCAAGAAAGAGCAGATCACCAGTTTTTCACTGAGCTGACAAGAAGAGAATCCAGAGAGGTTAGGATCAGTTGCAGAATGTTTATATCTGCCAAATGTGGCAGTGTGTGAAATAATTGATCAAACACTGCATGGTGCACAACAGATGACTCATGATGTTGAGCAGAGCAGGTGATCCGTGAGAGGGCTGGTTAGGGCTCTCTTGGCTCCATCTAGTGTCCATCAGAGGATACTACAGTGGGGCCTCTCTCTGTAACCTACATGAATGATCTGATGGAAAAATGTTACAAAGCAAAGGTAATTTTTGTGTTCTGTTCTTCCCAAACAAAATAATGATTTAATCAAGGCATAAATTATTGGCCAAACAATCTGAATGATATATATATATATATATATATATATATATATATATATATATTTATATATATATATATTTATAGATATAGATATATATGATAGTCAAACACTCATGATCAAACACACAAAGGCTTAATGTCAATCCACAAGAGGGAGCCAGGTGGCCACAAAATTTAATTATCTATTCAACCAGGCAGGGTAGATGTAGGTCAGGAACTGCAAGTCCATTATTTACCCTCACCTGGTCATATCCTTGCTTTCACATGCTCTGCTTTCCCTTACACATCTGACACTTTGCACTGAAAAAGGGTACAAAATACAGTATATACAAACCTGTATATATTTTTTGCTAAAAAATCTGTAATATTAGTTTGTGCTAGACGTTCTTGTCCACTTGTGATTACCTTTGAGTAAATTGTCAGGCTCATGTACGCGCACAAACGTGCACAGGTTTAGAACTGTTGTTCAGATCGAAACGGGAGTTTACAGCGCTTCAGCAATTCCGTCATTCACATCAATGTGACAGAAGACCGTTGTGAGTAATGTCTACGCAAACATAGTCACTTTGTATGGATAAACTATTATTTACATTTTAATTTCGATTACTTAACTGATGCCCATACTTTGTGTATTACTGCTCAAGACTGGACTGGAAAGCCAACAGAATTAATTTCATTTTAGATGGTTTTAATTTAATTTGATGCATTTTTATGATTATATCGGATATCGCCTGCATCTGTTATATATTTTACATTATCCGTAAAAACGGTGGACGAGGAAAACTGTTGTTCTTGTTAGAGAGATTAGAGCGCGCAGACATGATAATCTGGATTAGTCAACTGTCCACATAGCGCGCGCATGTGTGCCATCAGTGATCAACTTTAGGTTTACTCTAATGTCACATTTCAAGAAAACTAGACACTGCAGCATCATGTCTTAACTGCTAAATCCCAATTATGTAAGGGATAGTGTACAGCCAGCCGGTGATTATCGGGGTGATCCAAGACCTCAGTTTGCATAAGGGTCTCTTTGCTATCTGGCTAAAGGTTAGCATGAGATGATTTGAGTTAAAGTCACCATGAAATTAAAACTGTTCTTTTTTTAATTGAATATTGCAGTATTTATTATAAATGACTTATCTGTGCACATCTTTTAAAACAAAATAATTAAAAAAGAAATTAATGTGCCATGTAACGGTCACTTGTCCCATGTATGCGGACGAGTGTGACGATGTCTAAATCGTTTTATTAAACCCGGGGAAAATACGCCAGCTCTCGCCTCACGTGCATCTTTTCCTCGAGCTCTACATATTTGTTTTTCTCTCTGGGCAGCAACATTTCAACTCTGCTTTACAGCCCTTACTGATGACGTGTTTACTGGCGTGAGGGCGGCACAACCTGTCACTCAAATGAGGTCACAGCAATAGCAAACCACAACCATCCAATCAATTCACAATGGACAAAATCAAGTCCCGCCCTACATTTTTTTTCTTTGAGAAGCCGTAATATACATCATAACATAAGAAAAGTCTATGCCTAATTTAGAATTACATAGGTCTATTTCTTTCTTTTTTTATATATATATATCTTAAAACATAAAACATGAAATGACTTACGAACGCAGCAACAATAGCCAATTACACTTTTAATTTATTATTATTATTGTATTATTCTGCAATTCAAGTTCATTTGTAAACTTTGCATCCATTCACATACTCGTGTTATTGTTTTGATTGGGAATTCCCGAGCCTCTAGCCATCTATTAATATTTTATGCTAGCCATAATTAAATTACCTATGAGCTATTTTTATTACAGACAATATGTCTCGTGACCATAAGATGGTGCTAGTTACAGACTGTAATTTGCAATGCCCAAAAGACCAAAGTGATATGAAAGTAGCACAGGTAAATAGCCAGTTTAGGGGTCATTATATAAAAAAATTTGGTTGCCACTCAGTGCTGACCAATTAGAATCAAGTATTTTAGAGACGTGTGGTATTGGTAGATAAAACTAGATATTAGACATGTGAATTCTTTATATTGATTACATGGAATAGCGCCTGTAAAATTTGACTTAAAACATTGCTTTGTCTGTCTCTTCTTGCAGTTTTACATAAACTTCAGACACATGCACTTTTAAAGAGAGTGAGAATTTTAGGGATAGGCCTACAAACTCAAAGGATAGTAGCATACAGAGATGATGAGGACAAACATGCATGAATGGGGTCACACAAATAGCTAGCATTAATCATAATAAATTCCTCCCTGTAGTGAATCTTTATGCATGCTCCTTAAATGTTGTCAAGTTGTTTTCAACAGCAGATCTATAGCTCCCTCCCTTGAGAAGAGCATGCACAACTAAAGTTAGTTCAAACACGTGTTCAAGCTTTATCTCCACCACCATATATTGGCTTGCATGGTGTGTTTGTGGTCAAATATGAGAAAGCTGTAACACACAAATGAGAAATGGATCAGCGATTAGTTTAGAGAAAAAGGACAATGCATTCAAAATTAAAATTAAGCTAAATAGATATATTGACAAGCATATACAGTGTACTTTGCTATACAAGTAGATAGTTCTAAAAGTGTTCCTGACCCTGACGGTGTGGACGCAGAGGATGTTGGGATGCAAGGGATCATCTGGGACGGGGGTGAGGTACAAGCTGACTCTGGCTACAGGACTGCTGGAGTGCTTGTGTTTCGCTGGAGTCGTGTTTGGCTGGGCGTCTCTCGTGTTTGTCCTCAAGACAGATGGCTACTTCAGCGATCTATGCATCAATGTGACAGATGCTAGTGGAGAACTTGGCTCAGGTGAGGTCATTTACAACGGTAGCTTTTAATGTATTAGATGGTTCACTTCATTTTATGCTTTTCATTTTTGGTCTGTGTTTACCTGCTTATCTGTTTTTCGCTTTAGATTGCAGTCTGCAAGATGAGAGTTTCTCTTTGGTCTTTACCGTGGCCTCGTTCATGAACAACTTTCTCACTCTGCTCAATGGATTTGTCTACGACCACTTTGGCACGATGGCAACACGATTTTTGGCTATGTGAGTTAGTCCCTCGTGGGATGTAAAACAGAGATCAGGCAAGAAATAACAGAACTGCTGTGTCTATCTGCAGTAGAGGCAAGAAGTTTATCTAATTGTGAGTGGGGTGTGCTTTAAGCAGATAGTAGAACTCATCGTGGGCGTTTGACTGGACTCCAAAAACAGGGCTTTGTGCATTGCAGCCATTAAAAAACAGCCCCTAAGTAAAATGTGTAGAGACTGCCAGAAATATTTGCAAATGTAAGCTGTTGTGTAATGTTAGTTGCCACTTGTTCTCTACAAAACTTATAAAAAGGGAAACACTAAATCACCACAATAATATCTGAACAATAAGGGGGGTTAAGGGTGTTAAATGTCACCCCTTTTTGGCATAGATCTGAACTTAAATGGTTTTAATTCATGAAAGCTTTGGAATACAGGTTGGTCTCTTTTTAAACTCAGCAGATTATTGCAAAAGTAAGAGCACTTCAAAAAATGATAGTGTAAAAAAGTTATAGAAGTTTAAGTTTACTGTAAAGCAAATGTACTGAACAAAACCTTTTTTTATATTATACAAAATATATATACTACAAAATTTGGACTCTAAAATTGCTAAGCAAGTTGTGTTCCAAATTTTAAGTTAAGCGAACCATTGTAAATGATATTGTGTACCCTTTTTTATACCAATGTTAACTGTATAATCATTGTTCTTTTAGATTTCTTTATACCACTGGCACTTTTATTGTGGCATTGTCCAGTAAAGGTAAAGACCGACTGAAAAAAGTTAACTAATAATCACACATGACGTGCCTATTTGATATGACTAATTTTCCTCTCTTTTTCCTCAAACAGCTCTCTCTTTTTTGCTTTTTCCTGCTCTGTCCTTCATAGCTGTGGGGGGTATTTTATTTCTGATGACAAATATTCAGGTATGTTCATGAATGATTATTTTTCAGACATGCAGTACATTAAGGGTATGCTAAATTGCTTATATTACTTATCCTCATTACAGGTGGGGAACCTCTTTGGCACTCATAGATCAACCATTATTACAGTTTATAATGGGGCCTTTGACTCTTCATCAGTTATCTTTCTTATCATTAAGGTAAGACGTACACACACGCATACATATATATATATATATATATATAGTATTTATATATATTAGTCCTATGTTTTGTACCATTGTATATCCATTTCTGAAGGTGCTATATGAGAAAGGGGTCTCTCTTCACTCCTCATTCCTCTTCCTCTCGGCCTGTAATCTTATTCATCTCCTCCGGACTCTCTTCCTTATGCCAAAATCACACATTCCTTATCCCATCCCAGAGCACTACAAATATGGGTGAGTGGAATGATAAGTGAAATATATATTAAGGTTTGGGGTCAGTAAAATTATTTCTATTATTTAGCAAAGATGCATTATATCAAAAGTGACGTTTACATTGTTACAAAAAAATTCTATTTTATATAAATGCCGTTCTATTCATGATATGAATTGTTAACTATTCATTAAAATTATATTAAGCAGCACAACTGTTTTCAACATTGATAATAATAAGAAATGTTTCTTGAGCAGCAAATCAGCATATTAGAATGATTCTGAAGGATCATGTGACACTGAAGACTGGAATAATGATGCTGAAGATTCAGCTTTGCCATCACAGGAATAAATCACATTTGTAATATTTCACGACATTACTGTTTTTACTGTCTTTTGGTGAGAATAAAAGTCTTTCGCAATCATTAAAAAAAAATTTTTCTTAGTTTTTTTTTCTAAGAACCATTTTTTCTTAGTGTGAATTATTCTTATTTTAATAATCTAAAGATAATTTTTTCACTATAAAGAACCTTTAGAAAGGTTCCATGGATGTTAAAGATTATTCATGGAACCATTTATGTCAATAAAGAACCTTTACTTTTAAGAGTTTATAGTACTGTACATAATTCATACTCTTAATCTTAATCCATAATAACTCAAATGCAAATCCTTATTTACAGGATGAGCTGTGCTAAATCAAATAGCTACAACGTTGAGCAGTACGAGGCAAACCGAGAGCCGAGTTCAGACAGAGGCAGAGGTGTAGATGATGAGCCACTGGAGACTGACTCATTACAGCTAACAGACAACTCTGAGAAAGGTGCTGCTTGGCCACCATAGATCTTACTTTGGTAGAAAATGAGAAAAACGAGATTGCCGACTGAAATAATGTTTCTTCTTTTTTTCTATAGACAGTTTTAAGAGCTGTGTTCTTTCCTGGCTCTTCCTGTGGCACCTCATATGGCTGTCAGTCATGCAGCTTCGCCATTATTTCTTCATTGGAACTCTGAATCCAATGCTGAACAGACTGGCCAACCAAGACCCAGTCATTGGTAAATAAATAGATTTTGCACCATGGCCCATAAACTATTATATTTTAATATATTAAATATTTATACATTTTAAATATGTGTGTATATACACTGCTGGTCAAAAGTGAATGATTCAGATGTTTAATATTTTTGAAAGAAATCTCTTATGCTCACAAAGGCTGCATATTTATGTGTTCAAAAATACAGTAAAGTAATATTGTGAAATATTATTACAATTTAAAATAACTGTTTAAATTGTAATATATTTAATCATTTAATGGCAAAGCTGAATTTTCAGCATTATTACTTCAGTCTTCAGTGTCACATGACACTTCAGAAATCATTATGATCAAGAAACATTTCTTGTTATTATCAGTGTTGAAAACAGTTTTTGCTGCTTAATGTTTTTGTGGAAACCGATATACTGTATATATTAAATTAGTTAATATATTATTATATATATCTAAATTAAATACAAATTTCAGTCAGTGACATTTCAAACAATGAATATTTCTGGAAATATCCCATATGCTGTGTGTGATCATTTTTATGGGTAATTTTTTATTGAAATTTATTATTAAAAACTATACTTACAACAGTTTTAATGAATTTAATTTCATTTTAATTCTACTTTAATGACAAAATCTAATTACAATTCTGCATCTTCTTTGCTACACCAGTTCAAATTCAAGAATTTAATTGGATTTCATTCAGTTGTCAATACAATTTTGAATGGTAACACACCTGGTAGGATGATTTTCAAAAGCCTTACTGTGATAGGTGCAGAACTTATAGGTTATGACTATGATTTCTTTATCTCTTTTTCATTCTCAGTGAGTGAGTACACCAATGCGTTTGCTTTCACCCAGCTCTGTGGAGTTCTCTGTGCTCCCTGGAATGGCCTGCTAATGGACAGACACAAAAGAAAACACCTAGGTTCAGGTTAGTTGGCAGAGAAATGTGAAGATCTGACTTCTAACAACACACGTTTACCCGAGATCCATTTTTCTTTCTCGTTCCCACCCTTCCCACATCTTTTTGCAGGCGTGTCTGAACGGGAAGCAGATTTGCACTCGTCCGTTCTGTCTCTCCTCCTCACCTCTCTGCAGTGCCTCTTGTTCTCCATCTGTGCAAGCATTCCGTTCCTCCCTCTCCAGTACATCACATTCATCCTTCAGGTCCTTAACCGCTCCTTTCTGTATGGAGGGAATGCTGCATTCATCAGCATAGCGTAAGTAAATAGGTTATATATAAATATCTCGATTGTTGCTAGACTGGCAGACTGAGTGCAATGAGTCTGAATTCCTACAGGTTTCCAGCCCGCCATTTTGGAAAGCTGTATGGGCTAGTGATGTTCCTATCAGCTTTGGTGTCATTGCTGCAGTATCCCTGCTTCACCCTCAACAAAGTTCTTGGAGGAGACCCCTTCTATGTAAATCTCTCATTTCCACACCACAATGTCAACTTGAAAAGAGCTCATATACAAACATTGGCCCAAAAAGTATTTGGACACTTGCACTCAAAAAATAAAAACAAGTGTCATTAGGTTACATAAATTTATAGCACAAGCAAAACATTTCACAAATAGAGGTTTTAAATGGTTTAAAATGAACACAAAAAGTATTGTCACTTCCTGGTTCACAAATGTTAGTGGAACATGTCCATTGATGTGAACTTAGTTCTGAGAAAAGGTCTAGCATCATTTCTTTGCAGATTGCAGATAGTTTATCTAATGTAATGAAATTCATAAATTATAAGTGTGTCCATTTAAGGTTTGAAATAGTTTTTGGGGCCACTAGATGTTGATGCCTATGGAAGCCAATTTCTGCTAAAAAAAATCATGCTTTGGTAAATCATAATTATGACGTACAAAGTCATAATCATGACATAAAAAGTAATTTTTTTCTGTCATAATTATGATTTTATGCTGGAATTATGGCTTTTTATCTCAATTTCTACTTTTTATGTCATAATTATGACTTTTACCTCATAATTATGACTTAGTATGCTGTCAAAAATGATTTTTCGAAATACTGAAATACTATTTCAGTTTTTATACTTCAATATTTCCATCTTTAATTAATGTGTTACTTGCCGTTTGTGAAATTTACTAGCAATTTCTGAGTGAAGATAGTTTCTACACCAATATTTTTTCAGTGCATCTCATAATTTTGAATTTTTATGTCATTAATTATGACTTTTCATGTCCAAGCATGATTTTATTTTTGTGTCAGAAATGGGCTTCCGTACAATACCTGCGACTAGATTATATGGTTAAATACTCACATATCAAAAAAGCCTATAAAAAGTGAGTTCTTCACATCAGATGTGAAATCCATACAAAAGATCCCCATAAAAATTCCAGCAGCATTTGCTTAAATATTAAAATATTATTAATTCTTCCTGTGTAAATTGGACATAATCATTAACTTTTTCACAGCTTTAACTGTAATCAGTAAATTATACTGTATTTCTGTAGGTGAACATCATCCTGACTGTCCTGAGTCTACTGGCCTTCATTCATCCTGTCTATGTGTTTCTTCACTGCAGAGAACTGGCAAAACAGAGAGAGAATTCACAGAGCATTCTAGAAGCCTCGATACAGGAAATATCAATGTATTAATTTAAATCACTTCATCTACAGAAGTACTTGATTATGCATATGATTGTGCAGCTCTGTCCTGGCCTTAGCTTTTTGTAAATGACAAAGGGAATAGTAATAAGCATTGTGATTGTGTATTCTCAACTTTTTACCACCATTTCAGAGATTCAAATGCTCAGAAATAAGAGTTAACAGTCAGAGATTTAAATGAATTCCATTTAATTGTATTAGTTATTGAATATTTACAATCTTTATGAATACAGAAAATAACAATAAAAATATTTAACTATTTTTTTATAGTTCAGTGTTGTTGGCAAGAACAGATAGTTAGAAAAAAACATTGGTTTAAACACAAACATATGCAAAGAGAGATCACATGGGTGTCAGAAACAGGTTTTTACAAGGGATCTCCAGGTAATTGTGTTTAATAATTCCAGACTCTTCCAGAGTTTTATGATATCCAGTTTTGCATGCTAAAATCCTGTTCCCACAGGGAAAGCATTAACACAGTCCTAAAAGCATCATACAGGAACTCTAGACCCATTAGCCAGTGGTTTACTTTCAAAAACACACATAATACTGATTTATATCTGCCTTTGCATTGTCAGTCCACAATGACCATATACATCTCATATACAATTTTCAGTAGTTAAAATTTTTATAGCATGCTATTATAGAAAATGTGTGCTACAGACTGTCTGTACCCTTACAATTCTGAACAGATGATGAAACTTCTTTAATAAATGAGTTAATTTGTTGTGGTCTTTTGTTCAATTTGACTTTAGGTCATGGTTAGTTGGTTGGAACACAGTTTTCTTTTCTTTTCTTTTTTCTTTTTTTGTCATAAAAACAAGCCAATGTGTGAAATAAAGTTCTCTGTATGGAGAAAGAGTATGGTTTAATTACATAAGGTGTTTAATTAAAGGAGACGCATAGTATTTCACTTTTCACATTAGAAGTTGGCAAACTGATTGTTCTCTCCCTTTGTCATGTGTCCTCTAAGTTAGCGAGACATCATTCTGACAAACTCTGTGGAGGGTAAGGTGAAAAACAGTTAGTTTGTCCATGCAAAACAAGCAAACAAAAACTTCTACAGAAAGTTGAACTTTATTTTATACATTACGTGCAAGTCATTTCAGTTTTAATAAATGGTCTTTTTGGCCTGGGGAGTAAGTTTTATGAAAAGTTATGAAAAGTGCTTTTTTTATATCATAAGATCAGGGAAAATGTGTTTTCTCATTTAAATATAATGGTATGCAATGTCATTCATAAAACATAATGTACTAAACAGAAATAAGAAGAGACGAACAGTTTCCTCTTCAACCAATCAGCTGAATTATCAGGTTTGCAAATGTCTTTGCAGAGCATCCTCTTACAACTGGTCTAGTGTGGATCTACATTGTCCAATATATGGTATATATTTATCTATCTACATGACATATATATATATATATATATATATATATATATATATATATTCTATCTATTCATATATACAGTCAAACCAAAAATTATTTAGACATTTTTGATATTTTTTGATATATTTTTTCTAGAGGGTGCAGGACAATATAGTTCATTTATGTAAGTGAGGATAGCAAAATAAACTGATATACTATACCCAAAAATTCTACAGTGGACTACCAGTAAAACTGATAAAAATTTGCAACCAAAAATTATTCAGACACTTTGACCTGACCATGTTTTGCTTAAGTGTTATCTGACATAATTAAGATTATTTTTTTTCTGACACAGTTTAACTCTGAGATCTTGTCATATTTTATTACCATTTTTTTAAACTATAGTGAATAAACTGAAATAATGAATGAGATATATATATATATATATATATATATACAGTAAAACCATATATATCTGTCATGACAACTGTTGGAATGTTTGGGATGGTAATGGGTATGACAATGTTTGGTCTTGGTGGAATAGATCTGCTACGCTACTGCCGCTGCTGCTTTTCTTGCTGCTGCTGCTGAGCAAGTATGGGACTTGCTACTGCCACTACATACACAACATGCTGCTGTGAGCATGCAAGACATGCTGCTGTACAATATAGCGTACATGAATTACCCGTAGCAGATCTATACAGGTGGAGCTGGGGAAGGTGGAGGGGTTCTGAAGGTGGAGCACGCAAGCTCATTGGCTACTGAATACAGCAGGAACCAATCAGCTGTGTCCTATAGATAACGATGCTCAACCAAGCAGGTTGAGTTAAAGGACCTATTAGCCTGTGCCATCTAGAGTTTCATGACAGAACTTTGTGTGTGTGTGTGTGTGTGTGTATATATATATATATATATATATATATATATATATACACATATATATAAACATAAATATAGGCTATATAAAGATTTACCTGTATATACGTGAAAGAATCAGTTCAAAATTCAAGAATCTATAGAGAACAATTCCAATTCTAACCTTCAAAGTCAACCAGCCCGTCTCCATTGAGGTCAACATCCCTGAGGATCTCATCAATCTCTCTGTGGTTGAGCTGCTCTCCCATCAGTTTCTTCATGGCTTCCCTCAGTTCAGCCAGACTGATCTGACCATCACCATTGGAATCAAACTGAGAGAAAGAGATCAATTAAAAGATTAGTTTACAGAAAATAGTGTGACTTCAGAAGACTTGTGAATACAGCAGGCTAAACAATTCATTGATTACTATGGTGCTTTTTAGTGATTTTCTGCTATAGATTTTAAAGTCTAACATGTCTACACCTGGATGTGAACAGCATTAGGATGCATTAAAGTAATAAAAAATGACAGGAAATACATTTATAATTTAAATTTTTTTTTTTAAATAAAGGCTGTTTTTTTTTCTTAAACTTCTTATTCATCAAAGAAGCCTGAAAAAAATTACCACAGTTTCCACAAAAATATTAAGTGTCACAACTGTTTTCAACATTGATAATAATAAGAAATGTTTCTTGAGCAGCAATATTATAATGATTTCTGAAGGATCATGTGACACTGAAGACTGGAGTAATGATGCTGACAATTCAGCTTTGCCCTCAGAGGAATATCTTACGATTTAAAATAGAAAACAGTTATTGTAATAATATTTCACTGTATTACTGTTTTTCTGTATGTTTGATCAAATAAGCGCAACCTTGGTGAGTATAAGCGACACAAAACATTTCACAAACATTTAAAAACCTTACCTAAAACATTAAGGCCTGTTATTATAAAGGTATATGTAAATACAGCTATTGTTTTCAAAAGCATGGAACGCCAACCTCTCTAAAAGCATCTCTCAGTTCTTTCACTCCGATCATGTCTGCAGTCTCAGCCAACATCTTTGGGCCCATCAGGTCTACAAAGTCCTCGAAGTCCACTCTACCGCCACCTAGTGAACAAACACACGATCATGTAAGAAGTATCATGAATACACCCCATATGAGTGGTTCAGATATTTATGCTCCTCTGAGTCTGTTCTTGAGTATAACTGAGATAATTAAGTATAAAATGATAAGTTTGCCACTCACAGATTTGCTGACTGAGTTCAATGAGCTCCATCTCTGTGGGCATGTAGCCCATCGTCCTCATGCATTCGCCCAGATCCTTACAGCTAATGAAGCCGTCCTTATCTTTGTCAAACTCTCTAAAGGCTTCTTTCAGCTCTGAAGGCAAAGAAAGATTGAGAGAGAGAGAATCTTCCTCACTTTTTGTTGACATTAATATGTAATCTGGCAGTAAGAGGATTCTGAAGGATAAAGGTACGGCACTCATTTTGTTTGTTGAAGGAATAGTTCATCCAAAATTACTTACACTTATGCAATTGCAAAGCAGTAACCAATGCTTTTCTTCCATAGAACACAAAAGGAGACAATGAAATCTACTAAGAGTCTGTCAAGCTCAGCGGTCCATAAGTTTTCTAAGGTGTAAGAGCAGACTGAAATGTAATCAGTTCAGTTAAAAATTAAATTTAAATCCCAGCTGTTTTCAAGACAGTAAAAAATACCTTGCTGTTTTTTTTAAATATGGGGAAATGTGAATGAGAGCTGTGGAACTTTCTTTTAATATTTCCCTTTGTGTTCCACAAAACAAAGAAAAGGCTTGGAAAGACATGAGTGTGAGTAAATGATTTTCATTATTTGGGTGAATTATTCCTTTAAATGTATCTTACCAAGGGATTTAGAGGAGACTGAAGGTAGATTTTTATATATAAACAGAGAGAGGTAATGGTAAGAATCCATGTGGAAAGAGGGAGAGAAGTCACTAAGTGAAGGAATCGTATTATTTTGGTTGGTGGGGGGGTTTATCGCTCTTAATGAAATAAAGCATATCAGTGATATTGGATATTTCTGTACCTTCAATTTCCTCTGGCCGTAGATCTCTGTCCTGTAGTGAGTACAGATTTGCAAAGAGACATGCAGAGACAAACTATTAGGACAAACACATAATTACGTAGACAGGCACACATATATACATAAACACACACACATACACACACACACAATGATTTACTCATCCAATATTATGGATCCACATCACAAATGCATTTGACACAAATGCATTGGACTGTGCTTGTTGAACTGTCACTCAAAGTACATTGTACCAGCGAGCCTCGCGCACACCTGTCATTGTCGCCGAGGGCAACCATCTGCACACCGTTGCATGAACACGTGTGTGAATGAATGGAGCATGAGGCTCTGATTACCGGTAAAATCACAGGTAAAAACAAAGGGAGCACCTGCATATAAAATGAGCTTCACATATAATATTAATGTAGCCTATAGTATCTTCTCTTCTCCTTTCCAGGGAATGATTAATCTGATCCTGAATGACCATTATGACATGTTCTTCTCGAAAAAGTCCACAAAACCCTACAGGTATAAAGCCCATATAAAGCCACCTACATACAGTCACATATGCCTCCCTCATTCACCACAATATGAAAATGTATAATTAAAATATTTTTTTTGGGGGGCCAATGGTAATATTAACGAGCTTAGGATATAATTATGGATTTAATATGATGTTCTTCTATGATTTTAACAAAATATTTCCTAATTAATATTTTTCTTAGCGTAAATAAGGTTAATTTTGTGCAGTTTGGTAATCAGCCCTTGATAATATTGAGGTCCTGAAGCAAAACCGACCAAGAATCACAGTGTTATGATATTATGGATTATATCTGAAGTTATCCAAGGATAGAAAAGCAAACACATGGGATTGCGTGTCATCAGATATTCATGTTCGTGGAAATGGAGAAACTCAGTCATTAAAACATTATCAGCATAACTCCAAATAAAAAAAAAGAACAAGCAGAGCGATGAAATCTCATCTGAATCAACATTTACACATTACATAAGTAAGATAATAACAAATGGTAGAGTGATTTAGATTTTGATCTGATTGACTGAGCCTGTGTTTTGGCAGTGGCCAGCCAGAACATATTCACACAGCTGGGGAGTATTTAGGCTGATTACTACCATGAATTGGCAAGCATGATGAAAGCAGCAGTAGGATAAGGTCACTATGGTGAACAGATTACAAGAGTCTGGGTTGCCAGGCATCAAATGGAGTTTACATATTGTTTTTTGCGAAAATCAGGTATGCACTCAGTCATTGGAACATACATACAATATATAGTTTTTACATAGCCTGTTCAACACGGACCCTAGAGCCTCACTGAGTGTCACACATCCTCAGCCTACTATAATCAGATAAGACTTAAGAATATATAGTGATATTACTTAGTGATGTTATTTGGGAAAAAAGGCTTAAGCTAAATAAATAAATATGTCAAACAATTTCGGGGAAATTTTCCATCAGTTTTGTCTTTGCAGCAATTTCTGCAGCTTACACCCTGCTCAGAGTTTCTATCCACACAAAAAGGATTCTGGGATTATCAGACAGATGTAGACATTGATACGAAACATTAAGCTACTATGAAACTACGCAGTTGTTCTTTTTCTCCTATAGTGTTTTTGTATTTTTATCCACATCCACCCACCAGACTAACATAAGGATCCGATAGTATCAACTGCCATTGGTAGGTAAAAAAATCTAAATTTCACCTCTCTTTGCAAAGACATGCATAATGATAGTCTTTTCTGGTCCAACAAAGACATAAGAGGTTATACCAAGATTCCCCCATAAGTAAAAAAGAACATTATGCTAATGGCATATATATATACATATCAACAGCAGAAGGATATTACCCTGTCTCAGTCCCATTAATCAATACTGTAGGGTACAGGATCTAAATTACGATCTTCAAAACTACCTATTTCTTTTTCTACTTCACTGGTTTTCACATTCAGGTATATATATATAGATATATATGGGTCAATGACATGACAGGCCATTTTTTGTCCAAAGGCCTTAATAATAATAAAAAACAAAGATATGACATCCAAAGTATGTAAGGTAGTACAACTTGATCTCTTTTATTGAATCCAAAAGGTTTTAATTATATTCTGCTACATATAAAGGTATTTTAAAGATTCTGAAGTGTCAAAAGGTCATTCGGTTTAACCATCCAACGGCCAATACAGCCATTTCATTAGTGATTAAAATGTCTTAAAATGTAATAAATGTATATATTTTTTATTCTGGCATGATTTTATAACATGATATATCAACATAGTGCAAAATGGTATTAAAATAATGTGTAGAAGTCGTTGCTTTGATATGAGAAAGAATGTACGGAAAAAAGAATTTCATTGATGTCATTCGGAGTAACCAATATAAAGGGACCATTTTGGATCAAGTCATGTGTTCAATATCATGTGACAGGATGTGACATCATTCAGACACCTGCAAAGGACCACATGGTTGTGAAGCAAAGTTACTAACTCTCTCTTAACTGTTTGAAAAATTAATGTTTTCACTTGCTCATACGCATGTCCCGAAACATCAGGTCATTCGGTACAACCACTATAAAACATGGAAAATGTTGTAATATTTTAAAAACTTGTACTAACTATAATATATTTGATTGTCCTTTTGCTAGCTAGCTAGCTAGGTATCAGCCTGTTAGCATTGTTTGAAAATATCGTCATTCGGTAAAACCAAAATTTTGGTTAAAAAGAACGACTTTTTTGGTGACAAATTTTGTCCATCTTGTAAAAAATGACAGAAGCAGTGTTAATTGATTATAAAAACCACATAATCTCATTAACACTTAATAAAACTTCAAAATTAATTATATCTCCATTAGTTTTTTTTTTTTACACTTTTAAAAACCTTATTTGTCAATGACCCACATATTATTGTATTATTTAGACATCATGATCTAAAAATTACTGGTTTTAAGTTGTATAACAGATTGCATTTATGTCTATTATGGTCACTTTAATGTGAAGTGTTAGTTTTAAGTCCTTTAAATTTATATAACCATACATTCTAACAAAAGCTGCATGAAGGACCTGGCAACATAAAAAATTGCACAGCATCCTCTAATCAGGAATGTGATATGATGGGTCATTATGGAAGTAATGGGGAGGAATGGGGCATTTGACTGAAGATGGAAAAGACAAACAATAATTATATGATTCCCTGATGGAATTCTGACACTGATTTTCTCCTCACCATGCATTGTTTAAGAAAGGTGCGTTTGTAAGTGTGTGTACATACGAGTTGAGCCTGAGCGAAGCTCTGTCGGAGGAAGATGCAGGCGGGGCCCACAATGTTGTGTAGCATGGTACAGTTCTGAACCAGTGCACTTATCGGCTCCTCAAACTGCTGACCGTCCCCTAACTCTTCATCATCCTCATCCTCCGCTGCCGCATCACCGCTGCCTCCTAACATGGCGGTTGCCAATGGCAGCCCGCTGCCTTCCAGGGGTGGGCTCCCCTTTGCAAGGAACCATTTCATTATGCACCAAACAAAAATTCACAATCTGACAAGTTCTAAAGCTGAAAATGTTACACTGCTGTATGTGGTGAAATTATCTGTCAAAAAATCATCCTGCTGATGTCTATACTATAAATTACATTAAGTTAAGTCCTCCCCACCCCCCCACCAAAGAATCAGTTAAAGGGATAGTTCTCCGAAAAATGTCAGTCTTTCTTCTGTGGAACACAAAAGGAGTTTAGCAGAATGTTCGACCTGTTCTCCTCCATATACTGTAATGAAAGTGGATGGGGACCAGGGGTGGACAAGCTTCAAAACAGCACCATAAAAGCATCATAAATGTGGTGCATATGAAGTGTGCTCTATATTCCAAGCCTTCTAATGTCACGTGATTGCTTTGTGTGAGAAAAAGTCATTTTAAGTTATTTGAATTCTAACGTATTTACTGGAAATCTTAAAAATCTAGCTTGACAGCCATGGTCATCATTGTAATAGTGCAGCTTGGACATTCTGCTATAAATATGCATGGATGAAAGAAAGTCATATTTGGAACAACATGAATTGAGTAAATAATGACTGAATATTTTCAATTTAGCACTTCATAGACAATACCGTTCAAAAGTTTGGCTCAGTAAGTTTTTTTTTTTTTTTTATTAAAGAAATTAATACTTTTATTCAGGAAGGATGCATTAAATTAATCACAATCACGAAAATAAAGACATTTAGAATTATTATTAAAAATATTTCTATTTTTAAACGAGAGAAGTTCTTTTGAACTTTTTGTTCATCAAAAAATCTTGAAAAAAAGTATCAAGGTTTCCACAAAAATATTAAATACCACAATCATTTTCAACAGTGATAACATATAATAAGAAATATTCACTGAGCACTAAATCAGTAAAATTATTTCTGAAGGATCATGTGACAATGAATGCGGGAGTAATTGTTGCTGAAAATTCAGCTTTGCCATCACATAAATATGTTATAAAATAAATTAAAATATAAAACGGTTGTCTTAAATTGTAAAAATATTTCACAATATTACAGGTTTTTTTCTGTATTTTTTATTAAATAAATGCAGCCTTGGTGAGCATAAAAGATTTCTATCAAAAACATTAAAAAAATCTTACCAACCCCAAACTTTTAAGTTCGGTGAACTATCCCTTTAAGTTTGTACACTAAGTATTGCTACTGAATTCACACAGTTGATTAAAAATACCTTATTTATCGCACATACTTTATGCCAAAGGCCAAATAAGCATGAATAATAATTTTATAAATCAGTCTCACTAAACTACAACTTCCAAAAAACAGTAATCTACAGACTACATCTACATCCTTTTTAAAAGTTAATTTAAAAACAGATATCTTACCTTCTTCATACTGCTTCTTTTAGATGGTTTTGCTCCCATCATTTGTATTTCTCTAATTCTCACTGCTCCAACTCTTTCTTGTCATCTCTGTCCCTCCCTCTGTCTCTGTCTCTCCCCCTCCCTCTTTATCACTCACTCTTGGTTCCTGTCCTCAGATTATTACATAAACTTTGCGACATACGATCCCCGTCGTCAGAATATCCCAAGAGGGGGGCGGAGTTGCTTAAACAAGAGGTGATGGGTAGTGATGTTAAAACCACTAAAAACAGTCACGTCATGCTTTGAGATCAGTGAGACCTGTTCCCTCAGCCAGAAACGGTATTTCCAGGATTTTCTGAGCGCTCTAATCCTGATGCTCTTGAATCTTGCATCTGTTGTCTGTTTTCTCTCTCACTGCATGTTCTTTCCTCCCCTTTGTTTCTTTTGCCATGTTATTTCACATCCTCATTTTGCCTTGTGACCGACTTTAATCGCACTGCAAGTGAATGTTCTGGCACAGTACAAAATAGGAAGGGATGGAGGGATGAGGAGAGAAATGGAGAGAGAGAGAGAACGAATGATGGGCCAGGCAGGGGTGGTAAAGGTCTTCATAATCCGCTGCTTTCCAGATTACATGGTGAGTGCATTGCAGCTGGCAGTGCTGATAAGGGAATGTAGGATTGTAGAAAGATTGTAGAGAGCAGGTAGAGAGCCATCAGATGGTTTTAAGAAAGGGGATGAGCCACAGTGTCAGGGGTCAGTGGTCAAATGGATGGGTGGATGAAGCCAAATCAGTACTTATTATACATGTCTGTAAAAAGGACAGGAAAAATGACAAGAATATATTAGCAAACAGCACTAGAGATGGAGTGTAGCTGTCACCAGGGCCGTGCACAGACATTTTGGGGGGCACCCCTCTTATAAATATTTATAAAAAATAAAGTTACATACTGTTGATCATCTTTTAATTAATTACACAATTTGAAATTAGTACAAACAAAATCCATCTTACCATTTATCAAAATCCATTTACACTTCAATTACAATTGCCTAAATAATGTTATGAGATTAATGTTCTAAACATAACATTTTGAATATAGAAATATGAAATGTAGGGAAAAATGAAATGATACTAAAACCGCCTGTAGGTGGCGGCAATTTGTAATAAGTGAATCATAGAATCATTCATTCAACCGATTGGTTAAAACCAGAGATTGTATATTATAGGAAGATGAGAGGGTCTGTATCTCTTACCACTGGAGAAAGCGTAATGGCTAACTTAATCACGTGCGGCACCTTTCAGCCTATTGTGTAATGGCAGTGACATCAGTGCCCGCCCGTACCGCCAGAGCCGGAGCGTTAGCATTAGCCGTTACGCTTTTTTGGCTAAAGGTTGCAGGCTTGCCTTCCAGTGGCTTTGTTAAAACCAAGCGTGCCACACAAGTCCTGAAAAGTGAAGCCAAAGCGCCTCGATTGCCCCCAGGTGGCTGGATGCAGTATAGGTCATAAACCCTGCACTCTCCATGTATTCCAGTGGGACATGAGACAAACTAAACAATTAAATTACTCTTCAGTTTCTTCAGTTTCTGTCATATTAGGCATATCACACTGGTGTTAGTTCAAGTGTTCGTTCTTAAAATAAGTTTGGTTTTATAGTTAGTTATTTGATGCTATAAAAACGGGGGTGAGACGTCATGATTGACAGCTGAGGTTGACAGCTTCTCTGAGTGAAGTAGTCACTGAGGCACCAACGGACTTTTTTCTGGATCTTCGCGAGGTGACTGGAGCTTTAACTTTACTTTCTACATTTCCAGAACTGTTTATTTCACACCGAAATAATGAGTTGTTGTGAGTTTGGGCGGGACCCTGATATCGCGGTTTCGTGCTCACTACTGCGCAGACTCGGGTTTCAAGTTCACTATACACAGACTCGAGACTCAAGATGTCAGCGCCATATAGACACACTGGCGGCTTCAGTTACTACAATGGAAGAGAGTGAAGGTGCATCGTCCATATTTTTTTTACAGTCTATGGTTAAAACTAGCTGATTGATTCATGAAAGAAGAAAGTGTCCACTGATTTTATGAATGAGTCATTGAATCATTGACTCACCCATTTCATTCAAAAATGGAAACGAAATACAAGAACTCATACAAGGGCAATTCATGTCTTGAATTTTGGAGGCATTTTTATTAATTTTGGTGGCATTTCCAACCTTGCATGACACTACTTTACGTCAATGCCAGACTAGCTTGCTTGTTGTTAAGCTTAAAGGGATAGTTCACTCAAAAATGAAAATTCTGTCATAATTTACTCACCCTCAAGTTGTTCCGCACCGGTATAAACTTCTTTCTTGCTGAACACAAAGTAATCTATTTTGAAGAATGTTGGTAACCAAACAGTTGGTGGACCCCATTGTATTTTTTTTTTCCTCCATACTGTGGAAGTCAATGGGGCCCATCAACTGTTTGGCTACCCATATTCTTCAAAATATTTTCTTTTGTGTTCACCAGAACAAAGAAACTCATACAGGTTTGGAACAACTTGAGGGTGAGTAAATGATGACAGAATTTTTATTTTTGGGTGAACTATCCCTTTAAGGGCTTTTGCCTAAGTTAGGCTGGCTGTATTGAGATGTTTTAAATGTGGTTTCATTTCACAGCGGTGACAAACAGTGCCAAAGTTTAAGGCAAACACGATCATTACCTGGCCAATGAAGGCAGGTCCGGGGACGTAGATGTTGCTCCACAGAGCGCTGTGGTGGCTGACTGTGACAATGGTCCGAGAGTACGAGGGGCTTGTGCGGTCTCACAGAATTACTAAGAATAGGCCTAAGTTGTTGGCGCATGTTTCATTTAGAATTGATGCCACGGGCCAAATTTATACCAACTAGCCTATATATTTTTGGTCAGTATCCCAAAGGTGAAATAGTACTCATTTAAATAAATAAATAAAAAATTAAATAAATAAAATTATTTCTGTGCGACAACTAGTCCCAGACCCATTAACATGGTTATTTGTTTTGCTTTAACCTGCTCATAACCCCGAAAATATGATTAATGGCCAAAGATCAAATCTAGTGAACACTGGTGGAAAAGAAAATACGCCTGTCTATGAGATTATTACAGTGCGCAAAGGTGAGTGCAAAACATTTTTTTTTTTTCCAGAGATCTCTTGGTCTTTTCACCTCTCCTAAACCAGATCAAGGTATTACTGCTTTCAATCCCACATGCAATATTACCATGTAATCTCTTTAGATTTCATGCTAGATTTTTTTTTTAAAAAAGTATTTCTCTCTCCCTCTCTTTATCCATAACTAAGATATTTCAAGATCAAATTAAAGATTGGATTGATAGAGATTTATAGATTGATTGATAGATTAGATTGACAGAGATTTAAGGCTATTATGTAATACAACAGTATGGCATTTCAATAATTTTACACTGTTTATTAACATAGCTCTTGCAAAACCCCCCTAGCACAAGAGGGCAGTGTTAATCCAGTGAATTGTGCAGCTTGCCCTTGTATAAGAATATGGATGATTTAAATATGAATTATTAATGAGCTATTTATAAAAGAGAATTTTTCAAATCCCTTTAGAATAACCTAGAGCCATATATATATATATATATATATATATATATATATAGAGAGAGAGAGAGAGAGAGAGAGAGAGAGAGAGAGAGAGGGGGAGCTTTATTCAGAATTCGTTGTATCTAGCTTCAGCAGCTGCATTATGTAAAGATAACCACTAGGGGGCACCAAACAAACAAGCATTTTTGATATTCAGCACTAATGTTTAAAAAGTGATAGAAACCCATGCGGATATTGCGCAAATGTTTGACATTTTTCATAAGGTGGTTGTGGGTAGAAATTTACAGAATTGTGGGGATTTAATATTAAATTAATTAAAAAATAAAAATAAATAATACAATTAAAAAATGAACTAGATTTATTAAAAAAAAAAAAAAAAAAGTTTGGACTTCTTGTGTTTGTCATTTTCTTAAAGATCTTTTGTTCTAAATGCATATGCGTAATAAATGCATTTGTTTTGTAGACATATGCAAATTATGTGTATGTACAAAAATAAAAAGTTGGACCAGGCAGGGAGTGAAGGATAAACAGTCAACAAGTTTACACATCAGCGGGAATGAGGAGGATATTGATGACAATAGCTTAAACGCTCCTCTCAGTATAAACTGACCAATCACAATAAATATTCAAATGAGGCAACGTCATTCGCTTCCATGCAGAAATGAACCCGAAAAACTCTAAACGGAGAAGAAATGAAATTCGCCTCTTTCCTTATTTATAAAAAACTATTATTATAAGAGTTCACCTGTCAAGCTAATTAGATTTTAGCTTACTTTACTGAGTCATAAAACATGCTTGTGTTGAACGCCAGGTGAAGACTTTCAAATGAAATCCAAATTACTGAAGGATCTCATAAAAAGTAAACATGGTCAACATGGTCACAGTGAAGCAGTGGGATATAAAGTTCCATACTGTAGGTGAGTAGAGGTTGAATGGGGCTTTCCATTCATCTTAAATGGCACACTGTGTTGACTTGACAAGTGTTTGATTGGTCATTGGAAAGATTAAACCTCAGGCACTGTTATATACCAGGGCCTGATGTTTTTATGAAAACTTATTGGCCTAGATTTAAACATATATATATATATATATATATATTTTGGTTATATGAAGATCACATTGGAACTATATTGGAAACGTTTAAACCATACCTTTATCTTTTATTTTTGTTACTTTTAAGAAACGTTTTACATAGCCTATAGATTTTATTGTTTTGTCCTTGTCCCAGACATGATGTTTTAATACATAATTCTAATATTTACTGTGTTACAGTAATTTAATGTGTGAAAAAAAAATACACCAAAAAAAATACACCTGTCCCCCAGAACAATTTAGCCCATAATAAAAATGTTTTTCAACAGTTACTTGTTTACAAAGGAGAGAAAATGATGGAATGTTTTATCAATCATATAAAAAAAAAACATTGTAGAAATAGTTTGAATAATATAACAGCCAGATGTGTTTTGAAGGCCTTATGGTCTACTACATGGCTGCGTTCCACTCCAATTTTAGACACGCACTCGCAAACTTCCCTAAGCACTTCCCCTCGGGGGAATCCCTGCCGCCATTTTGAAGTGCGTTCCACTTCATGAAGTGGACGAGGGAAGTTTATATGGACAGACCCTCGCTCCCTCGATTTTGACCGAGGGAGCGAGTCTACTTCATATGTACACTTCAGGCAGCTCCATATACCACAATGCAACACGATTGTGACGTCACCGCATATCGCGTTTAATTTACCCCCACCACAAACAACTCTATGATATATTAATTATTTTTTTAAATATCTAAAACAACCCAAACACACCTATATACATATAGAATTCTGCATTAAACAGTTTTGTAAGGGAAAAAAATGTAAATAATAAATCAACTCCATGGCAGATTCCAAGTGATGAAGGGCTTAGGACGTTCCAATGGACCCTTTTCACATTTCCGGGTTTCTCGAAGCGGAAGTCGTCATAGTTGGGTAAAATTCTATGGCGGTGAATGAGAGAATACATTAAATATATTTTTTGTGTCCCCATTTTCTCAAATAGCAAAAGAAAAACTCCACAACAGTGTTTTCACGATTTTCAAAAAGAGGAAAAAAATAGATAGAGTCAGAAGAGAGAAAAACGTCAATTTTACCGTCACTCCCATAGACGATGTATTAGAAATACCCTCACAGCAGCGTTAACTAGTTTCTTGTAATTGAATGCAAAGGTAATATAATACAAAGTATGGCGTTATAAACGTACATACCTTTTTTTAAAAATTAAAATATAAAAAACTTTGCAGGATTTACGATGTTGATGACCGTTAAAACGCGCCATCACAGTCTGTGAAAAGGGTCTATAGAGTACCTCAGGGATGACATGTTTTTGTAGGCCAACCCGGAAGTTAGCGGCGCACGGGTTCCCTCGATCGAAAGCCTATGCATTTTTCCCATAGACTTTTGGAAAATCGCAAAAAATAAGCTCTGTGTTTAACAAAGGATTATGACACTTACACGTTTTGTTTATCAAGATAATCTTTTCAAGTTAACACAACATTTATACATTTTGAAGCCTAAATAAAGTCGTCAGATATAAAAAGCTAACAGTAGGCTATAAACGGACTACAGCACACCATGGTCGCGGATCAACGTCACCACCACCAAAGCTTCCTCACACTTTATTTAAAAAACAACTTTATTTAAAAACATGCTCGCTGATTATGATCTGCGCTGTGTATGAATACTTATCCACTTTTTCATGAGAAATGCTGTCCAAATGTCCTGTTTGTCATGATGACGTCTAAAGTCCCCGCCAAAGGAAGTAGTCCCTTTTAGCAATTTGTTAGCAACCGCCGTTTTTAAGACACAATAAAGGTTTAAAAAAATCACAAATGGGTTATAACTGGTGTGTTTTATGTCATAGATCAAAACGTGAATATATTTAGAGGCTTTGTTAACCACAGACCTTATTTCAGGCGATTTAGCAAAAACCCATTCAAAAAACCCATAGACTTTAGGCCGATGGAACCGGAAGTCCTAAAATGCTAACTCGTTTCCGGGTTTTGCCTACAAAAACACGTCATCCCTGAGGTACTCTATTCAGTCCATTGCAAGGTTCCACCAGTAGTGGGCACTCCTGCAACGTAAGCAATGACGTACATCCGAGTAAACGAGACTGAGGGAAGTTAGCAAAGGAAGGGTATAAAAAAACGAACTGGAACGCAGCCCATGACTGTAAGAATGGGCTGTATGCACGAAGCGTCCGCAATAATATAAGCCAGCTCGAAAACTTCCGGTGAGATAGTAATTTGCTGGTGTGTTGAGCATCAGTAGTGTAATACTTAGTTTATAATCAGAATATAGTCACTTAAATAGTCAGGCATAGCATTAATTTAGTTATTCAAATATAAGACAGCATAAAAAATAAATAAATAAAGACGTACCGCATTTTATGTGAAAAAAGCTTCAAAAATTAAATATTTATTGTGCACTTTAGTTAGATTAATTGAATAAAATGTGTGTTTTTACAAGTGTGCTGAAATCATTGATCTTGCGCTGCACTGACAGCTGCTGTGATTACAAAGGGAAAGCGCGGTGCTCGCTTTCTGTGTCATTCATTCACAAGAAAAGTTATTGTTTTTCTTAAGATTTTTTGAGTATTTCATACTTCACATTGACAAAATGTATTTTAAACCTAGTTATTTTTATAATGTTTAATATTTAGTCAAAAACGAAATGAAAAACGATTTGAGGAAATGGCTGATATATGCGCAAATAAATGCTACTTTGCCGCCACCTGCTGGTTAAAGTGGTAATTATTGTCTTCTTTATTTTTAAATAAGTGTTTTATATCAAATGTTGAATTTCCTACATTTTGAAACGTTCGGTTTTACAATGGGGACAGTCTCAGAAGGATGAACAAATAATGTTTGTGGTCATCACATTAAAAATAACATTTGAAGTGCTGGGGAAAAAAATGCGGGTGCGTGTCCAATTACAGACACGGCGTTTTTAAACGGTCCCAACAGCTTCGTCTTTATTGCAATCAATAAAACGTTTATTGGCAAATTAGGTAAATGTGATAACTGCATTAAAATATGAATACAACATTAAAAAGTCAACCATTGATGGTTTTGTGTCCATGTACAGCGACTACAGAATGAACAGCTAACAGTTCACCGGAAATGCCTGAGCTGGCTTAACGACAACCAGGAAGTAACCGTGCATATAGCCTATTGTCATATAGCCAACTGTCACAAGGTCAGGAGCATTGGATAAAGTCATGTGACCCACTGAGTATTCTGCCAAGTTAGGGGTATTTTCAGGACACAGGTGGCTGTGAAAGAATACAGCCACCTGTGTCATGCGTGATTACGAGCATTTGTGGTTAAAAAGTATATATTTTTTTATTTTTATTTTTTGTAGAAAATAACCGACCATTTCGCTAAATAAGACCCTTATTCCTTGGCTAGGATCGTGTAGAGCCCTTTGAAGCTGCACTGAAACTGCAATTTGGACCTTCAAACCGTTGGTAGCCGTTGAAGTCTAATATGGAGAAAAATCCTGGAATTTTTTCCTCAAAAACTTTAATTTCTTTTCGACTGAAGAAAGAACGACATAAACATCTTGGATGACATGGGGGTGAGTAAATTATCAGGAAATTTTAATTCTGAAGTGAACTAATCCTTTAATTTTTGCATAGTCTAATAAAGGAAAATAAACTAGTTGCTACTTAAAGGAATTTATTTCGGTATAAAATGTAATTTTTACCTACTAGCCTGTTACTCAGTTAATTAGCAGACTAAATAGGTCCTGTAGAGCAGTGCTTCTCAAACCTGTCCTGCAACCCCCCACCCCTACCCATTTCAAGTCTTACAGTCTACTAATGAGCTGACGAGTTGAATCAGGTGTGTTAAAGGAGAGAGAGTGGTGGGGGGTCCCCAGGACAGGTTTGAGAAGCACTGCTGTGTAAAATACATTACATTGTATCACTCGAACCTGGGCAAATTGAGTGCCAGTCACAGAGCCGCTCACAATTACCAAAGCTTATTGGCAGTTTAAAATATGTTATCATCCAACGTAAAAGCAAATATGCTTTCCAACTAATGTAAATCAATAGTACATAGTATTACATTTATCTCTCTCACATGTGACCTGCATTGTCCCGCAAAATCACATCTACATCCTGCAACAGAACAATAACCAGGTGGCCATCCTAGCCCACAGTCTCTGAGGAAATAATCTGGTAAATATTCCTGTCTATAGCAAAGAAGACCAATTAATTGTGAATTATGATGTTACTGTTATATACGCATCCAAATGCAACAGCAGCATTTGGCTTTCCTCTTGACTTATATGAATTCATTTGCACAGCCAACAGATACCAGTCAGTGTGTTGGAAGTGCGTTATATGCAGTTTGTAAAAAAAATAAAAATAACGGTCAACATTAGAGCGGCACGATTCTAGATGTATTGAGAATCACACTTTTTTTAACATCAAAGTACTGTGAGAGAGATTTGAAAGCATACGGAGCCGTCTTCTCTCTAATAGCTCTTGTGCAGCGTCACTTCAAGTCGAACACACCTTTTACTTGTTTCATTTCTGGATGAATCAATGTTTTTGAACAAATCTTTATAATAAACGATTCAATGACAAATACATTTTTTAACAGTCACTTGTCGCCACCTACTGGTGAAATGATGTAACTGATACAATCTTTATTTGAAGCAAGCATCAAGTTTCTTTCAAAAAGTGATTTACTATATTCTGGTCACTACCGTAAATGATCAGTTTTTATATCCAAACTAAACTTTCATCCCAGTACTTCTGTGATAATTTTAATGTTTGTAACAGAAATAATGATACTGTGTGGTAGAAAAGACTGTTTGTAAAGCTGTTTCAAACCTACACATGACAACTGCTCTCTCTGGCTCAGCGGCAACGCAGATTTGAATGTTTGCTGTGATCGAACTTGTCAAAGGTTTTCAAAGGTTTATAGACAGAGCCGAATCGCTCTCATTTAGGAATAAGTTCGCGTGGGTGTTTGAATCGAGATTGCGATCTTTTAATGATCAATCGTGCAGCTCTAGCAAACATGTATACATTTATGTGCATATGTGCATGTAATCCATATTTACTGCACTGGTGCATCAAAGAAAGCACTTGACTCTAAACCGTCATAGGCTTTGATCATCAGTGGACTAATGCTTCTCTACTTTCAGATTAATGGATCAGCAGAGGTTAATCTGCACACAGCACACATTTTCTCACTCTGTGATTGTACATTAACACTAGTGCTGGGTGGTAAACCAGTTCATCCGGTATACTGGTTTCAATTCCGCAAACGATATGTATTTTTAAAGTACCGCCATACCGGTGCCTAGCTGAAATAACTGCTGTATCTATTCATTAACCACAAAGAGCATATTGAGAGCGTATTGAGTGTATTGAGAGAGGACCTCTATTAACTGCATACCCTTCTTACCAATGGTTATAACTTTATAACACAAAAATAAATAACCTACAAAACTAACTCTCTTTAATATTGCAAATACCATATAGAGCCCTCAGGGATGGACTTAGGGGGCCTACACTACAAATGACCTCAACTGGAACGTCATTATGGAGTGGCACAAAGTACACAAAAATTAAAATATGCTTTGAGGTTCATAGGACAATTAATATGTAACATGCCTAGCCTAGCCAAAGTTTGTAATATTAAATAGTCATTATAATACAATAAAATACAGGATGTGCTCTCTCAGTTGAGAGAAGATCAAACCCCTGAAATAACACTGAGCAATAAAGCCATGATGAATAGTATTATAAAAATTTATTGTCGTATCTGTCCTCTTATGTCAGATTCTTACATTTAATCAATCAATTCAATTCGAATAAAAAGACACAGTATGTCTGTTACCAAATGAAATCACTATCAACAAAATCAGTAGATGGATTTTGCATAAATTATGTTAAGAGATTAATGTTGTAAATACAACATTTTAAAGTAGAAATGATTGGAAAAATGGAATAAGGGCTACTTTTTTAAATATGAAACTACAACTGCCAGTAGGTAGGGGCAAGTCACTGTTTTAATGAGTAAGTTGAATCCTTAAAGCTGCAGTTTTTTGCCCCATTGTCGCCATCTCTGTTGGAAAACCTGCAATTGCAGTTATTTGCAGAATTATCATCTTTACATGGGTTGTGCACTGGCACGACTCCTCAGCGCGGATGAATCTAATGTTTGCTGTCAGTCACCGCACCGATGGATACTGTACTTCGAAATCACACACTTGGAAGTATAACCAAAATAAGAATTTTCACTGTAAAATGTCATCTGAACAAGTAAGTAACATGTCTGCCACTTTTGTTCTGACCAACTGAGGAAAAAAAGCATTACAATATATCGCTGTACCAATGGTGATTAAATCTAACGATCGCTTAGCTCATATCACATCAAACTGTGCAAATTATTATTATTGTTATACTTTGTTCTCAAATTGTTAATGTTAACAACTAGGGATGCACCGATAGGATTTTTTGGGGCCGATACTGATTTTAACAAACAATTATTGGCCGATACCGATATTTGTCACTTCCTGTGTTTTGAAATTTTGTCATCAAAATAGACAGTATTTTGATCATGTTTTAAATCAGCTATGTTCAAAAACACATGCATTAAATTATACTAGCAGGTTAATTGCTGCATCATCAAATAATTTCTAATGAACATGGATTGGATCCATTTAACATTCAGCAGGCCTACATAAATACAACTGAACAAAGATATATAAAAAATAAACAGTGTTGTTTAGGTAGGTTTAATAGTTTTCAGGTACAGAAATAAAGTAAACAAATGTAAAATAGCACTGCATATTCTTCACTGTATAAATTAAATACATATTAATCTTTTATTGTAACAGACTTTATTATGATTAATCTTCTAATTTGTTTTTGTATACATGTTAATATTTTTGTAAGTTTAAATATATATGAGATCTCCTTTAATAAGGCGGGACTCTTATTTTGACGGGTTTTCTCGTCTACGGAGCTATATGGGTAATGACAAGAGCAGCACGCAGTTCTTCGGAGATATTTTGCAGATTTAAAGTTTGTCAGTTTATTAAGCACCCCCCGAAAAGGCATGAGATCTGTATGTATTTATTTACTGTTAGTTGTAATAAGTGTTTTGAGTAATTCGCTGTATGTTGATGATAATGCAATGGAGAGAGAGAGAGTTTAATGTGCGTTCTTGTTTAGCTCTTACGGCGATTTTTTTGGAGTAAAACTTAATAAAACATCAGTAAAGTTTTGGTCATCATTCGGATGGGGTCCGCTACACTACACTACAAAAATTGGCTTAGTCAAGAATAGTGAGCTGTTTTTTGTCTTTTGTTATTTGATTAGCATTAAAGCGCAGACAGCAGCGCTAGAATTACACAACAGTTAATATACAGCTCAGTGCCTTCACGCTGTTAATTAATAAACTATCGGTTTGTTATATCGGCTTTTTTTTTTTTTTTTAACTGAAAATCAGTTAGAATAATATTGTAATAAATGGCTATAATGGCATAGGAAATTGTTGCTGGCATTTTTCTTAAAATTCTGGTAAAGTCATTTATTCTCAGATAAAACTGGGACTTTAAATGAGCTAGAGAAGAAGAGAATGAGCTAAATGACTTTAAATGAGCTAGAGAAGTTCTCCTGTTAAAAATGATATATGGCACTTGATGTTGATTGCTAGAATAGGTTACTATATATATATATATATATATATATATACACACACCATCATGATTCCCAAAAATTTATCTAGGATTTTAAGGGTTAAAGGGATAGTTTACAGAATTATCAGTCATAATTGTTTATCATGTAATAAAGAAACAGTCAGCTACGCTGTACAGAGCGGCTCCTAATTGGGTTACCCATAGAGACCTGGCCTCTGATTGGTGGATTAAATTATTTTATTTGTAAGACAGCCAGACAACTGACCTACGGTGAAATGTAGAGCGTCTCGTTTCTGCTGATTCAAACAGCTTCTGTAATTGTGTGTATATGTGTGTGGGCTATAGAGGAGATTTGGGTTGTCTGCTGTATATTGGTGGGCTGTCGATGGATTAAGGCCAAAACATGAGTAGAGACACGCAACAGGGAGACACAAGCAGGGAGGAAAAAGGATGTCAACTTAAGGCTGAATGTTTGTGTGGCTGTTAGCATGTGATGTATCCTAAATTCACAGAAATATTACTTTAATTTTTCATACTTTTCAGTTTGACAATATTATAACTTGAATGGTGTTTTCTTAAGATCTGGTGAATGTGGAGGCCATTGAGTATAGTGAACTCACTGTCATGTTCAAGAAACCAGTTTGAGATGATTTAAACTTTGTGGCATGATGTGTTATCCATGCATAAAGGGATGGGCATGGTCAGCAACAATACTCAGGTAGGCTGTGATGTTTAAACGATGCTCAGTTGGTACTAAGGAGCCCAACATGTGCCAAGAAAATATCCCCTACACCATTATAGCACCAGCATGTACTGTTTATACAAGGCAGGATAGATCCATGCTTTCGTGTTGTTTAAGCTAAATTCTGACCCTACCATCTTAATGTCGCAGCAGAAATCGAGACTCATCAGACCAGGCAACGTTTTTTCCAATCTTCTATTTTTCAATTTTAGTTAGCTCGTGAGAAGACTCAGTTTCCTGTTGTTAGCTGACAGGAGTGGCACCTGCTGTGGTTTTCTGCTGCTGAAGACCATCTGCTTTAAGGTTAGACATGTTGTGTGTTCAAAGATGCTCTTCTGTGGCTAAGAAGTGGTTGAGTTACTGTTGCCTTTCTATCAGCTTGAACCAGTCTGGCCATTCTCCTCTGACCTCTGACATCAACAAGGCATTTTCACCCACAGAACTGCCACCCACTGGATATGTTCTCTTTTTCAGACCACTCTCTGTAAACCCTAAAGATGGTTATGCATAAAATCCCAGTAGATCAGCAGTTTCTGAAATACTCAAACCAGCCCGTCTGGCACCAACAATCATGCCACGTTCAAAGTCACTTAAATCACCTTTCATCCCCATTCTGATGTTCAGATTGACCATGTCCACATGCCTAAATGCACTGAGTTGATGCCATATGATTGGCTGATTAGATACTTGCGTTAACGAGCAGTTGAACAGGTGTGTCTTATAAAGTGGCTGGTGAGTGTATATACATATAAAGCACTTGATAAATAGAAAAAATAATGAATGCGATTTTCATTTTCCAAATTAAAAAGCTGAAAACTGTAGATATAACATCACCCCATGGGACATAAAATTGTCTGTACATAGATAAATATTAATTTTAATGGAGCAAAATGGCAGTGACATTGTGAATTCAACATCACGTATATACTGAACTGTTTCATACACAAATTAGATTTATTTGAAAATCCTGTTGCAAAAGGAACATGCTTTAGGTTTAGTTTGTGATATGTTGGATATTCATATGATCACAAAGCTGTCACCACATCTAGTGTTTGATGTGTTATTATTATGATGGCCAAAGCTGGAGTGATCACAAGAGAGTTCTTGTGTGAATCAGTTTTTAGATTTGATCTCTTGAGTCGTTAATCTCACCCATATAATCCTGTCCTATTCTTTTTCTTTCATGCCTCACTCTCTTCTCCCAGCCTTTTAGTCGTCCTCCTTTCCTCCATCCCAGTGTTGCCTTTTTTCTTTGATTAAATGATGATATCCAAGATTCAATCCCTACACTGTAGATGAGTTTTTCTTCATATGATTATATATTGTTATTAGATTCTGAAACACCAAAGGATGGTGTATTGTTGTTACTTTTATTTTCATTATCATAATTTACTAACCTTTATGTTCTATATGGGTTCTAGAAACCAAAGCCTTTAAAAAGCCTAAAAACATTCTTAAAATTTTAGGATCAGTATGATCCTTAATAATAAAGTCATCACATATCATCTATGGAAAATTTTACATCACTGGCTTAAAGGGTTAGTTCACCCCATTCGGTCATTATTTACTCGCCCTCATGTTCTTTTAAACCCATAAGACTTTCATTCATCTTTGGAACACAAATGAAGATCTTTTTATTGAAATCTGAGAGCTTTCTGTCCCTCCATTGTGCTTTGTTTGCATAAAAAAAAAAACATGCATTGTTTTGTTGATGCGAGAGCAGACGCTGTTGTGGGAATGCACGTTGGAGATTCTTATTTTGTAAATAAAGTGGTAAATTATGTTTTTTTGCACTCACATCGCTTCATAAAAAACCACTGGAGTCACATGGATTACTTTAGTGATGTCTTTACTACCTTTCTGGAGCTTGAAAGTGGTAGTTGTGTAGGCTATCAATGGAGGACAGAAAGCTCTTAGATTTCATCAAAAATATCTTAATTTGTGTTCTGAAGATGGACGAAAGTCTTACGGGTTTAGAACAACATGAGGGTGAGTAATTAATGGCAGAATTTTCATTTTTGGGTGAACTAACCCTTTAAGGCCCTGATATACTTCAAACAAAATCGAAGAGCGAACTGGTGTGATGTCATTTCAAACAAAATTAGTGAGTTTATTGGGCCCTTCATCATCTGTTCTTTCTACAATGTTATTTTTCCAGGGTTAATGAAAATATTGAAGTTCTTAACTAAATTAATTTATTAAGTTATTTATTACGTTATTATGTCAGTGCCAGTTAGAGAATTTGAAGGGTGAGAGAAATTCTGACTTGGTCATCATGCCAAGTTTGGTTAGTCACACTCTAGCTTAATGGATGAGTTAAAAGTAAAATACAGGGATTTAATGGAAAGCTGTGCAAGTGTTGTGTGCAATGCATTCATTATGTTTTGGAATACAAGCTTTAAAGGATAAGGTGTGATGAATAATAGATAATACCTAATACACTTTCACATTTTCCTCTAGCACAGCCCCATAATCCCCTGAAAGCAGAGCGTTTGTAGGAAAATGAATCAATGATTATTATGATTACTGTTGTGTGAAAGGTTTAAGAATGAATGAACTGCTGGCTGGAAAGAGTAAATGTGAGGGAATGAGGAAGGGAACCATTCTGTTTCTTCAAATTTTCAGCAAAAAATTGCAATTAACATCAATAGTGACATGTTTATTCTGCTGCCTGGTCCTTAAAATAGCTTCCAATAAGTTATATAATTAAATACAATTGTCTGAGTACAATTTAACAGGCATCGGATTTGATCTGGGCAAAATTGTTTATAAAAAGAAAATAGGCTCATGGGATTATTTTTGGCAAACTTTGAGGTCCAAACTGAGAGAACTATGCTGTCATACAAGCTAATAAGTGACATTTCTGTTGAAAATGATTATCAGACAGAAAGACGTGCATTTAACATCAAACATGAAAGAGAAAGCACAACCCAAACACAAAACTGCACATAATCCAGACTTTAAAATCACGCATTAACAGACTTTGGACAGTGTTTACAGTATCCATCAGCATAACAAACACTGTTAAAGCATGAATGAATATTTAATAGGTGCTGATAAACCGCCCTTCAGCATTGTCTCATTGATAATGCTGTTTCCCACCACATGCATTAACAATCACAGCACCTCTTTTGAGTATACTGTATGACAGGTATATGAGAGTTATTTTTAGTTCATGTCTTGTTGCTCAAAAGTATAAATTGCATCATCATGTACTTCATAAAAAAGTACACTTTTGCATGAACCCCTGCTTGATGTTCACTGCCTGTGTACTGAAATAACTTAATGTTATCCATAATTAACCATAACCATGAGTTCAGCAGACCAAAACATTTGTTTAAATCAAGATTATGACTGACAATACAACAGCTCAGTTCAGCTCAGCACAAAGCAGAAACATGAATAACCGCTCCTGTGACACAGCAGTCCATACCTGACCAAAGACAGATGCCACAATGGGTCTGAGTTTCCTGCGCTCCGTCTCTCCTCTGAAGGGCTCTGCCTCAGGTTCAGTGGGCGAGTTCAGACTGAGGGTTTTGGTTTTGGGTGGGCGTTTGAAGCTACCGCCACCTGAAGAGGTGCTCCATCTCCTCAGCTTCTCTATCTTCTTCCTAAAGGACCCCTACATGGAGCAAAAGAGCATCAGAGAGCATGTGATCAAATTTGAGCTCTAATTATGATATGTGGAGACCGGGACTAGTTAGCCTATCAAATGGGCTATATATATCAAAAACTATGAGGTTTTGAGGAAAGTACAGTTTGACAAATACTTGTTTTCTCTAACAGTGGTTGCATTTGTTGTGCTTTTTTCTGTCCCACCATAATTTATTATATTTTATAAAACGGTTAGTTCCTGTCCTTGATTCTGATTGGTCAATAGCTGTGTTTTATTCACGATAACACACGGCCATGACCGATTCACCCAACGGTTCTGTGTATCACTACACAACACCCTTAGCAACCACTCTTAGCAACGTAAACTGTTTGTTCTCAATTGATATTGTTCATTGAAGCTTACTGTATTATGTAGAACTAGAAGAGTATTGTGAGAAAGAGATCGAGTGAGCGAGTTTGTTACCTGTATTCAGATTTAGCATTTTCCTTCAGGTCAGTCCTATGTTCATAATAAAAAATCTGTTTAAATGTCCGATGTATTATCTTGTCCTTTTAACAGTTAAGGGGTTTTTCCATGACTGACAGCACTAGTCAAAGCATTTGTCAGTTCCGTGTTCACAACAATTCAGTCTTTTCAATATAAAAGTCTTCACTACTGACTGACACACTCCGCTTCGCGTCGTGCTTAACAACGCCCTTAAGCCGTTACTTATTCACGATACAGCACAGCCTCTCGTACCTTATTGCTTACATAAACTACTGTTCAAAAGTTTGGGGTCAGTGATTTTTAAGTATCATGGTTGAAAAAGGATCACTTTTTCCACAAAGATATCAAGCATCACAACAGCACACCATTGATAACAATAAGAAATATTACTTGAGCACCAAATCAGCATATTAGAATGATTTTTGAAGGATCATGTGATACTGAAGCCTGGACCAATGACTGGTGAAATTCAGCTTTGCCATCACAGGAATAAATTACATTTTAAAATACAAATTAAAACAGAGAACTGCTGTTATTTTAAGTTGTAATATTTCAATATTGTTTTACTGTGATTTTGATATAATAAATGCAGCCTTGAGCATAAGGGACTTCTTTCAAAAACATTAAAAAAAAACTTTTTCATGGTAGTGTATAACATTTTATTTTATGATATGTTTTCATTTATAAATTACAATTTCTGTTTGTCGATTTCTGCGAAAATGGTTCATTTGTGTTCAGAATTTTTATTTTGTTGAAAACTTTAATGTATGTGCCTGTACAGAAAGCCATAACCTAAAAACATTAGCTGGACTAAAAAGTGTTACAAGTCCTAGTTTGCCCTATTTACCTCAAGCATGTCTTTTTCATTTACATACTGTAGTGTCAATCTGCCAGATTTACTACTTTTTCAATCAGTTGTGCTCCATATCATCATAAGTCTCAAAGGTCACGTACCTTTTTGACAATCTTGTCTTGAGGAACCTCAATGGTTTCCACGCTGCCTGCTTCCATAGACATTTTTCTCTGTGACGACTGATGAGCATTAATGCTTTTCTACGGCTCTGTTTCTGCCTCTCACTCTGTCTGTTTAGATTCTGTTACAGAAAATTACATTGAGTGTTTCCATCTCTGGACATCAATCGCCCCTCCTCTCTCTCTCACTCACTCATGTTTTTTTCTCTTTCATTCAGTCTCTCTCTAACTCTTTCTCTCTAATACGGTCCCTGCATCTCTTGCTCTCTCTCACTCATTCATATGTAGGTTCTCTGTCTCCTCCCCCCTTCGCTGTATAGATGCTCTGTGTCAAATTAATATGGAGAATATTTTTCCATTGCCAGACACAACAGTATAACATCATCACGAGAAAACTTGATTCTAATAGTTTCTATTTGTTTTTTAGTCAAAAGAAAACCGATTCTCCAAACATATAATCCATATTCGGTTTCATTTTATATCTTAATCTCACCTTTTTGAATTCTGAAGGCATATTAAAATGCATTTCTTATTATTCCCACAACAACTATATTCATTTTATTTTATCAGACAGTAGATTGATGTACCGGCATTGTGTGATTAGACTGTAGATAAGGAGAAATGTTTCATCTCTCATTCTTTTTTCCTGATTTACATCTGATTTAATCCTTTATCCTGTCTCCTGCTCTCTCGCAAAATCCTCTTACATGTTCATGTTCTTGTCTATAATTTTTCATCCTCTATTTCCACCCAACACCATTAATTTACATTGTCACATCTATATGGGTCATTCTAAATTAAATCATTTACCTTCTAAAAATGTTGTTGAGGCTTTTTTAAAATAATAATAATTTTAGAAGATATGTAAATTCATGATTAGTCATTTGTGGGAATGATGACATTATCTTTTAATTGTATTTCTATTTCTATTGTTTATTTGCATTTGAGTTCATGTCAATTTCCATATTTTACTTGAAATTGCTTACTGAACCCCCCCCCCCCCATTTGAATAGATAATTTTATGCTTTGTTTTATGTTCCGTGTCATTTTCTGCCCAGCCAAATGCTGAAAATGTAATATAAAAAAATTATTAAACTTCTTTATTTTTTATTGCAATTCAATATTATCAACTACCCATACAACCTTCTGGATGCATCTTCTGAAATCAGTCCTTGATCAAAAACCAGATGTCCTGACAAACAGCAGTTTCAATAAGTAGGGGGTAAGACACATTCCACAGCAGTGCTTTTGTTTATAGGTGAAGATTGGTGAAGTTTGACATAAACAGTAATGTTATGTAAGATTAGAAGGGAAGAATGAAGAAAAAATCCACAGAGGCAACTGATCCCCTATGATCTGCATGGTACATTTTGTTCTGATCTTGAGGAACTTATGTCACACTCACAAAGATGATAGAAATGCTTTCAGTCGATAATCTGGTTGCTGTAAAGGCTGGTGCAACAACAACAATCGTCATTCTGGGCTACTTAATTTAAATATTAGTTACGGGAAGAATATGAAAATATGCTTTCTTGCTGAGCTTGACACTAATTGTTTGACAATGAATCAGTGAACACATACACTCTAAAACACTTCTTGATTTGCTTGCTCTTCACAGCTTGTTTCCTCATTCCCTTTGTCCCAGAGAAGCTTCAAGCTGCTAGTGACGCATACATGGAGGTTTAATACCACTAAGAGCATCTGTTTCATACTGTTACAGCACAGAGCTCACTCCTTTACAGCTTTAAACATGAACTGTTCCGTCTGTCCACTCTATTCTCCATCCGTTCACTAATTTCTACTTTTTTTCCCCCTCTCACATGATCTCTTGCTAACAACTGCTGCTAATGAAAACTGGGTCAGCACTCATTGTGTGTACAGATACAGTGGAGATTTTGTACATTACAAAAGAACAATCTATGACTTTAAACCTTGGAAATAAATAAAGATTTTCTATTTTGAAAATTATGGTAAACGAGGAAGAAATATTTGAGATTCTGCACTATTTCAAGGTCGCTTAAGTAAGCAAATTTATAATGTTGATCATGTGAGCAGCAGATGGTCAGATGTTTTTGCTTCCATTGATGCACAAGATGCTCTTTGGAACGTTCTCAAATCATACTGGATAACATGATCATCAGGTTTTACACAAACTTGTAGTTCATGCAGCTCATGGGCTGCAGACAATTCACAGTACTCAATTGAAATTTCTATAAATATGTAGCGGGGTGGAAAAATTAAGGCACAGACAAGAGACAAATACACACCGGAGGGGCCTTTTATTTAAATAATACTCAAATGTGATGAGTTTAGCTGCACTGTAAAAAAAAATCCTAATTTTACAGAAAATTACTCTAAATTTTTTATAGTTTTTTTTCTGTAATTTTAAATTGTTTAAAACTATGTAAAATTACAAAAAAAATCTTTAAATTAACAATTTGACTAATTTCACGGATTATATCATTAAAATTCTCATTTTTTATACAGGAAATTAACTGTATTTTTTATACAGTATTTTTCTGTTTTCTTAAATTACAGACAAATTCATGTAAAATTACAAACAATATCTGTAAATTAACAACTTGACTGTTATTTTACGGATTATATCATTAATGGCAAATTACAGTAATTCTCTTTTTTTATTACGGAAAATTACTGTATTATTTATATAGTAATTTTTCTGTTTTCTTAAATTACATACAAATTCATGTAAAATTACAAACAATATCTGTAAATTAATAACTTGACTATTATTTTTTCGGATTATATCATTAATGACAAATTACAGTAATTCTCATTTTTTAATACGGAAAATTACTGTATTATTTATACAGTATTTTTTCTGTTTTCTTAAATTACATACAAATTCATGTAAAATTACAAACAATATCTGTAAATTAATAACATGAATATTATTTTATGGATTATATCATTAATGACAAATTACAGTAATTCTCAGTTTTTAATACGGGAAAATTACCTTATTATTTATACAGTATTTTTTCTGTTTTCTTAAATTACATACAAATTCATGTAAAATTACAAAAAAAATGTCTGTAAATTAACAACCTGACTATTATTTTACGGATTATATCATTAATGACAAATTACAGTAATTCTCATTTTTTATTATGGGAAATTACTGTATTATTTATACAGTATTTTTTTCTGTTTTCTTAAATTACATACAAATTCATGTAAAATTACAAACAATATCTGTAAATTAACAACTTGACTATTATTTTACGAATTAAATCATTAATGACAAATTACGGCAATTTTCAGTTTTTAATACGGGAAAATTACTGTATCATTTATACAGTTCTCAATTATTGTTGAATTAGTTAGACAGCATTTCAACATTTTCAGTTTATGGTCCCATACCACACATGCTATAACGGCCTAAACCCCTGCAGTCAACAGCTTGAAGTATCATGCTGTTAAATAAAAGTCTGCAGACAAATGTTGTAAGTTGTATGCAATTGTAGCAATGTTTGCGATGAGTGTTACTGTGGACAGTGGACACTGCAATGTAAAGGGGCAAATACAGAAAATGTCACAGTTGTGGACAGCTGCATTTAGGCATAAGAGTGGTTCTAAAGCAGGGATTTGTTCAAATGCAAAAGGGTCATGTAACTGTATAGACACAATTATAGACAAACAATTATAGACAAGTATAGACAAAAATGTACACATACTCTTCCCCTAACCCCAAATTCATAAGGAAATGAAAAGTGAATAGTGAATAGCACAGAAGCACCTGTAAGCATATGTGAAAACACCATTTGACCAATTAATTAAATGTAACAGCCTACAAATAAAAAATAAATATACACATTTGCAATCTTTGTTTTTTATTTTGTTTTTTTTTGTTTTTTTGATATTGCAGCACTATTTGTTATCTCTCCGAGTTTCTTTGAGTGTGATTGGTTAATCTGAACGTCATCAAGGAATCTGGCCAATGACAACTGCGCGCGCCTTCTGTTTGAACATGCATCCGTTCCGTTGGAGCGTGTCGCGCCGCGGCGGTTGTTCGGCTTCTGATCTGCAGTGACGTTACTGCTTCGTTCGGTGGATTATGGATAATGTATAATGGATTATACATGGATTATTACATGGATTATTTGTTATTTTATATATATTATATTTTTATTTGGTTGTGGAATGTCGATTGAGAACGAAAAAAGCGAATACGAGCACAAGACATTCACCAATGGCTAACGGACATTGCAAACGGCAGAAGGTAAATATATTTTTTTTATATATAACGTTACTTTTTTCTACTGTTATATGTAGATATAGTGCATTAAAGTGAGATGATAATCGCGATTACATATTCTGTTACTGTGCTTTGTTATGTTTTAGTACTGTCAGCTATAGGGCTGGGCGCTATGACGATATAAAGTGACTCGTTTATTGCTTTAATTTTTTATATCACGGAATGTAAATATATCCGCGTAGCAGAGTACTGCGTAAAGTTATTGACATTTTGGTAAAGATACATGCATGAATGAGGAATAAAGAGCGGGACATGCGTGATGTCTAAATGAATGCAATTGACAAAAAGCCTCCTCTCTCAAACAGCATCGATCATGAATTCAAATGGCGGCTTATAGCGCCATTTCTCATATTGTGAAATAATATGGTAATATCGCCCACCGCCCCTAGTGTCAGTTTTAAACTTTTCATAAAAAATAAATGAATTTTGGATTTTGGAATGAATAATCTGAGAACAGTCATGTACACTCGTTCGACAGAGACGACATGAAACCACCACCATCACGATTTTGGATCTACTGTGAAGCTTTTATATGGAGCTGGTGAGAAACTTTTTGCGAACTCATGTCTAAGTTAATAATTAATATTGTATTATTAAACAAATTAAAATTCATTTGTGTGTCTCTCTCTCTGTGTGTGTGTGTGTGTGTGTCTTAATGATCCAGAAGTTTTGGAAATGAAAATCATCTGCCACATGATCTTCAGAGGAAGTGAGTATTCATGACATATTAACATTAATACTGTAAATGATACTGTGCCCTTATGTGTGACAGAGTGAGGAAATGCGTTTGAACGTAGGCAAACTCTGCACCAAGGCACCACTCTGGTTCAAATTTACCTTCTTTAGTTTAAAGGGATTGTTCACCCAGAAATGAAAATTCTGTCATTAAAGCTGCAGTCCGTAATTTTTGGCGCTCTAGCATTTAATAAACAGAACTGCATGCGACTTGCGGAAGAACATTGTAGCCGGAGCTTCTTCTCTCTGTTTATGTCTATGACGAGTCACGCAGTTACTGTGCTACTCTGCAGCGGTGCCGACCTGACCGGTCTAAAATAGTCTAAATATAAACACTTAATATAAGTGTACCATAATGATTCAGGGTAAGACAAAATGGTTTGGAAAATGGATTCATGTTGTACATTCTAATTATATAATTTTTGTAAATTTTGAACAAAAAAAGTTATGGACAGCAGCTTTAATTACTCACGCTAATGTTGTTTCAAACCTGTAAGATTTTCATTCATCTTCAGAACATAAATGAAGATCTTTTTGATGAAATTTGAGAGCTTTCTGTCCCTCCATAGACAGCAACGCAACTGACACTTTGACGCTTCAAAAAGTTCATAAAGAGATTGTAAAACTAATCCATATGAATTGAGTGGTTTAGTTTACCCAGAAATGAAAATTATGTCATTAATTACTCTCCCTCATGTCGTTCCACACCCGTAAGACCTTCGTTCATCTTCAGAACACAAATTAAGATATTTTTGATGAAATCTGAGAGCTTTCTTAACCATCCATAGGCAGCAACATAATTGCAACTTTCAAGGTCCAGAAAAGTAGGAAAGACATTGTTAAAATAGTCCATGTGACTACAGTGGTTCAACCTTAATGTTATGAAGTGACGAGAATACTTTTGTGCGCAAAAACGAATAAAAATAATGACTTTATTCAACAATCTCTTCTCTTCCACGCTGGCTCACTATTGGCCGGCTCCTGCATCAGCATCACACGCATGTGTCGTGGAGCTCATGTGAACAGTCTGCCAATACTGAGCCAACGGTCCGATGTAGAACTCGGAAGTGTTGCGTTGTGTTTACTATGTGAATAGCATAGTAAAATGACATGGAAGAGAAGAGATGGTTGAAAAGTTGTAATTTTTGTTTGTTTTTGTGCACAAAAAGTATTCTCTGCGCTTCATAATATTAAGGTTGAACCACTGTAGTCACATGGACAATTTTAACAATGTCTTTAGTTCCTTTCTGGGCATTGAAAGTGGCTGTTGTGTGTGTTGCTGTCTATGGAGTGATCAGAAATCTCTTGGATTTCATCAAAAATATATTAATTTGTGTTCTGAAGATGAACGAAGGTCTTATGGGTGTGGAACAACATGCGGGTGAATAATTAATGACAGAATTTTTATTTTTGTGTGAAATAACCCTCTTAATCTGTTCCTCAGATAAAGCGATTGAGTCTCTTCAGAAAATTTAAACTAAAACACTCAATTCATATGGATTAGTTTTACAATCTCTTTATGAACTTTTTAAGTGTCAAAGTTTCAGTTGCGTAGCTGTTTATGGAGGGACAGAAATCTCTCAGATTTTATCAAAAATATCTTCATTTGTGTTCCGAAGATGAGCAAAAATCTTATGGGTTTGTAACGACATGAAGGGTGAGTAATTAATTACAGAATTTTCATTTACCTTACAGGTTGGAAAAGACATGAGTAAATGACGACAGAGTTTTCATCTTATGATATCTTGAGTAATCTAATGATCTCATCAAGTAATTAATGAAAATATTAGTTGGTTGGTTTTATTTTGGTGTAATAATTGGCATGTTTCTGGGTACAAAAATTGGTACAACTGTGTTTACCTTGCTATGATACATCTGGAAAAATGCATCCATTTTTCTGAATCCTCATTGCTGTTCATATAGCCACAATGTCTCATAATGTCAAATGTTGTTTAAAGAAAAGGTACAAAAATTGAGTCCTTTTAAGGATTTTTTTAGTGAATCATTTTCTTTTTTCTTTCTTTCGTTTTTTTAAGGATCCAGCTGACTCCTGGAGATTTGGAGGAGAAGCTCTTTATGTGTCTGTCACTTCTGGTGCAGAATCATGGACCTTTTGTATGTTTTTGATTTTACTCATTACACTTATATATAGAATTCTGAATTAAAAGACAATGTAATGTTTGACCACATGTATTATCAGAGCTAAATGGAGTCCACAGGGGTCAGTCAAATATTGAGGAAAACAATATAAAACAGATTTGGAAAACACTAGCTAAAATACAAAGCTAACAGTAAACAGCACAATTCTGTTTCAAAAGTAAAATTATGATCTCATCATGATAATAACCATAACTTATGAGATAGAAATGCAATTTTTATTTTTTCAGTTCCTCTTGGGGGCTCTGAAGAACTGTTTGTGAAGAATTTGTTTACATAAATTTACATCTGAATAATGAAACCGTTTTAGAATCAATAGTGGTGTGAAACAGTGACAATCTTGTAGATGTTTTTGTTTTGTGTTTCTTCAGTTTGAAGTTAAGAATATTTAATTAAACTTTTTATTAAATTTTGATTAAACTGTTCTACTGTTAACTGGTACAGTATTTTAAATGTTAAATGTATTTCATTTAAAATTTGTACTGTATTTCTTCACAACTTTTCTGTTTTATACAGTATTTGTATAGAAGTTGTATTTTGTCTTCCAAAATAAAACTGTTAATTTAGAATCTTGAGCATGCTTTAACACTCTATTGAAGGTTTTTATTGTAGTCTGTAAAATAATGGTGATTCTCTGCAGAACTTTTAGTACTGTCACTTTATTGAAGGTGCTTGATCATAATAATATAGGAAAAATCTGTAAAATAACAGTTTTACACTGTAAAAAAAATAATAAAAAAACAGTAAATGACTGGCAGCTACGGCTGCCAAACAAAATCCATAAAATTAAAGTAAAATATCTTAATTTAAACAAGGAAAAATCTGTAAAATAACAGTTTTACACTGTAGAAAAAAACTTGTAAAAAAAAAAAACGGTAAATGACTGGCAGCTACGGCTGTCGAACAAAAACCGTAAAATTAAAGTAAAATATCTTAATTCAAATAAAGTGCAAAAACAATACTTTTACAGAAATTTTCATTAAAAGTTTTAGTGAAAAACACTGTTATTTTACAAGTTTTTCCCTTGTTTAAATTAAGATATTTTACTTTAATTTTTATGGTTTTTGTAAGTTTTGTAAGTTTTTTTTTTTTATAGTGTGTGCATTTCCCTCTTCTGTGCTCTGGTGCATGTCTTTCTCTATGCTGGTGATCTTGGCTGATGTTCTTTTGCATGGTTGGGAGCCTTAGTCAGTTTCTGGAAAAAAATGGAAGAAAAAACAAAACATTACTTTCTTCTTGGTAAATCCTTCAATGTTTTGCCTTCGGGCAGAGCTCCTTATGAACCTCTCTGATTGAGGGAGAAACGAGCTTCATGTGCTCTCAGTCATGCCGTTGAGCATGAGTGCTGGTTTCCATAGCGATCAATGTCAGGGGTGACATACATACATATATATATATATATACACACACACACACACACACACACACTCACCAGCCACTTATAGGTACACCTTGCTAGTACTTGGTTGGACCCACTTTTGCCTTCAGAACTGCCTCAGTTCTTCCTGCCATAAATTCAAAAAGGTGCTGGAAACATTCCTCAGAGATTTTGGTCCATATTTGACATGATAGCATCACGCAGTTGCTGCAGATTTGTCGGCTGCACACCAATGATGCGAGTCTCCCGTTCCACCACATCCCAAAGGTGCTCTATTGGATTGAGATCTGGTGACTGTGGAGGCCATTGAGTATAGTGAACTCATTGTCATGTTCAAGAAACCAGTTTGAGAGGATTTGAGCTTTATGACATGGTGCGTCATCCTGCTGGAAGTAACCATCAGGAGATGGGTACACTGTGGTCATAAAGGGATGGACATGGTCAGCAACAATACTCAGGTAGGCTGTGATGTTTAAAGGATGCTCAGTTGGTTCTAAGGGGCCCAAAGTGTGCCAAGAAAATATCCCCCACACCATTTTACCACCAGCACAAGCACCTGAACCATTGATAAAAGCAGGATGGATCTGTGCTTTCATGTTGTTTACGCCAAATTCTGACCCTACCATCTGAATGTTGCAGCAGAAATCAAAACTCATCAAACCGGGTAACATTTTTCCAATGTTCTATTGTCAAATTTTGGTGAGCTCGTGCAAATTGTAGCCTCAATTTCCTGTTTTTAGCTGACAGGAGTGGCACCCAGTGTGATCTTCTGCTGCTGTAGCCCATCTGCTTCAAGGGTCGACGTGTTGTGTTTTCAGAGATGCTCTTTGCATACCTTGGTTTTAATGAGTGGTTATTTGAGCAGTTGAACAGTACCTAGTAATAGTACCAAGATGGCCAGTGATATATATGCATGTCTTTCTTTATTCTGTGGGATGCAGTATTCATTATTTATAGCAGAAGGTCCATACTTTTATATACAATGGTGACCACAGCCGTCAAAGAAAGATTTTCAGTCTGTTCTTCATTTGGCTTCCAAAGAATAAAAATGTAGCATAAAAGTTGTAATTTTTTTTTGTGATGCATTTATCACATTTTTCACCCTTTTGACAGTTTGTTAGCCCTTTCACTGTATGGAAAAGAACAGCATAAACATCTTCAAGCTGTCCTGTTCCCTTAGTCTTGGATGGACATTTATGTCACTTTTTTCGTGTCATTTTTTTTTTTAGTTCTTTGTAGTTTTTCCTTGTTGATTAGTCTCCCCATGTGTATCTCATTAACTTGCTACCTTGTTAAGCTTGTTACACTCTTGTGTATATATAGCCCTTGTTTTCCAATGTTGCCAATTTAGGGATTTTGTCACTAGATTTAGTGATTTCCCCACCCCTTTTGAGGCTTTCAAAAGTTTAGGGACAAATCTAGCAACTTCTTAGACAAACCTTATCTAGATTATTATTTTGCCCACTGATCTCTATTCATATTTATATAGATCAATGAATTTGCCATTATGATGTTATCTAGTGACATTTAGCTACCAGTTTTAGCTACTTTCAATTGAAAGCAGTTGGCAACACTGTATGTTTTCCCTAGTTACTTTGTCAGTTATGTATGAATGGTTGCTGTTTTTGTTCTTTGTTCTCAGTGTTCCTTGTTGTTGTTTGTTTACTTTGCCACTTCATTAAAATCCCTGCATACAGATCCTCGCTTCTGCCTGTTTCCCCCCGCTTCTGCAACATTACACGGACATTTTACATTTTTTTGTTCCACAAAACATGACGTTCATGTAATTTTTGTAACTTTGTTTTATTTAAATTGATAATATAATTTGTAATTAGATTTTGTATTTTTTATTTTGTTTTATTGTACAGTAGTCTAGTGTTTAGTTAAAAGTTGTTTCTAGTCTGTATTCTAGTTAAAACTTGTTTTTTTTCCTTTATAAAAAGACAAGCTCAGACAACAAAATATACTGATGAGCAGCTTCAAGACAAACATTCATGTTTTCATGTAGTCTCTTTATGGCTAATATTAGTGTATATTGAGTGAAACTGCAGTCCAGTTTTCCATACCTGTGTAAACAAATGTTTTAACAATGTTATCTATGTGTATGTGTGGCCTGGGTTAAAATTAGCAGAAATTTTGTGTGAATGCATGTATGTAGTCAGTAATCTGAGCAATGTGAGAGAACAGAGACAGGAATATGGGCCATGTTTCTTTGTCTGTGATTGAGGGATTTTTGTTTTTAGTTCATTTGTTTTCACCAGTGGTAAGGACATACTCTCTTTAATATTCTCAAAATCACAACAACCTCAGAGATAATCCAGTATGACTATGGCTTAAATCAAACCAGGAAAGAGACACAGAAAAAGATAAAGGCTTATAAGGCCATCCCATGATTGTAACCTCTAGTTGGTAGACCGTAGTCCACTCAGAAACATCAGGCGTCAGTACCAGATAATGTTATTCCACATGATGAAGTTACATTTTGTCATCTCTCTTTATCTCATTTGTGGGACGGCTTTTAAAGCCGAAGAGGTTGATGGAGCCCTGGGAGTCACGCTGGATGCGGGGAACTCTGGGAGGGTTTGGAGAGCTGAGTGAAATGGAAGACCATAGATCTTTTTTCCTCATTCTTCCAGTAACCAGCACTAATGGCCCAACTTCCTCCACCAGCCCTTCGAAAAGCACTCCTAGACTTTGGAGATTCAAGTGCAGAAGTTTGGACAGCTAAATGTGTAGATAATCGGATTCAACACAGAGTTCAGGAAAGTGAATGATGTTGAGACAGGTAAGGACACCTCCACCAGATCCGCAATCTCTGTCTTGTACTGAGCCGTCACTTCCAGCAAGCAGAAGATGTGGTAGAGCAGTCAGCAGATAATAGATGTTGCGATCACCGAGACGACCTTTTTCGTGAAAACTTCTACTCTTGAGCCTCTTTCTGCAAGCCCGCAGCTCTATGACCATTAGCAGCACGACAAACGGCAGCAACAGTTTGGACACTGCTGCCGCTGCCTGACACACCTTACCGTCTGTATGCAGCATGCTCTGGGAGGAATAGAGTGCAAAATCATGATAGCAAAGTTTGCGGCCGTCCTGCTTAAACACGACGGAACGGAATATGAAATAAGGAATCGCATTAACCGCCGCCAACGCCCATCCTAGGCCGCAGATCTTCCACGCTGCCGACACAGTATCACTGGACACTGGCTGTGTCCAGTGATATCACAGCCAGTATAGGCAGAAACAAACATGTTGATGAAAAAGATTGAGGCCTGGGCCACACACAATGGTCCGCCCAACTCCCAGCTGTGGTCCATCAGTAGGTAATGAGTGAAAAGCGGCAAGGTTAGTGTGGTTAGGAAGTCTGACAGCGCCAGATTGAGAACCCACACAGCCGCAACCGTCTTGTGACGAAGACGGCAACCAAGCACCCACAGCACCAGTCCGTTTTCCAGGATCCCCAGAGTGGACACCACACCATGCACACTCACCACCGCCAGGTTCACTCGAGTGTCATTGTTCAGGGTGTGAGAGATCATTGTCTGCAGAAGGGGACAGTGGAGCTCTGAGGGGGACGAGTGGCTGAGGGAGGAATTAGGAGAGAATGAGGAAGTCATTGCTGTCACAAAAAAGAGAAAAAATATTAATATATTTTATTACAGCAATCTGAAATTAAGCACATAGATCAACAAATGAAACGTTTATTATGTGTTTTAAATGTTTCTTTTAAAGTTTAACATCTCTGTAGGATTCTAAGATGAGGGTCTTCAACCAGGGGTCCGCAGTGGTATTGTAGTGGATCTGACAATTATTTCGTAGAGAAAATAACTGAAAATAACAGAAAATTTACCAACAATTTTAATAAAGAGGAAGGACGAAGTAGAGAATATGAAAATAAGTGAATAGGAAGCTGTGGTGAATACTGATAATCAGATGACGTTTGAAGTTAAGCAAACTCTGTCTACTTAAATGTTTACAGTAATACTCTAATGAACCATCTTATTCTCTTAACTGTGTTAGTCCTGTCTGTGAGGTTTCTGCTGTCGCTATTTTGACTTCGCAACACTTTCATCCAAGACCTCTGTATAATAACATCATCTTGAGGTATGTTGAAATTTTGTCTTATTTTAGGCATGTGCATGGATGATTGTAAGCGTTTTGAGTCATAGTATTTATTGTATAGATTAAATAGATTTTATTTACAACATACAATGGGGTCCAAAAGTTAGTAGTGAGATCACTATAGTCTGCTTCCATTATACTTCATTTTTACTTAAGTTTTTCTAATTTAATTTTCAAAAAGAGCTTTTGTAGTTTGTGTAAAATACAATGTTCATGTTCTCCAGCATGATTTAAGAATGTTACAAATAGCATCTTGTGCTTCAGTGGAAACAAGGAGATCTGATCTTTTGTACAAAGGCCACACATTCATTTTTCATCAGTGATTACTCCAGTCTTCAGTGTTACATGATAAATCCAGAAGAACTGCAACAACGTCTCCAAGACGCTTGAAGAAACCTACCTGCAAAGCTGCCTGAAAAACTATGTGCAAGAGTACCTATTATGACAAAAGCTGTTTTAAATGCAAAGGGTGGTCCCATCAAATATTGATTTGATTTTATTAACTAATAGAAGTTAATTGATAAATGAAATCTGTTTATGACTTATTTTTTGAAAGCATCCGCACTTTACAGGATTTTTACACAAGTGCCTAAAACTTTTCACAGTGCGAGGTAGGTTTCTTCAAGCATCTTGGAGAAGTTGCTGCAGTTCTTTAGGATTTAGTCTGTCTCAGTTTTTTCTGTTTCTTCTTGTATCACATAAATAACTGGCTTAAAACCATTTTATTTATTTTTTAATTTTTTTTTTTTTTTTTGGTGAAAATACATACACCCTTGTGACTGGTTTTGTGGTCCAGGGTCACATTTTGTACTGTAGTTTTCGAGAGGCAGGGTGTGTCATAGAAAAAAGCTATGAAGAACAGTAGAAAGGAGTAGGTGTTAGTCTTTGTGTCTTTCTTTCACATGACAGTTCTGCTGTTCATAATAGGATCGAATATGATTGAATAATGACAGACTTGTTGAAAAATAATTGAAAAAGACCTGTAAACAATGGGTGTGGATCAAGAACCATGAGATTCATCTTTTGAAAGAGAAATTATTCAGATTTTATGACAATCTAATTGCTAATTGGACATTGTGAATTGCACCTTAAGAATTTGTTTTTAACATTATATTCAGTTATGTAAAGTATGAAGTGCATCCACCAAATATTTAAGGATATTAGTTTGTAGTTAAAGTTGCTCTTATACTGACACCTAATAAATGATAAAAATAGTAACTGATGCCACTTTAAAAATGAGCTAGTCATGATTCATTTGTTCCATGACTGAAATTATTCTCAGTATTTTCCAAAAGTACTATTTGTTTATTTATGTGTAAAACTTTCTTTAATATGGGAAAATTTACTTGGTGAACCTTTAAATGAAGGAAGTGAATAATAAAACAATTGTCACAATTAGTGACTGTAAGGAAGTGCACAACAAAAGGAATAGGGAACAAAAACAGTCTTTAATAAATCAAAATACAGAACAGTAAGGAGATAGCAGGAGAAGAACACAATTTAACCACATTAACATTGATGACATGGAACAATGAACAAAGGAAACTAAGGGTTTAAATACAAAGTGAGTAATAAGGGAACAAATGACCGACATGTGAATGTAATTAGTAACAAAGTGAACTAACTAGGGTCAGTAATGTCAGTGTCCTATGCTGTTAACATAGTAAACACAGTGCAGCACTTCCAGGTTCTATACGTCAGAACGCCAGCTCGGTATTGGCTGACTATGTATACGTGAGCAGCACAACGCATGTGTGTGATGCTGACGTGTCATTATTTTTGTTTGTTTTTTGCTCACAAAAGTATTCCCGTCACTTCATAACATTAAGGTCGAACCACTGTAGTCAACGTGGACTATTTTAATGATGTCTTTACTACCTTTCTGTGCCTTGAAAGTTGTAATAACGTTGCAGTCTAACGGAGATCAGAAAGCTCTCGGATTTCATCAAAAATATCTTAATTTGTGTTCGAAGATATACAAAGGTCTTACGGGTTTGGAATGACATGAGGGTAAGTAATTAATAACAGAATTTAAATTTTTGGGTGAACTAACCCTTTAAAGAGCTGGCTGTCTGGTTCAGTTATAACAACCTGGACCTTAACACGCTCAAAACAGTGGAGATGATTGTGGACTTCAGGAGAAAAAACCCAGCATTATTCCCACTCGACATCATGGACAGCACTGTGGCAACAGTGGAGTCATTCAGGTTCCTGGGCACCACCATCTCACAGGACCTGAAGTGGGAGTTCCACATAGACTCCATTGTCGAAACGGCCCAGCAGAGACTGTACTTCCTTCGCCAGCTTAAGTTCAACCTGCCAGAAGAGCTGCTGAAACATTTCTACTCTGTAGTCATTGAATCTGTCCTCTGCACTTCTATAACTCAACTCAGCGACTAAATCAGTAGTCCGGACTGCTGAGAGAATCACTGGTACAACACTCCCCACTCTCCAAGAACTGTACTCATCCAGAGTGAGTAGAAGGGCTGGGAAAATCATTCTGGATGCCTCACACCCAGGCCACTTCCACTTTGAACTTTTGCCAACTGGTCAGCACTACAGAGCACTGAACACCAGAACGGCCAGACATAGGAACAGTTTCTTCTCTCAGGCAATCCATCTCATGAACAGTTAATGGCCCCACTAGACAATAGACATGTGCAATACACAACACTATACAGTATATACATTTATTTATTTAACACACCATACTGGGTCTGTGTACTTTTGTGTCCATTCCTTTTTCGTTTTTTTAACCACGTAGAGAAAAACAAAAAAGGAACGGTTGTTGTATTTTTAAATGCTATGTTGAATACCAAAATTTGAATTAAAACCGAATACACAAATTTCATGCGCACAAAATAAATATTGACTTATTTTCAGATTTTTGTTTATTACGTTTTGCATCTTTATAAACCAAAATTAAAAATGGACAAATTAAAGTCGAAGAAATGTCAATTTACAAGTTTTCTTTTGTAAAATTATTGTTTCTCCCACACTTTTGACAGCCATGTCTCTGAAACCATGATAATAGATGTCTTGATTTTAAAACTGAAACGGGCATTGCAGAACACCTGTCCCAACATGGTGACTGGCGAGATTGCTCCCCTCTTGGTCCCGTTAAAAAGTCAACATATTCTCAGTCATGAGGGGTCCGATACTGCCGCATGTTCAAGAGAATGCTATACTGGTGACAAACGCGCCCAGGAAAGCGGGACATTGTAAGCGCTTAATGTGAAAAATGCTGGCTTAATGTAGGCTACTACTAAGACAGTGATATTGGAGGTGCAAATTCAGTAGGCTACACACCTTATAAATAAAGCATAGGGCTGGGTGTTCATAGTGTGGGCTCATCTGCTTGTCTGTAGCCTACATAGGCTACAGACAAGCAGATGAGCCCACACTATGAACGCAATTAATTAGCCAACACGTTAAGCATTTTCTTAGAAAATAAAGTTCTTATAAAGAAAACGCTTAATGCATTGAGACAGTGATATTAAAAGACCAATAAAGCTTTAGACAAGCAGGTCAGGCCGAATATGAAGGCAACTCGCTTACACGTTCAGTGTTATAGAAAACCGTTAGAAACTCTAAACATAAAAATATTGTATTTCCACTTTGTTTACATTGCCGTTGTCTTAGATGCTGTTGATGACAAGAAAATGTGCGAGAAATTAGTTTTACTGGTTGTTGTTTTAGTAGGATTAAGCCACGTAAAGTGTTAATGTTGACATTTCATGTCAAACCTCAACTGAGGCAAAGGGTATGGGAATTTTGCCTTCATGAAAATTACATATTGGGGTATAATTTTGTCATCATGACATACAGTATGTTGGGGTATTTTCAATTTGAACAGCAGGACATCAGTGTAGGCTATAGCCTATAAAGCAAATCCTAATCCTAAAAAAATTCACGATATAACACAATATAAAACACCTAACAGCCAGACAAAAAAGTCACAGTAATTTAGATTTTTTGGCCTTTATTCATATAAAACACAGTGAAAAGCAAAGGGAAGGGATCGAGACTATACAAGCGGGCCACTTGTGGGAACTCGATATGTGTTGGAGCGTTAAACAAGATCTGGTTTAGAAATGGTCCTTAGGTTAAAATATAATTGTAAAAACATAATAATTTAACGAATTAGAATGAAAATTAACCAATGTCTTCTTTTTTAGGCGTTTTGATGCAAGTCATTCTATTGACGACAGAGGAAAAGGCACTAGAGGGCACTTTTAGCGTCTGTGTATGACGTAAAAACACTAGAAATTAAATTTAGCATTTTTACATATTAAAAAAACAAGTTGTATAACATTTATATAATTTTTAATGAAATAATAATCTTGCTTAAGGAAAATTAGCTTATATCTGCTAATTCTATTCATCAGTGTTAAAATAAAAAAGGAAGAAACAGCATTTTCCATATTTCATTTCTGGTTTAAAAAAGGAAAAAGGAATGGACGCAAAAGTACACGGACCATACTGCTTATTTACATTTCCTTGCATTTGTACATAACGTAACTGTACACACGTACTGTATACTGTCTATTGTTTATTTTTGTATGTTGTGTATTTAAAAAAAAAAAAAAAAAATTGTATATTGTTATTTCCTATTTACTTACTCTAATTTTATTCTTTTTATTATCTGTGTCTTGTCACTGTCATTCTGTGCTGTGGAAGCTTCTGTCACCAAAACAAATTCCTCGTATGTGTAAACATACCTGGCAATAAAGCTGTTTCTGATCTGAACACAGTGAAAATTACGACTACACGTTACAGTATGCCCCCCTTCCGGAAGGCGCGCCATAAAAAGTCCAACTGAGGCTCTGGAGGAATATAAACATTTTGTAATATTTTTAACATAATTCCACTCAGTTCTCTCTCTTTTCCTCTCTTTTCCTTTAATTTGTCTACTAGTGTAGTTAATTTAGTTTTTCCACATGAATAGAAAAATTGCATTTTGTCTCACATTATTACTCAAAATATGGCTGTATTTTCATAAAAGCAGATTAATGATTGAGAAAAAATGCAGAAAATGAAAATGTCTGTTACATAGCTCTTCTTAGATAACTTAAAATAAGCATTATTGGTGGTATTTTTTATTTATTATTATTATTTTATTATTAAAGGTGGGATCAGTAGATTTTGAAAAACGCTGTTGGACAATGTTTATATTTGAAATCAACCCAAACAAACCCACCCTTCTCTTCAATGCTCCGCCTCCAAAACTCACACTCCAATCCTAACCACCCTGCTCCGAGTCGGTCTCAAACCCCGGCCTGTCCGCTGCTGGCAGGCAAGGCGAGTGCACTAACAATGACGCTAAACACCACGTTCTCTAGTGGTCTTCAGTGTTCAGTAGTTTAACTGCAAAACTCTCACTATCTGACCACTGTTACACACGCAATGCGAGTGGATATCTGTTTATCACAGCTGATGAGCAACAAAATGCTTCACGAAAAATAAAGCGCAGTTGATGAACGAACGACAAGGAAGCACATAAAATTAATGTACAGTAAACAAGAGTAAATACAAAGTGTTCGTTGTTAGTCGCCAACAGCACAGCAGCTACAGACAATCAAAACCCAGTGTTACTCACATTAGAAGCGGAATCAAAGCAGCCTCCGTGTTTGTTTTCAGGCCTTCCCAATTAGCTCTCTCCAGCACTGGAAAGCTTTTCTAATATTAACGCATGTCCTAAAGCGCTTGCCCAGTCATATACCTTCATTCCAGTGATATTCTTTTGAGCTTTTGTATTGTGTCCCATCTCTCGTTCTGCAGTTTTTTTTCTTTTTTTTTCAAATCTCCCTCTTGCTCGTTCTCTCTCCTCGACCGTCATACACCCCCTAATGCTGATTGGTTACACTTTTGTTATTGGTGTCGGCCCGACTAACTTCCAAACAGTGGTTTTGCAATTCTAGTGACTCCACCTTTAAATTAATAAATTTTAGTCTTCTTGACTCAGATGATCATGAAGTCGTTGATGCCTGTTGTGGCCCTGATCGCACTAGTGGTGTCCAGGGTGCAGGCATTTGTGCCAGTTGGGGGTAATGGAAACACCCATGTGACCATTACTCGTCATGCTGTGATGGCAAAGATCCACGAGGTGTGTGAAGCAGTGGCTGAATCAGAAGGAAGACAATTCAATCCAGCGGTGAGTTTGTGTACAAGTAGGGGCATAAAAAAAACACTAAACGTCATGAAAATTATGAAATTCTTCTGAAGACAAACAATTGTTTTGGGAAATACTTTAACACAGGGCTCATCACCCGAAGAGGTGCTGAGTGCATGTCTGGGCACAGCCACAGGTGAAGTTTCGGGAGCCAAGTTCAGTACGGCACTGAATCAGATCTACATGCAGAATGGATTTGTGGACCGTGATTTCATGGGCAGTGCACCACACCACTTCAACAATGAGGCTTTCACCGAGGGGCGCAACCTCATCATTCGGGGGACTGCAGCCATTAAAGCGAATGTCCGCACCGGCAACTTTAAATCTGCCAGAGAAACACTGGGGCGAGTGTGTCACACACTGCAGGTGGGTGAGAAGGGAGATACTATGACTATGACAAGCATATTGCTACAAAATGCTCAACAACATGGTTTCCACGCATTAACTCTTTGTCAACATTAACATTGTTATTATAAGAAATGCTTTTGTTTCTGGTTGTCACATGTTTTATCTTAAAAGATGTCTTTAAGCAAAAACAAAAATATAAGCTTTCAATGTTAATATAATGTAAAACATTCAGTTAAGAACATTTGTCAACACATACTGTGTCATTTAGATGGCGGAGTGTATGGGATGACAAATGGACAATTAGAGATTAGACTGTACAGAAATTGAAATCTACAGGTAATGCTAATACACACTAAATACACATAGTCACGCAATGCTGATGTTGTTAACATTAACAATTTGAGAACAAAGTATAACAATAATAATAATTTGCACGGTTTGATGTGATATGAGCTAAGCGATCGTTAGATTTAATTACCATCAATCACCACCTTTTTTTCTCAGTTGGTCAGAACAAAAGTGGCAGTTGTGACCCTGGTCTTAAGTCGCACGGGTATATTTGTAGCAATAGCCAACAATACATTGTATGGGTCAAAATTATCGATTTTTCTATTATGCCAAAAATCATTAGGATATTAAGTAAAGATCATGTTCCATGAAGATGTTTTGTAAATTTCCTACTGTAAATATATAAAAAATTATTTTTGTAAGTAATATACATTGCTAAGGACTTCATTTGGACAACTTTAAAGGTGATTTTCTCAATATTTTGATTTTTTTGCACCCTCAGATTCCGGATTTTCAAATAGCTGTATCTCGGCCAAATATTGTACTATCCTAACAAAACACACATCAATGGGAAGCTTATTTATTCAGATAATGTATAAATCTCAATTTCAAAAAAACTGACCCTTATGACTGGTTTTGTGGTCCAGGGTCACATTTGTTACTTACTTGTTCAGATGACATTTTCTGGTAAAAATTCTTATTTTGGTCATACTACCAAGACTACAATCTGTGATTCTGAAGTACCTGTACAGTATCCATCAGTGCGGTGACTGATAGCCACACATTCTCCTCAAAACATTAAATTCATCCGCACTGAGGAGCTGTGCCGATGCACAACCCACGTAAAGATGATAATTCCGCAAATAACTGCAATTGCTGGTTTCAAACAGAGATGACGACAAAGAGGCAAAACTTACGGACTGCAGCTTTAAATATACACAGATAACGAGAAAAGCTTACGTTTTTTTATCTTTTAGATAAATGTCACAACCATTAACAAAAACATTTCTTATAATAACTTATAATAAAGAAAGCATTTTCTTACAGGAATGTTTTGTTTATGGTTGTTTACTTTGTGTGTGTGTGTGTTCATTTTCATGGACTTTTAGTTTCATGGACACACATTATTACACATTATTACATTAATAACACAAGTTATTATAAGAAATGTTTTTGTTAATGGTTGTGACAAAAAAAAATACGTAAATATAACGTAAGCTTTAATATTATTAATATTATGTTACGTATTAATTTTAATTCAGGATTTTTTTTTTTTCACAGGATTTTTACAGCCACAGTAACTGGGTTGAATTAGGGAACAAAAGTCCATATGTCAACCTCATCAGACCGGATCTCAACATTGAGAACATTGCAGGTAGATAAACCAGTGGGTGTGATTTATGAGAGAGACTCATTTGTGGAAAATAAATGTGATTGCACCTTTCTTTTAGTGTTGACATGTCAAATGTTCATGTGTAAAAAGCTCTTAATAATCAATGTTTAAAATGAAAACTGGAGATAAGTGAACAGACGATTTGGTGCATAGCTGATAACAGGTTACACCGGAGAGTACACATCATATTGTATGAGATTAATCTATGTTGACTTTTCCAAACAGCAAATAAGTAAATTGAGTGCATGTTTGTGATTGATTTATGTGTGTTGTATACTGCTGTAGATGGAATGCATGTGTATTTGTTTATGTACAGACGTTGCAATGCCAACATGCAGTGAATGTTCCAGTGGTCCAAACCAGCTGATGCCTGCCATTCTGAATGGGAAGTTCCTCACTTCAGGATACATGGGCTTGTTCTCCCCTGACAAACCTAGAGGTGAGGAGACATACATACTGTAGGTTTATACCAGAAGACACGCATGGGCATAAGTACTGTAAAAAAGGTAAGGTGAACTCAAAATGTATTAGTAACTACTTCCACTTCTTTTTAAAGCTAATTCATTAACTTACAACAAATGTTGGTGTTTAATCAGCTTCCTAGAAGGATTGGTTTTAAGTTGTCATGTGTAAACAACTGAAACATGTTGTTGTAACTAGAATGTTAATGGTACGGTTGTGGCTTAACTCATTTCTTAACACGTTTTGCACATTTTTTTTCTTTCCAATATTACACAATGCAACAAAATCAATTTGAGATATTGTGTTCATTAGGTGAGAAATGGTTTTAATTAAGCATTTTAAGTTTTATTATAAATATACTATTTATAAATACACTATTTATAACAAAACTTAATCAAAAGCAGAAAAAGCAGAGCTAAAACATCTAGTAGTTCACAACTTAACTTTTAAAAAAAAAAAAAGCATTTTAATAAAACATTTTAATAGTGATTAGAAGTGGAAAGGGGGGAGAAAACTAAGTTTAAAAATTAGAAAATAGATGTGTGTGGATTTGGAGAGAAAATATTCTTAAGTGTTACAATTTTGTCTTTTATGCGTGTGTGAAAGGTAAATGTAGTCATGGTGGAGAGACTGATCTCAGCAGTTACCAGAATCCTGGAGTAGGGATCAGTAAAGATGAGTACCTTTCCTATAATGCTGATCTACACAATAATGCTGTGAACCTGGCATCTGAAGCCACCCTGGAGCTGCTGGAGGACATCCGTGGAGCTATAGGAAACAAGGACTACCTTCGGTATGGGCAGAGATGGGCATAATACATGAAAATGTATTTAAAATAAAAATATAGTATATAATGCCTCACTTGAAATGTATCAAAATAAAATACCAAACACTGTGTGGAAAAAACGTGAAAAAACAAAGTATACTTTAGGTTGAAATCAATCTGGACCTATTCTGAATGCAAAGAACATTTTGGTATGTACAACTGCTTAAAAACTTTTGTTTTCATTTCACCTACCTCTTCCCTTCCGCTGCCCAGTAGGAAATAAGAAATTACAAAAAATAAATAAATAAAAATAAAACATCTTTTTTTATTTTATTTTTTCATCACCATCATTACTTTTCACTTAGTAACAATTACTCGATAACACAAAATCAGTTATTTATTGAATGACTGATGACATGATGGTGTGTGTGTGTGTGTGTGTTTTAGACATCTACAGCACTACCAACTTTTCAAAAAGACTGGGTTTAAGGTGTCATCTGTGTGCAGAATGCCAAATAGAAGCTATTTCTATACTTAGGTTACACTGCAGCCTATTACTTGTGGTGAACACTACTAAATAAATCAAATGCACAACTGTGGGAACATTTCCTGCAATCTAGCAAGGAGTAGGGATGGGCGATATGATGATTTATTATATTACAATATGTGTAATTTACTTTTCACAGTAACAATATATATTACGATATAGTCTTTTGTTGTTGTTGTTGCCAGAAATAAGGTTATGAAAAATACCAAAATTTTAGATCTTCTTATTCCGCAAACTCCTCGAGGGAGCACAGGGCCTCAGCAACAGTCTTCCAGTGGACTCTGTTTTGGGCGACTCTCTTCAGCTGGGCCCCCCACCATTCGGCTGCCTTCATCTCAGCTTCAGTGCACGTCTCCACATCTGTCTTGGCTTGCCCACTCTTCTCTTTCCTTGTGGGTTCTAAATTTTAGATACCAGTCACTATTCTCAATACCAGTTTCAATACCACAGCAAAAATTTATACTAGGCTAACTAACATAATTAAAAATTTCTCAAGCAATTATTAAAGACAAATAAACAGTCAGTAATAAAATAAAAACAAAGAAACAATTGACAAGCAATAGGACAAATAAATACAATAGAATAAAGAAACAAATTAATAAAAAAAGTGATACTTTTTTTCAGGTACATCTACCTAAGGCCCTGTTTACACCTGGTATTAAGATGCATTTTGGTTGATCGGATCACAAGTGGACGACACAAATGCTGCCTTCACGTGCTCTCGGAATTATCGTAAATACGAGTTTCCTAGGTAAAAATTGCACATGAACGCCCTCTCATTTCGAAACTTGAATGAGATGAGCTCGTAATCACGACTTCAGAAGTGGGAATTATCAAATTTCTGATAGCACGTGAAGGCAGCATTGGTGCAGACAGATGAAGAAGATGATGCTCAAGTTTCAAAAGTCTTTCAATAATCCACTCAAAGGGCAATCCAAAAGGCAGGCAAACAAATCTCAAGCTCTTACATACACGCAAACAAGACAAACACTGAGTGAAAGTGAGGAACTTAAATACACATGGTGATTAACTAAATGACGAACAGCTGTAATGAAGATTAGTGTCCATGGAAACTGATGAGTGGTGGGAAACTCAAACAAAGGAACGATCAAACAAAGGCTAATGAAAACAAACTAAAAGTCCATGAAAACTAAACTAATAACAAACACAACTGAAAATGTGTAACAGAACGCCCTCTCCTGGAAGGCGTGACCTTGTGGCATGGAGAGGAGAAGGCGAGGCGGCAAAGGGATGGTGAAGGATGATAAAACCCCGGCTGCAATGACGGTAGACGCACGCTGCTGCAAACCCAGAGCACAGCAGGGATGACAGCCCATGGCGGAGTCGATGGAGGGAGGAGCCAAGGTGTTGCTGTGGCTGACGACATACTGGTGACAACCAACGGAGGTGACAGAGAGCTGATGTTACAGAGCGAGCACTGGAGACCAAGGCGGAGTCATGGCAACAAGCGTCTGAGGAGGAGCAAGAGTGCCCGGAGCACAGAGGTAGAGCCGGAGGGAAAGAGAAACCTGTAGCTGTGGGGTGGAGGGACTGAGCGTAGTGGAAGGCTCGTAAGACCGTGGTGGAAGTAGAGTGACGACTGACCAAGGGGGAACCGGTGGGGCGAAGGAACCCAGTGGAGCCGCAGGGTCGAGGGTCTCTGGTGGAGACGAAGGTGGGAGGAGCCAAGGAGGATTGGACGGTAATTCCAATTCCCAACAGGTCGATGATACAATTTCAATGCTGTCTAGCAACAGCGATGATGAGGAACAAACTGATTGATCAGGGTGGGATAGGGTGGGAGGCAGTACCTCTGTGTCCAAATCAATCAGCCAGTCCTCTGTGTCCAATTCCACCATTATTCCCTCAGCTGCTGCTGTCGTTGGCACACACCCCTGGTCAGATGCATTTTGGGGCACCGCCTCCAGGGCGATGGTCAGCGCTGTCTGTTCCTCTTCGGGCACTGGCTCACTCTTCGAGGCGGGCGGTCACTCTCTATCTGCGTGGGGCTCTCACGAAATCTCCGCGGTCGAGGGTGGTGGTGGGCTGGGCTCTGGGTCTGGCTGTGTCCTTGATCAGAAACAGATGCTCTCCAGACACCGGATGATGGCCTCCCTCCAGTCAAGTCCTGAGGTGTCTGGGAGGTCTACAGGGAGGTTGTAGTTGGCCCTGATCCAGAAGAGCGATTTGAGGGTCTCGTTGTCGTAGGGGCAGGTGATGGCAAGTTGACAACTGTTCCTTGTAACAAAAAAAAAATCAACGCCTATTTGGGCAATCACAGCAAACTTTGCTGCATAATCCATCTCTTTGGTCTGGTCTTCTGTTAACAAGGTGTAGACAGACAGATGAAGAAGATGATAATCCACTTTAATAATTCACTTAAAGGGCAATCTAAACAGGCAGGCAAACAAAACTCAACCTCTAACATAGACGGGCGGGCTCTTCCGGGGCCAACCAGTCTAAACCGAGCTCTTCTTCAGCTTTTAAGAGGACTCACAAAAGCTCTGTATCCATGCGAGGCAGCGTGTCATCAGTCTCCTTAGGCGGCGAAGGGTCATTGCCGGAGTTCACCCACTCTTCGCGCATGTAGGCTGCTAAAGACATAGAGTCTAATTTGTCATCAGACCCACCCAATGAGACCATGCTACTCGCACCAGATGAGGGGCGTTGATCCTTGCGGGTAAAGAGTACAGGGGACTCGCTGTGTTGAGGGGAGAACGAGGCACATGGGCACTGGGCTGACGTGGGCTCGCTTCCACCTGCTGCCTTTCATGATAAAACCAACAACTATCAAGACTGACTAGCTTACGCTATTGTTTGCCTTGACAGTGCTCTTTTATTCCTTCATGTTAACTAAAGGCAAATCTTAATGATATTCCGTTTAACCTTAATCAACAAGTAGAATCGACCATGACCATCACCCAAGCCACTGGTGGCGCAGGGCCCTCTTGATCCCCTAAGGATTTTTTTTTTTTCAAACTTCCGGGGCTTTTTGGGGGCCTTAACATGCTCAGAAACTCTTGAAAATTGGCACACACACATTGGAATCTGCGGCCATTAGGATGCCGCAGAGGCTGGTACCCGGGCATCGCAGGGTGCTCGACAGCGAACACTTGGTCCAGTCCGAACACTTGGTCCATATATCAAACATGCTTGCATGTATTAGTATGAAACTCATTACACATATAGACGAACAACAAAGTTATACGCTAGCTCAACAGGAAGTTGGCTATTATGGGTTGTTTGAAAAACGCATGCTCTGGAATTTGATATACTCCTCCTAGTCGATTAATCCGATCACCACCAAACTCGGTCAGCATGAAGTCAAGACATTGAGGATGCTAAATTGCGAGTGGATTTTTGATAACTCAAATGGTTTGGCCGTGGCGAGGCAACGAATTTATGGTGAGAAAAGGGACACAGGAAGTGTTATAACTTATGCGTACATTGATTGATTTTTATGAAACTTCAGCTGTGTGTTCATTGTAGTATGAAACTCGGTACACATATAGACCTCATCGGGCCGAACAACTTTCGTACTCTAAGTTATACGCCAGCTCAACAGGAAGTCGGCTATTATGGGTTGTTTGAAAAACGCATGCTCTGGAATTTGATATACTCCTCCTAGTTGATTAATCCGATCACCACCAAACTTAGTCAGCATGAAGTCAAGACATTAGGTGCATTTACATGGAGAATTGTAATCGGTAAAACACCTCAATCGGAATAAAAATGCCCAAACCGATTGAAATTGTAATCGGTTTGAGAGGGATGGGATAAACCTTTCTATAGTCCGAACAAAATAAAAAGTCTGCCATGTAAACGCGTTAAACCGATTACTTTGCGTCTACGTCATCAAGTCAACAGGCCAGGGGTCGTCAGAATGCACAATGGCGGTGGCAAAATCAAACTGGAGTAAAACTGAAACAACACATTTAATAAATACAGTGAAGGAACTCAGTTTATCATTACTACGGACCTTCATCCACACGCTTCTGCTTTTCGGAGGAAGGAGGGGTAGTATTGAGATGCTCCGAGATGCACAGCCACCAAACAGGTCAGCTTCCTGCGCCCGTCTTTTCCTCAGTCCTTCCGGCAGTAATATGCTACAAATCCACGCTGTTGCTTGATTGAGAGCAACACTTTACATAAAAATAGCGCGCATAAGAAATAATGGAACTCCATGTTGACAGGAATACAAGGCGGCAAAAAGGACATAAGCTAATGTGCGCATGTCACAAAGTCATTCCAATGTAAACACCATATCGGATTAGATAACGTCTCATGTAAACAGTCCACCGAATCTTTCAATCGGAATGATTTTAATCGGAATGTCAAAAAAGTGTACATGTAAACGTGGCTATTGAGGATGCTAAATTGCGAGCAGATTTTTGATAACTCAAATGGTTTGGCCATGGCGAGGCAACGAATTTATGGTGAGAAAAGGGACACAGGAAGTGTTATAACTTATGCGTACATTGATTGATTTTTATGAAACTTCATCTGTGTGTTCATTGTAGGAGCCCGATCACATGGATGTGACTCTTGTGAGTCAAAGTTATAGCACCACCAACTGGCAGCAGGAAGTGTGTCACTTTCAAAATTCTTTGAGATCACCCTCTTATTTTTACCCAATTTGCTTCAAACTTCATTACAATAATGTCAAAACATGGCAGATGTAGACCTGTGAATGTATTTGTGATATCTTAAATATTGTTGCCATGGCAACATGTCAAACTTTAATAATATTCTTGGGTGTTTTTGAGGCTCTTAACATGCTTCAAATTGCATGAAACTCGGCACACACATCAATATTGTCGACCAGTAGATATGGGCAAAGCCTTAGAAACGGGCGTGGTGGAGGGTCTCAGTAGCGCCACCTTTTGACTAAAGTTGGGGGGTTAGTTTTACCTACAGTCACCAAACTCTGTACATATATTGATATCTTGAATGGTGTTGCCATGGCAAGGGTTTAAAGTAAGAACAAAAAGGGAAACAGGAAAAGACTTATATTTACAAACCAAGGAATTATACACCCTTTTTTTCAATATAAAATAATACAAATATTATAAATAAACACATTATAATTTATTTTTTAATATCAAGAAGTATGTGTAAGTTAAAATTAGGCAGGTAACTGCTCTTTGGTTAAAATAATTCAAATAATATTCAAATGTCATATATAGAATAAGCACCAGAGGGCAGCATATACCTATTTTTAAACCGGTTTGAGAAAACATGACAACGGTTTTTACAACACTTTGTTGAAAACACTGTTTTAGGTATAATTATATTCAGTGGGTACTTTATTTGGATGCATATATTTAGACATTATCAAAGACTAATAGATTTTATTTTTTATTTAAAATGTTGAATCTTCTGAGGCAACTTACTGATAAAACAGTCTCTCTCTCTCTCTCTCTCTCTGTCTCTGTCTGTGTGTGTGTGTGTGTGTGTGTGTGTGAGTTTTACAGTCTAGCAGGTTTAACCCTTTCATTGCTGTGTCCTTTTGTCTGCATTATAGGATAGGAAATCTCTTAGCCCTTCTCTTCTATAAATTTGTATAAAAAAAATTAAGGCATAGAACCAGTGCATTTGTAGTTCATTGACTATATAGTTTTATATAGTTAGTTTAATAATTTGGTTAATAAAAGACCTTAAGATACTGCTAATGATAACTTTGCTATAAATGGTTTTGGTTAGTATTACATTTGAATGTATATATTAAGAGATTATCAAAGACTCATTTCTGTCACAGTATAGATTTTATTCTTATTGTTTAAAGTGTTATTGAATAATATGACTCAACTAACTGGTCAGTCTGCAACTGGTTCTTAAATCTCACTCTGCCTCTCTGTGTGTGGGGGTGTCAGTGACACTTTTAATGGTTTAGAAAAATATATAAAAAACCTTAAGACAAATACTGGACTTCGATTTACACTGGACTTAGACTTAGAAAATTTTGAGCTGCAAAAGATAACTTTGCACTCATTTCAAAGTGACCTATGACATCCTATCACATGAAATTCATCTAATTTTAAATGTTCTCATGGATGTAGCTGTTGTGGTTTGTGATCATTTGGGCACCAACTGCTGCAGTAAATGTGGTGTATTCAAATGACTTTGACATAGTCATTTTATGTTTACCTGTTTTAAATGCCTATTGTCCACCATGCACCACCGGGTTGGTGGTACAACCGGGCTTGGGCCCGTCATTGCTGCTTGCAGCTATATTCTTATTCATTATGATTGTAGAAAATTCACTCACTCAATGCTGGAGTCTTATAGCTGCAGCTCATGTGCATGAAAGTTGGTGTATTAGGGCAACCTAATAAAGAGTTTGACTGGCACAATGTATTTTATGTTTTTTGAAAATACAAAAGTACTAAACTTAAATGTAAACTTAAATTTAAATACAAATTACATTTGATTTTGCTCAAAGTATTTTGTATTTCAAATACATGTGACAAATGAAAACAAACTAAAAGTCCATGAAAACGAAACTAAGAATGAACATAACTGAATAGGCGTCACCTCGTGGCTTGGTGAGGAGGAGGAGGCTTAGGAGGATTGTGTGGAGATGGTGCAGTGATGGCAAAAGGATGGTGAAGAGATGGTGATGAGCGGCAACGGAGGAATGGGGACATCCAGACGACGACGAGACCACGTCAGCGATGGTGGTAGATGTCCGAAGGCACAGACCCAGAGCCCAGAGACAACAGCCCACGACGGAGTTGAGGGAGGGAGGAGCCAAGGTGGAGGAGAGGCTGACGTTAACTGTGGGATGACCGATGGAGATGGAGCTGATGGATCCCAAGTCACAGGAGGCCTAGGCGAAGCCGCAGCGTTGAATGTCTGAGGTGGAGCCAGAGTGCCCGAGAACTGAGGCAATGCCGTTGTGATGGAGGACCAAGGCATACCTGAAGGGAAGGATGAGCCTGCTGCAGCCGTAGGGGTGGAAGAATGGAGCGTAGTGGAAGATTTGCAAGTCTGTGGCAGAGGTGGAATGACGACCGGCCAAGGGGGAGCTAATGGGACGAGGAAACCTGGTGGAGTCGAAAGACCGTGGGTGTCTGGTGAAGCTGAAGGTGGGAGGAGCCAAGGCGGAGCCAACAGGTTGATGGGCAAGATGAAGCGAGGTGATAAGAGGCCAGAGGCGGCTGGAGGACTAGCTGAGCTGGGCGGTGACAGAGGCTGATGGAGTCTTGATGAGATCGAAGGTAACAATTTATCGTCAACACAGTCCATTGTGCTGACTAGAAACAGCGATGAATGTTCCAAACAGACAAATTACAGTTCAAACAGTTCCTTGTGCTGTCTAAAAACAGCAATGAAGGTTCCTGACAAACAGACAAATCAGAGTTCAAACAGTCCATTGTGCTGTTTAGAAACAGCAACAAAGAATGAGAAATGGGGTGGGATAGGGTGGGAGACGATACCTCCGTACTGAAGTCCATCAGCCAGTCCTCAGTCTCTGTTTCCACCAGTATACCCTTGGCCACAGATGTTGTGGGCTCACACCCCTGGTCAGACTCACTGGGGAGCTCCTCTTCCAGACGGGGTCCTCTTCCAGGGTCCACGCTGTCCACTTTTCCTTGGGCTCTGGCTGACACGTCGCGGTGGGTGGTAGCTCTCCGTGGTCGCAGGTGGTGAAACAGGCTCTGAATCCGACTGTGTTTCAAACCAAGGGGAAGACACTCTCCAGACACCGGATGATAGCTTTCCTCCAGATTAGTCCAGAGGTGTCTGGGAGGTCTACGGGGTGAGGCAGGCATAACGGTCATTTTACACCGGGAGCAGGAGCAGCGCATGAGTATTAAGCAGGAGCGTTGTGTGAGCAGCAGTGAACTCCAACGTCACCCATAGATGTCAAATTTTGATCGAAAATGAAAATCAGATTGATGTCTAAACACAAAATTGTTTTGACGTCAAGCTCCAATGTCATTAAACAACTTCAAAAACAGCATTACCAGCTTCACATTACAAACCAGATTTATTTTATTTCTGTCATATGTGTATAAAAGTTCTTATTGAGATAAAAAGAGATTTAGATGCTGATGTCGTTTGAAAGTAATAGTTTGGTTTGATGTCACCATTATGGAGACTGATGTTTGCATTAGTTGGGTAGTTCGACTTAACTTTTTAATCTTAGTTTTTCTTTGGTTGCTGTAACTGTTTATTATGGCAAGTACAGCAAAAAGGTGCTCAGATAATGTTAGCTATTTGTTGATGATAACGTTTTTATCATGACATAGTGGTTTGATAATCTGACTTCACCCATTTTAATCTATGGAATTAATTTCACATTATTTGTTATAACAACTCTGTGATTCTATAGTATTAGATCTAACAGTTTTTTAATCAGATAATCTCAATTATTAAAAAAAAAAAAAAAACATGCACACAAAAATTGTAAATTCCTTCGTCATTGAGACACACTCAAACATCAAGAATCAGTGTATGATTCTCAACAATGGTGACATGCTGTATACAATAATCTGTATAATTTAAAAAAAAAAATCACACAAACCACTGAACCACTTAAACACACAGAGACATCAAGAATCAGCATATGAATCTCAACAATGGTGACATGCTTCATGGCGCAATGCATTCTAGTTCATAGTTCAAAATGGTTTGTGTGATTTTTTTTAAAAAATTAGACAGATTATTTGATTAAAACACTGCTGGTTGTCATGCTGTAGAAAAATATCAGCACAATCAAAAATATGAAATTAATAACATAGATTAGACTCTGGATGAGACCAGTTGATCAGACCACTGTGATGATCATATATTTATATTTGTAGTCAACATCATCTGATCACAATTACTTTGGCTATTCTTTACATAACAAACACAGTTATAACAGCCAAACAAAAACTAACATTTCAATGTCAGGTCAAACTGCCCAACTAAAGCAAACACCGATCTCCATAATGATGACAGCAAACCTAACTATTATTTTTAATAAAACATCAACATCTAAACCTCTTTTCATTCTCAACAAGAACTTTTGTACACTACAGAAATAAAGTCAATCTGGTTTAAGTGAAGCTGGTAATGCTGTTTTTTGAGTTGCTTAATAATGTTGGAGCTTGACGTCAAACAAAGGTTGGGTTTTTTTACTTTCAACCAAAATTTGAAGTCTAAGCAACATTTGAGTCCACATCCAGCGGCCAATGGAAAGCTTCCCGCTAAATACTTCATAAGAATGTTAGGAGATAATATTCTATCAATGTTATCACTAAACATTTTTAGGATGTTTTTAGAGAATGTTTTCCTACCTTTTAGTAGAACATTCTGGGAACAAAAATAAAACTTGCTTCTGAAAACATTCCCAGAACATTACAAATTTCTAGCTGGGTTGTACCACCTGACTGCTGCAAATTTATTTCGGCGTTGATAGTGTTGACATAGAAATGCATAAATCTGAGTCTGATTACCTGAAAAGCTTCGGGTAGAATGTCACGGGTTGCTATCTCATGGCGTGGTTCAGGAGGAACTGAAAAAGGTGGCTGCTGTTTGTTTGTGGTGCTCGGCAACTCTCTGTCTATAACTTTGCAAAGCCTTATGGAACGCGCTGATGACGTGTGATGTCTGTGCGAGCAAGTGCGTGGAGGTATGGAAATGCCAATGTTGACAGGCAGGTAGGACATCGTATGCAACGATTGGAAGAACATTTTTTGGTCCTGAGACTTCCACAGAAGATATATGTACATGTTTGAATATTTATACCACTTCTATTATTGATTGCTATCAGGATGTGAAGAGAGTTTCAACCAGTATAACAAAAAGTGTTTATGAAACAAATTGCCTACCCTACCTTTAAGTTTAATTCAAGTATTTAACTATAAATGTAATGTGAATGCGTTAATGTTCACATTTAAAATCAATTAACCATAATAATATTTTTTCCCTCCACCAGGCTGATGGGTATTGCACGATCTGCAGTACTGGCTTTTGTGATTGACACCACAGGCAGTATGTCAGACGACATTGCAGAGGCCAAGAGAGTTGCCTTCAACATCATTGACAGTAAGAAAGGAACTCAAGATGAACCATCTGAATATATTCTAGTGCCGTTTAATGATCCAGGTGAGTGCAAAAAGGGTTTCAATTAAGCTTTGAAATACATAGCACATAGAAATATTTGATAAAATTACTTTTACTTAGACTAAGTTCTTCCTGCGCTGAGTGGCGCATTGAGCGACGAGCGATCTCCAGTGTACTTGGTCTAGCGCGGCGACTTCAGCTTCGTCCCATTATATTCCCACAGCGTTCAGGTCTTTGATGAATGCGTTGCGCCAAGTGTTTTTCAGACGGCCAGGCTTCCATTTTGGCATCCTATATTCGGTCTTGTCCAGGCGTCCATGTCATCGCTGCTTTTGGAAGTTGGGTTTGTGGAAGATGAAGCGGATAAATGGCGAATCAGAACCGTCGTTTGGCAACCAAGTCTACTAAGAGTTAGTCTCAGCCTCAGACGTCACGCCCACGGACCGTTAGCTGAACGTCTGATGCATATGGCACAATTATCTGGAAACACTTCAGGAGTTTTGAAGTCGTCATCTGGTTGGTTGAATTCTACAGGATGTCCGGGAGACATGTGTGTCACGTTCTTTAACGGTCCGCCTGGAAACAAATGCCATGACTCCAAACCTCCTCGTGGAAGAAGAATGCCGTTGTGTTTAAAACTGCGACAATGAGCGCTTACCAGGATCAACTAAACGCTGGATTTTCAAAAGTATGTGAAGTTCGCAGCTCCATTGTTGCAGTGAACTTGCACAACGTACTTGAATGGATAATTTATTAGATGTACGCCGGTCTGTTATTGTAGGGACATCGACTTTACATTTTCACGCCCCTAAACATGACGCGGAACAAAATGAACTGTGATTGGATGTGTTACATGTCAGTCAAACGTCCTCTTGGGTGGTCCTTGGCCAATGAAAGCTGCGATAGAGTCCAGACCTTCTGCCGTCAGTCTGAAGGTCTGGCTACGCGAGACTAACTAGGCGTCGACTCGAGGTGCAGCGGTATACTTCTTTGTTGATTATATGATTTCTGTATGATATTTGCAGAATTCACCGCAGGCAGTTTTGGTGGAAAATGTTAAGTCGTCGTTTGATGGTCGCCGTCAGTTTCCACGTCTCTGAGGTGTATGCCGCCGTCATCAATCTTGGCTCGTCCGCCAGATAGATGACAGGCATTGGTAGACTGAGAGAGCCTTCCTGGTCTGGTATGTGAATTCGTGTTCAGTGTCTCCGTCGCTCGTGATTGTACTGCCCAAATAGGTAAAACATTCAACTTCATCAATGCGGTGTTGGCCGATGGATAATGGGGAAAGATCGAGCCGCCTATCAGGCATTGGATGGCCTCTGAGGGGCTTTCTTCCTCAGCTGTCATGTTTTTTCAGCCGTCTTCACCACGGGTAGACCATTGAGTATGCTGCTGATAATTTGTCGTTTCTGTGGCAAGAGATTGTTTTACGGGGTGGGGGCGCCAGCCCCACACCCAACGCTCCTTCTTGCTAACCCGGGCTTGGGACCGGCGATGGCGAGTTCACTGATTAATTACACTGAACTGTTTTTATTGATACTTTTCATTATTAAAGGCAAATTAAAATAGGTTTATTTAATAGCAACATTTGTTCAACATCCTTGTTTTTTTCCCCACTGAGTATGTTGTTATGCCTTAGAATTTGACCAAAATTAAGTACTTTTTGGAACAGCACTTCATGTTGATAATTTGCCTATAAGATGCCTTAAAATGTTTCCTCTGTAGGCAGCTCTCTAGGACTTGGAAAAGAGCAATTATATACTTTTTTTTTTTTTTTTACTCTTTTTATTGCAAAAGCGATCTAGTTTTTTTTTTTGTTTTTTTTTTACAGATATGATTTGTATGAATTTGCAGATTTTGGACCACTAATAAGAACCACAGTCCCAGATGTAATGAAGTCAGAGATCTCCAAGCTCAAAGCTGATGGAGGAGGAGACACACCAGAAATGTGCCTGTCAGGACTTCAGGTACGTGTGGCCTTTCAGCCAATCAGCTCAATCATTATATCTGATTAGCAACCACAATAGTCTCTGGTTAGAACTAATAAATATTATAATATTGAATATTATAAAGAATATTAGAGAATATGTGAACCTTTTCAGAACACTAACAGGAATCCGTTTTTATTGACCACCCTTCATGGTTCTTCTTTCTAACATTCTGTCTTTCCCACAGTTGGCTCTGACAGGTGCTCCCTCCTCCTCACAAATATATGTGTTTACTGACGCTCCACCTAAAGATACACACCTGAATAAAACCATCACCGCCCTCATCCGCAGCACCAAGTCTACGGTAAACTGTCCATCATTGTTTCACTTTCAGTCTTTGCCATCAACATTTTCACCATCTCTCCATTAGTTTCCCACTTTTCCATCTCTCACCCTCTTTTCAGGTGACTTCCTTAATGACGACATATAGCAGGAGGAGAAGGTCATTGAATGCACGGTCAGACTTTCAGGTGTATTATGACATGGCCTTGGCCTCTGGTGGACAAGCTATTGAGGTCTCCAAGTCCAGTCTCTCTCAAGCCACTAAAATTATTGTTGATACCTCTACTTCAGCCCTGGTATGATCAGCGTCTTATAGTCATTTTGAAATTGTAAATATCTCACATACCAAACAGTTATACCAGCTTTCTGACATAAAGTACTGAAAAGCCAGAGTTTTTGCCTTGCAAATGTTTGCCACTCTTTCTTCTTCTGTCAGGTGACAATTCTTCAGTGCTCCAGAGATCCAGGACGTGTGGAGAGTTTCTCATTCCTACTGGATAAGTCTGTGTCCAACACTACCATCTACATCACAGGAAGTAGCCTGACATTCAACCTACGCAGCCCGACAGGTAAACTTTTAGTAGAATGCGAACCACATATTATTGAAAACCAAATGAAAGCATTTTTGTTAACTAAAATAAAAATGTAACTAACATAAAAATATTTTTTGTAACCAAACCATATTCATTATACAAAAATTAGGTGTATTTGAATGAGAATATCAACATTGAAATGTTAATGTAGAAATTAGACAATGTAGAAATACAATGTGATTCATATAAAATGAAAAGTAAAAATAATAGTAGTTTACACAGAAAATAATAGTTTACACTGAATTAACTTAAATACAAATCTAACAATTAACTTATTGACTATACATTTATTTTACAAACCACTAGACTTAAAATTGGAAATGAGAAATGCATCCTGTCTAACCAGAAAAGGGGATAAAACATAACCCCTCCTGGGATGAAAAATGAATGACCAGAAGGGGTGATATCAAAAGCATTGCATGGTATATTATAAAACTTGAAATCTTTGCAGCCTGCCAGTATTAAACATGAAATGCCACTAGGTCGCAATAACACTGAGAAATTGAAATAATTTTAAATGATACCAGTTAGCGCATTAACTTTGGCAGCCATACAAACAAAATAAATTGAATCTAGAAAACTCTGAAAATTAAACTAAAATTAAAACTAACAATGTTAGAGTGATATGTTAGAAGTTATTGAAAATAACTCTGAAAATAATAGTAAATAAAAATGTAAAACTATAATAAGTTTGTATTATATTTCACTGTACTCATTTGGTTGATTCTTGATTGTTATTATGAACAGCTTCAATATAAGATATCAAAGTAAGTTCCTCCACTATTATCTAATGGAATGCACTTGCTTCCAGGTGTGTCTCAATCTAACACTGTTGCCAACGGACCTCTGGGAACAATTCAGAAAGTAGGAAACCTGCAACGAATCCAATTAAATGAAACTGAGATGGGCCTGTGGTTTATTGACATGACGACAAGTCAGTCCTACACAGTAAAAGTGATTGGTGAGCCATTATGTGCATATTTAATTAACCAATGCAATACAAATGACTAAAGTCTTTGCCAACCTGTCTTTAGACCTTTGTAATGCAGACAGTAAAAAAATTGATTTATATTTATATTTTCAGGCCAGAGTGCGATTACATTTATCTACAACTTTGTGGAGGAATTCAAAGGACCCCATCCTGGATATGCTGCCACTGATGGGCGGCCATTAGCAGGTTTGAACTGCTGTTGTGTTTAACTAATCGATTCTTATAAAATTATTTGAAAGGAGGTGTTAAAAGATTGTTTGTTCTTTATTCAGGCTCACCGGCTAAGCTGCTACTAACACTGTCTGGAGAGAAAGGTCCAGAGGCTCTAGAGGTGCATGAGGTTGCTCTCGTGGAGGTGTCTGGGGTCAAAGTGTCTAATGGAACCATAGAGAAAATGGGCGGTGGAGATTTCCTAGTTACTGTGAAAGAAGTGCCAGAAGGAGAGTTTGTGGTATTGCTGAAAGGAAAAGACAAGACCTTCTCCAGCCTGTTCCAGAGGCAGACCACCACACAGATGTCTCAGTCCAAAGTCACTGTCAAGGTACAAACTGCACGACACATTTTTAAAACTATATTTGAACAATGACATTATGACTTAGTGAGCTGTACCAATAGGTAGATACAGCATCTTTAAATATGTTGCCTCCTAAGATAACGATTTTAATCCAGATTTGAAGGAATTGTTGCATATATTCTTCACAGAGAGAATGGCATTACATTCCCAGATTGCACTGCACCAAGTTCAGTGAAAAAATAAATCCAATAAATCCAGGGAAAAACACTAGGTTGCATTCACTATATGTTATAATTGCATGGATTTTTCATATTTATATATGAGAACATTTCCGCCAAAACACGTACATATTTGTGCTTAAATACATGCTAATTCATGTATTCTGACTTATTTACACTGTTAAAGAGTTGGATTCTCATGCTAAACATGGCCAAAGTTTCAAAACACGAGTTGGACGTATGACGGAGTATTTCTGTGCCAAAAATACTCTGCCAAATCCTCATAAACTTTGCAGTCTTTTTTTGAGTATGTGCCTGTGTGACATCAGAAAGGTTGTAATTCCTTGTACGGGCACTTCTCCCGGAAGAGCGCACACGCACATGTCGACCAGAGCGAGACAGCAAGAGCACGCCCATCAACGCGCGTTCGGCTTTACGGAAGTCGTCGGCAGCGCTGCACAGGTCACAGGACTTCACGAAATCAACAATGTCACCAAAGAAGTGTGTTTTTGGTTGTGAGGGAAAGATAACCTTGCTTCCCAAAGAACCCAGCGCTAAGTGGAGCTGAGAGTTTTGTGCTCACGCATTACATTGATGCGCTCTCGATATTTGTTATTAAAATAACCATATAAACTGATAGTTACAATCACTTTTTAAATGGTTAAAATGAATGGAGAATATCTCGTGTTTTTCCGTGGCTGCTCAAGCCCTCAGGATCGGCGCTTATGGTTTCATAAACAAGGCCCAGCTCTACGCTGGATTTATAGATCGTTTGAAACTGAAAGATGGAGCGGTCACAGCGGTAATGATCCCGGTCATGAGTCGGAACCGCAGGTGGTGTGTAAAACTGCTTCAAATGTCTGTTTTGTTGGCAATAGGCGCCTAATGTAAACAACACGAACATAGTGAATTCATAAATTCATTATTCATCATTCACTATACGCCATATTCATTCATAGTGATTCAAAAGTTATCCAGAGATAATGCGATTGTGTATTGTGTGTGTTTAAATACATTTGTTTAGCTGACCATTGATAGCTTGCAGACGATCGCTACGCAAAAGCTGCGCGTGTTCGTCACTCTATCTCCGCTCACACGGCACGCCTCCAGGAGCTCGGCTGTTTTCGGAAAGACTCGGTACAGCGTATGTATCTTTTATAAATATGATAAAACTAAAGACTTTTTGGAGATATGAAGGACGCACTAGGTACTCAAGATTAACATGAGATTGGCAGAAACTGTGTGTGATACCCCCCTTTAACCTTGTTGTAATGTTAATGAATTTGGAGTATTTTAAATCAGTGACCACATACCCAAGGTTAGTAATTTGCATAAAACACGCCAAATATGTTAGGCCTATATATTATATTACCATATAAGCGCTTTATGCACGGCCTTTCAGTTACAATTTTTCACACTCTCTAAAGACGCACTCTTGATGATGAAATATATTTACTGTAAGATGAAATATCTATGTATAAAATTACCAAGAGTATGTGGTCCAGCAATACATTTTAGTATGAAAGTATTGATGAATCATGATTTGTTTGGGAAAACATTTGTACGCAGATTTCATGAATAAATTTGTACATATACACGGTTAGTGAATGAGACCCATTGTCCTTAAAAAGTATTAAAAAAAAAAAAAAAAAGTATGCTTATTTAAAGTCACCATGTCATCAAAATGGACAATTCTCTTTTTTGGGGGAATATTGCTGTATTTATTATAAATTATTTATCTGCGCACATCATTATTTTTTGAAATTCCTTTGCCCTCGTAATCTTTAATCAAAATAACTTCCCCTCCCACTTGCAGCGACCTCTTCTCTTCTCTGATGATGAGAGGGCGGGACAATCTGTCACTCACGTGAGATCACAGCAATAGCAAACCACAACCATCCACCGATCCAATCAATTCCCAGTGGACAAAATCAAGTCCCACCCTACATCTTTTCTTGTTCGTGAAGCAGTTTCACTCGGATATATAGTCACAATAAGGAAGAAAGACTATTGCAATTTGTGTTTCATGCCAACTTTAAGTACTGTGTTGTTAGCTTAGCAACATGCTAACATAAAAATTCTATTGAAATCAATTGTGGTCGAGTCTCTCATGTAGAAATCAGTCCATGAAAGTTAGAATACTTCCTTCAGAAGGCATTAGGCAGCTCACTAGTTGTTTGAACAAATCTATTTTAATTCTAATGCTATTTTATGGAATTAAATGTCCTCTCTTTTGTTTTACCTCTCCATCTATAGGCAAAGGCAGACAGCTCCATGTTGCCAGGAGAAGAATTTAAACTAAATTTTACTGTTAAAACCAACGGATTAAGTGGGACCTACACAATTCGTGCAAGGAATGACAAAAAAATCTCTATGATGCATCCACCAACGTAATTGATCCACTTCTCAAAGCATTCAGTGATGATTGACGTACAAGATTTTATAGCTTTTCTTATCAAAAACAAAACTCTGTGCCACAGTTCTGTTTCTTTGTCATCACAGGCTCAGTCTCGTGAGTGGCGGCAGTGCTCAAGGGACAGTGTCTCTCACTCCTCCTGCTGATACGGTCTCAGGCACAGATGTTACGCTAACCATCGAGGCAGAGGGTCCTGGAGGAAGTGATTCTAACTATGCTGTCCTTCGCCTTTCTGTGCTCTCCAAGGTAACCTCACGTGGTTTTAATTTAGACAGACAAATAAAGTGTTCTGCTGTTGTGGAGTTGAGATTTCTCCACAAATGAGGCGTATTTCTATTTGAAATGTCATTTTTCAACAAACCATAAGCCACAAGTCATTTCAGTCATGGTTTCTCTACTGATTTTGCAGTAGTGGTGACCCAACACTGACTAAAACATTTTTGTGTACAAAAGCATTAATATCAAACAATTATATTTATTAGACCCACCAAAATGCTCAATTATTAATTTGACTTAGAATTATTAGGAAAATGGGTAGTTTAGATCTTTAAATGTCAAAATTCAGATTTGCCATCACTGGAATAAATACAAAAATATTTTAAATTTCTATAATAGTTCACAATTTTACTGTTTTAATCAAATAAATGTAAATATATATTATACATATTCTATTATATTATGTATATGCCATGTTATTCTTCAGTAAGCTGTTGTTTTAACTCATCCTTTACTGTTCTGTCCAGGTGACTGACTTGACACCTCCAAAATGTGAAATTGTCGATGTACAGGGTACTTGCTACTCCTCCTCTTGCAGCTCATCAAACTGGGAACTGTCTGTCAACATCACAGACCGTAATGGCACAGGCATTGAGAGAATTTCCATCCAGCAGGGCAGTGGAAACTTGACCCAGAAGAAAGTGGAAGACGGTGTGATGGGTCTATATGAGGCCTCATGTTGTTCAACTTCTGTGACTTTGTCCGCAGTTGACAAGGTCGGGAACGTGGGCAGGTGCAGTTACACCATGAAGTCTAGCGGAGGCTCTCGCCTCATCAGCATGTCCCTCCCTCTGTGGGCATCTCTGCTTTTCTCTGTCGCCGTCACTTTGTAATGATATGGAGTTCATCCACCCAAATACACAATCATACTATCATCTCTTTCTCATCCCATCCTTTATAAAGCTTTCTCAGAGCTGTGAAATAATGTAAAGCAAAGCATTTCATTCCATTATTGGTATTTCCAATACCAAATTGTAACTTTACAAAATGTAACCTTAAAGGATTAGTTCACTTTCATATAAAATTTTCCTGATAATTTACTCACCCCCATGTCAGCCAAGATGTTCATGTCTTTCTTTCTTCAGTCGAAAAGAAATTAAGGTTTTTGATGAAAACATTCCAGGATTATTCTCCTTATAATGGACTTCAATGGCATCCAAACGGTTGAAGGTCAAAATTATAGTTTCAGTGCAGCTTCAAAGGGCTTTAAACGATACCAGACGAGGAATAAGGGTCTTATGCAGCGAAACGATCAGTCATTTTCGAAAAAAATTTAAATGTATATGCTTTATATAAACAAATGATCGCCTTCCAAGTGCTTCCGCCAAAACCGTACTTTCGTATTCTTCAAAAAGCTTATGCTGTATGCAGCATTGCAGACGCAGTTTACCAATCCCCATAACTCCCTAAGTCATCATGGCAACATCGGGCTAAAATCGTGTAGTCTGAACCAGGCATAAATATCATTAACTTTTGTTGATCACAGAGTTTATTTTTTGCGATAATCCAAAAACCTATGGGAAAATTCTGTTGGGTTTTTGTCGAGGGAACCAGCGAGATGCTAACTGCCGATTGGCTTAGTGACGTCATAGTTCCATCAGATTTAAGCTTATCATTCAACCAGTCATAATCATGTGAGGACATGCCTACCTGGATGTTACTTTATCAGCTTTCGGCCACAGTTCAAGTCATGGTACAGCAGAGGTATGTGCAGTTAATCGGTTCATTTCTGTGTGTTTAACTGATCTCTAACTTCTTTAACTTCAGTAAAGCAATAGTTTATTAACTGCTGTTTAGTCCATAAACATTTATTTGAAGTATTCATGGATTCTTATGTTTACTTCATAAACAATTAAAGAATTATTCATTATTCATAGGATTTTAGATTCATAAACTCCATAGAAAGCATAACAATGTTTTGACTGATGAGAGATGTTGTAAATTAATAGACGATTATGAAAATATAATAATTTTGGGTATTTTTCAAGTGGCCTCTTGTGTTTTTTAATGAGGATAGGAAAGAGCGGTCACAGCAGAGGGTGTGTACATGTACTTGCATGTCATGTCCTGTCCACCACACATTCAACTGATGATGATAATGATGTGCTTACATTGGAGACCATTTAGATTTCATTTATAGTATGTTTCAAGTTTTATTGTTTCAGATTTCTGTGGCAAATGATGTATGAAGTTGCAGAGATAACCTACTGGTGACCTTACCATTCCTACTGTAATTCTTTCAATGCAGTCATGTTGCAAATGCAAGCCATCCATTTTGACAGTTGTTTCAAGAAGAGGTTGAAAGTCATGCTTTGTTACTGTATTAATTGTATCCTGCTGACTATATGTACACGCTCAAGACATAAAGCCCTGCTATGCATTATTAAATGTTCTTGTTTTATGTCAGAATTAAAAGATTCAAAGACATTTGTTACAGTTGGTGTATAAGTTGTATTAATATAAAAGTTTCTGAATCCTTTGGGAATAAAATCTATATAAAATGACTTGGCCATGATTAATTGTATTGTTCCTGTTACATATGAAGATCATGACCTGACAATCTCAAGAATGAAGGATCACAACATTTAGTACAGAGAAATATCTCTCTTCTTCCATAGTTATGCTGACTCATCAGTGGTGAAAAAGGTGACTTCGCACTGGATGCACCACATCTTTAAAACAAAACATTTCAAAATCCTTGCTTTTTAATGCATTATAATTGTCCCAAAGCCTTGTTAATGTACATAAAGACTTCATCCTTGTCTGTAAGACTATACATTTTAATATTAGAAACAGTGCTATAGTATAAGTTGGATGCCAAAAATATTAATGTTTTAATCTTAATTTATGATTCTGGATAATCTGGATTTTTTTTTTTTTTTAAATACTAAATAATTAATAGAACATTTTGTCAGAACCTCAAGTAAATTACATATTTTGTTTGGTTGTCTTAATGTTTTGTTTTCAGAATCATGGGAGAACCGTGATCTCTATATCTATCTCTAAAAAATACAGATTATCCAGAGTCATAAATTAAGCTTAAAAGAAAATATATGATCTAACTTATAGGCTACTATTAGCACTAATATTAAGATGTAGTCTTACAGACTAGGATGTAAAAATCTTACAGACTAAAATGAAGTCTTTATGTAGCCTACATTAACAAGGATTTGGGGCAATAATGCATTATAATGGAGGATTCTGAAATGTTTTCTTATTTAAAACGTGGCGTTTTGCAAACCACGCCCCTTTATGCTTTCACAGCGAAGAGCACAGCATCTTGTCGACATGTTCCCCACACGAATGAGCTACAGAGTTTGAGAGGGATGTGCACGCAGAACGTAAGGTGGCAATTATGCAAATATGTTAATTTGTGACGTGAACTTCGCGGAAATAGGATTCCAACTACAAATGACTCATTTAAGCTGTTCAGAGTTGACTCTTTATTTTGAGAGACAATAACTTTATTTATGATGCATTTTCAGCTTTACAACTTTGCAGACTGTTTACATTCACATACAGCTACATTACACACTGCATGAAAGGTAATTTTCAAAAATCAATAATAGCGGCACTTTAATAATGGTCTATTTCTTTCACAGCCACCTGTTGTTTACTAGAAAACCCCTGATTTTCCCCCCAATCTTCTATTGTCTAATTTTGGTGAACCCATGCAAATTGTAGCCTCAGTTTCCTGTTCTTAGCTGACAGGAGTGGCACCGTGTGATCTTCTGCTGCTGTAGCCCATCTGCTTCAAGGTTCAACGTGTTGTGTTTTCACAGATGCTCTTTTGCATACTTCAGTTGTAATGAGTGTTTATTTGAGTTACTGTTGCCTTTCTATCAGCTTGAACCAGTCTGGCCTTTCTTCTCAGACCTCTGACATCAACTGTCACTCATTGGATATTTTCTCTTTTTTCGGTCCATTCTCTGTAAAGAGATGGTTGTACGTGAAAATCCCAGGAAATCAGTAGTTTCTGAAATACTCAGATCAGCCCGTCTGGCGCCAACAAACATGCCACATTCAAAGTCACTTAAATCATCTTTCTTCCCCATTTTGATGCTCAGTTTGAACTTCAGCAGATCATCTTGACCATGTCTAAATGCCTAAATGCATTGAATTACTGCCATGTAATTGGCTGATTAGATATTTGCATTAACGAGCAGTTGAACAGGTGTACCTAGTAAAGTTGGCCAGTGATATATATCCATGTCTTTCTTTATTCTGTGGAATGCAATATGTATTATTAATAGCAGAAGGTCCATACATTACAATGGTGGCCACAAAGATTTTCAATGAATATCAACTTAAATTTATAATGAATATAATTTTGTATGTAGTTTTTTAGGATGCATTTATCACAATTTTTTCCCCTTTTGACAGTTTGACAGCCCTTTCACTGTATGGAAAAGAACAGCATATACATTCTTCAAAACATTTTATTTTGTGTTCCACAAAACATGACATAACAATACTAAGAAATTCTGAAATTCATGTAATTTTTGTAACTACTTTACTTGAATTATGCTGATAGTATAATTTGTAATGACAATTTGTATACAATTAGAAAAGATGTGCAATAGACAGCAGGTAAAACTGTTTTATCATACAGATTTTTATTTTGTTTTATTGTACAGTAGTTTAGTGTTTTCTAGTTAAAAGTTGTGTTTCTAGTCTGTAATCTAGTTAAAGTAGTGTTTTCCTTGATAAAAAGACAATGCCTGGGTGGCCTGGGTTAAAATTAGCAGAAATTTTGTGTGTGTGTGTACATATACTATATATAGTCAGTAATCTGAGCAATGTGAGAGAACAGAGACAGGAATATGGGCCATGTTGCTTTGTCTGTGATTGAGAGATTTTTGTTTTAAGTTCATTTGTTTTCACCAGTGGCAAGGACATACTCTGTTTAATATTCTCAAAATCACAACAACCTCAGAGATAATCCAGTATGACTATGGCTGAAATCAAACCAGGAAAGAGACACAGAAAAAAATAAAGGCTTATAAGGCCATCCCATGATTGTAACCTCTAGTTGGTAGACCGTAGTCCACTCAGAAACATCAGGCGTCAGTACCAGGTAATGTTATTCCACATGATGAAGTTACATTTTGTCATCTCTCTCTATCTCATTTGTGGGACGGCTTTTAAAGCCGAAGAGGTTGATGGAGCCCTGGGAGTCACGCTGGATGCGGGGAACTCTGGGAGGGTTTGGAGAGCTGAGTGAAATGGAAGACCATAAATCTTTTTTCCTCATTCTTCCAGTAACCAGCACTAATGGCCCAACTTCCTCCACCAGCCCTTCGTAAAGCACCCCTAGACTTTGACGAATTCGAGTGCAGAAGTTTGGACAGCTAAATGTGTAGATAATCGGATTCAACACAGAGTTCAGGAAAGTGAATGTTGTTGCGACAGGTAAGGACACCTCCACCAGATCCGCAATCTCTGTCTTGTACTGAGCCGTCACCTCCAGCAAGCAGAAAACATGGTAGGGCAGCCAGCAGAAAATAAAGGTTGCGATCACCGAGATGACCATTTTCGTGAAACCTTGCGAGAGTCGAGTGCTGTTTTGTCCGCCTGGCGAGTACAGGCTGCGGAAGAATTTTGAGGATCTCTTTTTGCGGTTGCTCACACCCTGCCGTCTACTCTCGAGCCTCTTCCTGCGAGCCCGCAGCTCTAAAACAAAGCAAGCATAACTGACGGCAATGACCAACAGCGGCACGACAAACGCCAGCAACACTTTGGACACCGCTGTTGCTGCCTGACGCACCTTACAGTCTGTATGCAGCGTGCTCTGGGAGGAATAGAGTGCAAAATCATGATAGCAAAGTTTGCGGCCGTCCTGCTTAAACACGACGGAACGGAATATGAAATAAGGAATCGCGTTAACCGCCGCCAACGCCCATCCTAGGCCGCAGATCTTCCATGCTGCCGACACAGTGCGACGGTTCTGAGTCCACACCGGCTTAGTCACCAACAAACAACGGTCCAGCGATATCACAGCCAGTAGGAAGGCAGAAACAAACATGTTGATGAAAAAGATTGAGGCCTGGGCCACACACAATGGTCCGCCCAACTCCCAGCTGTGGTCCATCAGTAGGTAATAAGTGAAAAGAGGCAAGGTTAGTGTGGTTAGGAAGTCTGACAGCGCCAGATTGAGAACCCACACAGCCGCAACCGTCTTATGACGAAGACGGCAACCAAGCACCCACAGCACCAGTCCGTTTTCCAGGATCCCCAGAGTGGACACCACACCATGCACACTCACCACCGCCAGGTTCACTCGAGTGTCATTGTTCAGGGTGTGAGAGATCATTGTCTGCAGAAGGGGACAGTGGAGCTCTGAGGGGGACGAGTGGCTGAGGGAGGAATTAGGAGAGAATGAGGAAGTCATTGCTGTCACAAAAAAGAGAAAAAAATATTAATATATTTTATTACAGCCATCTAAAATGAAGCACATGGATCAAAAAATGAAACCTTTATTATAAGTTTGAAATGTGTTTCTTGTTCTTTCTTAAAGTTTAACATCTTCTAAGACTGGGGTCTTTAACCAGGGGTCCGCGGTGGTATTGTAGTGGATCTGACAATTATTATTTGATCTAAGAGATTTTTTGAAAGAAGTCTATTATGCTCAAGGCTGTATTTTTGATAAAAATACAGTAATACTGTGACATACTATTGCAATTTAAAATACCTGCTCTATTTTAATAGATTTCAAAATATAATTTATTCCTATGATGGCAAAGCTGAATTTTCAGCATTATTACTCTAGTCTTCAGTGTCACATGATCCTTCAGAAACCATCCTTTTAATAATTTAATCCTTTAAATCATTTAAATTAAAATACCAGTTAATTTGACAGTGGCAATACTAAGTTAACTAAGTAGATCACAAAAAGAGTTTACAAATTTCTCACAACAGAAAATTTTCCAACAATTTCAAAACAGAGGAAGGAAGAAGTAGAGAATGTGAAAACAAGCAAATAGGAAGCTGTGGTGAATAATTATAATCAGATGAGCTTTGAAGTTTAGCAAACTCTGTCTACTTAACTGCATTTACAGTAATACTCTAATGAACCATCTTAGTCTCTTAACTGTGTTAGACCTGTCTGTGAGGTTTCTGCTGTCGCTATTTTGACTTCACAACACTTTCATCCAAGACTTCTCTACAATAACATCATCCTGAGGTATGTTGAAATTTTGTCTTGGTTTAGGCATGTGTAAGAATGACGGAGTCACAGCATTTATCACTGCATTTTGTTTTATGTTGTTATTTTTGAGTCAAAAAACAGCAGGCAGACTATAGTTTATCAACAAATTTACACATTCTCTTACATAGTATTTAAAACACATAAATTTTACATTAATTTACAGTATCTGAAAAACATAAAGGCTTTCATAGTGATACGTTATAGTGTCGAGATCAAGATTCATTGGTATTACTATAAACAGGTACTTATCTCATGCACGTATCTCACACTTACAGAGTAATTGATGTTTTAGTAGAAATGATCACTGTACGATGACTACCATTCGCACATCCTCCATCAATCATTCATAAAAGGGTTGTTGCAGTTAATATTCCTCAGGAGAATCTTGGTGTTGATGATGTAAACCTACTACAGTTTCATTCAGGACTGATAATGGATCTCATTTTTTTCCTTGGAAAAAAAGAAGCTTGCCATGGGGCACTTGAGCGTGTCACGGCCTGCCCCAGGCGGCCTGTTGCCTCTCCAACAACAACATTTACTTAGAAAAACATGGAAAGGGTTGTGGGAAGATCAAAGAAAATCTTGGAAAAAAGAAGAGTGAGCAATCAGGTTCATGTAAATTATAATGTAACACAGCAGGTGTTTACTCACCTAAGACATAAAGATTGGTCTTCAGGAGAAATTGACTGAAAAATTCAGTGATTGTATAGATGAATTATTCTGTGTAATCATATTTTAGCAAACAATCAGTCAAAATAGATTTTGTTTATGACATACAATGGGGTCCAAAAGTTTGACATCACTAGTCTGTTTCCATTATGCTTCTATTTTGCTTCAGTTTTTTTTAAATTTACTCTGTGTTCCAAATTATTATGCAAGTGACGTATCATGGGATTTCAGGTGATTTTTTTTGTCATTCCTGTGTCTCAAACATAATTTTGTATTGTAGTTTTCAAAAGACAGGGTGTATCATAGTAAGAAGCAATGAAGAACTGTAGAAAGGAGTAGGTGTTAGTGGGATCTTTCTGTCACATGACAGTTCTGCTGTTCATAATTTTTGTTTTCCTTTTGCATACAGACAACAGCTGCTCATAATGTATGTGTGTGTGCTTTTTAAATGTATAAACAGTGTCGGACAATGCATATGGATTGTATTATAAGACAATTTGAAGCTCCTGGGAAATGAAAAAATAAAATTAAGCAGACATATGGAAATGTTTTACTAAATACAGACAAAAAATGAGGAACATGGTATATTTACCGACATACGATCGAATATGATTGAATAATTAATGGCCGACTTGTTGAAAATTGAGAGAAAAAGACCTGTGAGCTATGGGTGTGGATCAAGAACCATGAGATTCATCTTTTAAAAGAGAAGTTATTCAGGTTTGTTTTTGACAACTTAATTGTTATTTATGTGTAAAACTTTTTCTTTAATGAGGGAAAATTTACTTGGTGAACCTTTAAATAAAGTAAGTGAATAATACAAGAAAAATGATGAGATTATTAACTAGTTAGTCACAATAATGTATTACTAATGCATAAGGAACATTCATTAAACCTGTAATGCCATACGGTCGATAATTTTATTGACTGAACAACTTCCTGAAGTTTCTGGAACCTCAACGTGCGAGAACAGGTGTGGTCCTATTGCAGAATGTGACTAGATTATGACACTAGGGAAAACTCTTTACTGGAAAGTCATAACGTTAAAATGACGCAATGTTGAAGTTTTTATGTGAATGGTCAAAGGTGGTATTAAGGATTGGAGCCTCACTCAACAGTAAGCATCAGGTTAGTTTTATTACTGCTGTAGTTGTTTCCAAACATGTTTTTGTTATTTCACATTTAACGAAGGCTATCATAGGTGTAGCAAATTAGCTCAAAATAAATATGATAATTAATCATAACTAAGTATAATTAATTATAAATATTTGGATCAGTTAATAAAATTAACTTAATGTAATAAAATTAATATTACAATCAATTAACCTGTTTGGCCAATGAACACTCAGTGGCTGCACAAGCCTGGCACAAACTTAGAGTTCCTTAGAAGCTTCTTAGAAGCTAGCTAGAGTCTTTGTTCTGTAGCAAGATATTAGTATAAGACATTGGATTGGATGTTTGAGAGAAAAACCTTCTAGATTCATATAATACTGATGTGTCACAGAGTGAGAAACATGTAACATTAATTAACAAATAGGAAACAGAAGCTGGAGTCCGTAGATACCAAACATGCTACCCATGTGATTTTAGTTAACCATAAATTTTCAACTCCGAAACATTAATACCAAAATAGTTCAAAAGAGAGAATTAATACATAGAATAAACCCTATAAAAGGAAAGTCAGGAGATGGGAAAATTGGATACATGTTTATACATTTCTCAAGTGGTTATATATAGAATATATAGGATTACGAGGGTTTATTTGTCCTTCTCAGAAAGAATGAAGTCAGAGTCACTAGTTTCTGCAAAATTCTTTCTGATCGTAAAAGTTCTTATCAGTTTTCCTGTGTCCTGTATCAGGATACCTAGTTCTGCCTGTGTGTTAGCTACGTTAAGGATGCTAGTTGCAGTTTTGGGGGGATGGGTTCACAGAACTTTGTGGGAGGGAGTTTCTGGATAATTCATTAAATATAATGAATAATTGTGTGTCTGATTGGTCCAGACGTTACATAGGTATGATTTATACTTTTTGTGTGTGTGATGTCATACAATATTTTAAAGGCAACCATGCCTTAATAATATAATTCCTCCATTATAGTTAATCATTTGCTGAGGTCTGATTGCATGACAACTTCTGTTCACTGTGAGATAAGACAATGTATAAGTATATGTCATCAGAGCCTAAGGATCCATAATCAAGGGGACAGACAGGAAGAACAGAGACAGATTGAAGGTACCCTGAATGTAGAAGGTAAGAAGGTCTATTATATAATTATATACATTCTATTCTATTCTATTCTGTTCTATATGATGAATACATTTCATTAGCATATATATATATATGCTATTTTTTTTTAATATATAAATTATATATTAAAAATTTTATTCTTCTTGACTCAGATGATCATGAAGTCATCTGTGCCTGTCGTGGCCCTGATCGCACTAGTGGTGTCCAGGGTGCAGGCATTTGTGTCAGTTGGGGGTAGCGGAAACACCCATGTGACCATTACTGGTCATGCTGTGATGGCAAAGATCCACGAGGTGTGTGAAGCAGTGGCTGAATCAGAAGGAAGAGAATTCAATCCAACGGTGAGTTTGTGTACAAGCAGCAGGGGTGTTTCCTCCAAGGAGGCAAGGGAGGCAGTGAAAAAATACTATAATATTTACTATAGTAAATTGTAGTATACTGTATATTATATATATATATATATATATATATATATATATATATTATAGTATTTACAACACTTTCTTAATGCTACAGCATACTGTAGTATTAACTAGTGAATCGATAAACTGTAATTACTACTGTTGTATACTTTAGTTTTTACTACAGTAAACTAGTGTATTGTAGTATAATATACCCTATAGTTGTAGAAAACTTAGTACAGTATTGGGTAAAAATGATTTGTTCACGCGATAAATCCTCTTGTGATAAATGTCTTGTTTTCGTGCACGTTCTCATTGGACATGAATGAAGGCAATGATGGCGTTAATGGGAAGACTAATTAAAAAGTAATCAATTTCACCGCTTTATGTCACGTCAAATTCAAACTTAAAATGGCCTGAAAACATGATGACTAGTGATTAGTGAGCAATCAGCTTGGGGAAATTAAAGGTACATCTTGTCTGTCTGTGACCAGTGTGTGCCAGCTTTATGATTGCTGAAAATAAGTTGGCCATTAAAAAGAAAAGCTGAACATTAGTTCACAATTAAAATATATATATATATATATATATATATATATAGTGTAAATTGTTACTGCTTTTAGTTATTATTTTGGAATAAATGTAAAAATGTGTAAAAACACTAACTCATACATAATTCATTACGTAGTTATTGCAAAAAAAAAAAAAGAAGCAAAATAGCAATGTACTTGGTTTCTCTTTTTTGTGTAATGCTTATTTAACCAGGAAAATTTGTTTTGTTTTGAGAAATGTCATGTCTACTCAAAATGATGACAAATAACTTTTTCCACTTTAACACAGGGCTCATCACCTGAAGAGGTGCTACGTGCATGTCTGGGCACGGCCACAGGTGAGGTTTCAGGAGCCAAGTTTCGCACGGCACTGAATCAGATCTACATGCAGAATGGATTTGTGGACCGTGATTTCATGGGCAGTGCACCACACCACTTCAACAATGAGGCCTTCACTGAGGGGCGCAACCTCATCATTCAGGGGACTGCAGCCATTAAAGCGAATGTCCGTACAGACAACCTTCAGTCTGCCAGAGAAACACTGGGGCGAGTGTGTCACACACTGCAGGTGGGTGAGAGGGGAGTCATTGACTATGACAAGCATATTGCTACAAAATTGCTCAAGAACATGGTTTACTCATTAACTATTTGTCAACACATTTATATAGTTATTATAAGAAATGTTTTTGTTTATGGTTGTCACATGTTTCTCTAAAAGATTTTCTAGCAAATCAAAAAAGAAGCTGCAGTCTTTAACTGTTTTTGGTTAAAAATTATCCAAAATCAATTTTTGCAAGTACATAACCAGCCAGTGTTCAAAACTATCTCCTTACCTTAGCCCGATTCACAACATTAAGCTTGTAATAATTTAATAAGCTTGTAAAGCTTTAAGCTTTCAATATTAATATTATTTTAAACATCCAGTCAACAATATTTGTCAATTACTTCTGTTAAAAATACAGTGTACCTATTAAGCCCACCAAAATCTAAGTTTAGGTGTTTTTCATAGATATTGACATGGTTTATAAGAAAAATCATTTGTTAAAATGCAAAATTTATCTCTCATTTTAAAATTTATTCATTACTAGATTAATTTTATTCATAAAATTAAGATATTTTATGACATTCTTAATTACAAGAAAATGCTTTCTTTATCATAATTTATTAGAAGAAATGCTTTTGTTTCTGGTTGTCACATGTTTCTCTAAAAATGTCAAATACAAAAAACAAGCTTTGAATATTAATATTATGTAAAACATTCAGTTAAGAATATTTGTCAGCACATTTACTATACTTCTATTGAAAATACAGTAAGGACTTACAACACATGCATGTGCGTAAAAAAGTCATTTTCATAAACAACCATAAACAAAAGCATTTCTTTATTATAAGAGTAAATATAACGTAAGCTTTAATATCATTAATATTATGTTATGCATTCATTTTAATTCATGTTTTTTTTTTTTTTCAGGATTTTTACAGCCACAGTAACTGGGTTGAATTAGGGAACAAAAGTCCATATGTCAACCTCATCAGACCGGATCTCAACATTGAGAACATTGCAGGTAGATAAACCAGTGGGTGTGATTTATGAGAGAGACTCATTTGTGGAAAATAAATGCAATTACACCATTCTTTTAGTGCTGACATGTCCAATGTTCATGTGTAAATAGCTCCTAATAATCAATGTTTCAAATGAAAATTGGAGATAAGTGAACAGGTGACTTGGTGCATAGCTGATAACAGGTTACATCGGAGAGTACACATCATATTGTATGAGATTAATCTACAAACCCCATTTCCAGAAAAGTTGGGACGTTTTGTGAAATGCAATAAGAATCTGTGATTTGTTAATTCTCTTTAACCTTTATTTAATTAACAAAAGTACAAAGAAAAGATTTCCAATGTTTTCACTGGCCAAATTAATTGTATTTTGTAAATATAAACAAATTTTGATTTTGATGGCTGCAACACACTCCAAAAAAGTTGTGACAGGGGCACGTTTAAGACTGTGTCACATCACCTTTCCTTTTAATTACACTTTTTAATCATCTGGGAATTGAGGATACTAATTGGTGAAGTTTTTCAAGCAAGATTTTTGTCCAATCTCGCTTGATACAAAACTTAAGCTGCTCAACACTCTGTGGTCATCGCTGTCTGATTCCTTTTTTCATGATGGCCCATACATTTTCAATAGGAGTCACATCTGATGGCCAGTCAGTCATATCCACATGTGTCTATGAAATCATGCTGTTGTATCACATGCAGAATGAGACCTGACATTGTCTTGATCTAATAACCATGGACTTCCCATGAAAGATGTCATCCTGATGGCAGTATATGTCTCTGTACAATCCCAATATATGCCTCCACGTCAATGGTATCTTCACACATTTGCGAGTCACCCATGCTGTTTGCACTGATTTGTCTGACAATTATCTCATGACCCGTGAGACATCTCATGATCTCATGAGCCATGACCCGTCTTTGCTGGCAAAGACTGAGATGCTCCTTTTAAACCCAATCACGATAGTCTGACCAATTACCAGTTTACCTGCTTATTGAGGACTGTTTCAAAATGTTAGTTACGTATGTAACTGTGGTTATGTGAGTAGTGGATGACCACCAGGGCAGTGCTTTGTAGTGAGTGTTCTCTTTGCGGTTGCTGCTGATCGAGTGTTGTATACCAAAAATGAAACCTCGTGACACCTGTGTGTGACAGGGCAGTGCTTCGTAGTGGATGACGTGTACCCACAACGTCATGAGGAGTGGCTCCCGTATGGTTCTTACTCCTGGGACAGAACTGCTGATGCCAGATTGGTGGATGAGGCAACATTCATTCTATAAAAACGAGAGAATGTACAGGGAGATGACCATGTGGCCGCAGCACAAATTTCTGATAAGGGAACTCCTTTAAGAGCAGCCCATGATGAGGACCTTGGGCAAGAATGTTGGGTTAGGTCTTAGCAGCTGTGTCTGCCATACCCCATTGGAGACATGATGGGCTGACAGAAAGAGCATGTAACTCACTGACACGCTTGGCCGTTGACACGGCAAGGAGAAATGCAGTCTTTAGCGAGAGCCATTTAATGGGGGCCTGACCAAGGGGCACAAAAGGGGTCCCACAAAGGAAGTTCAGAACTGTGGGAAGATCCCATGGTGGTGCTCCAGCTAATCGGGGTGGACGTAGCCTCCTCACTCCCTTGAGAAAGGCCACAAGTAGATGGTGTGAGCCCAGTGAGGAACCATCAGTGAAGTCTCGATGACTAGAGATTGCAGCTACGTAGACCTTAAGAGTGGATGCCGACTGTCCTGCTTCAAACAGTGACTGTAAGAATGTGAGTACTGACTCAACTGGACAAGATAGTGGATTCAACTCTCTGGATCTTGTCCAGTAGTGCATGGATGAGAGGGATTGGTGGAAAAGCGTACAGCAATAGGTCTGGCCAGTTGTGTGCAAAAGCATCCTGCCCGAGTGTCCTGATCGTGTTCCGAGAACCATAGATGGCAGTGAGTTGTATCTGCGGAGGCAAACAGATCCACGTGTGCCCTGCCAAATATTTCCCATATGCCCCTTACAACCTCCGGGTGCAGTCTCCAGCAGCCAGGGTTCAGTGCATTGCGAGACAAGGCATCCGCTGTGCTGTTTTTCACACCTGCCAAGTGCATTGCTTTCAGAGAGAGAAATCTGGGATGTGCCCATGTCCAGAGCTCCTGTGCTAGAGCAAGTAGTGCTGGTGATCTTGGGCCCCCAAAGTGGTTTACATGAAACACAGTGCATAGGTTGTCCGTGTGCACAAGTATATGACGACCTTGTAGGACAGGCAGGAAATGTTTTAGTGCATGCAGAACTGCCCGCATCTCGAGCAGGTTTATATGCTCCTTTGTCCTCTGCATTGACCACTCGCCCCGGACTCCTCTGTGGCGCCAAACTGCACCCCAGCCAGTCTTGGAGGCATCTGTCATTATTACTTTTCTGCGTGATGAAAGCTGTCCCATGGCTATTCCGGATAGGAGGAAGTTCCTTGACTGCCACCTCTGAAGAGTAGTCAAGCAATCTCGAGAGATAAGCACTAGGGAATGTCTGTGAAGTACAGGGTCTAAACACAGCGCTGTTAGCCACATCTGTAAAGGTCTGACGTGAAGTTTCCCAAATGCCTCAACATTTGCTGCTGCCGTAAGCAGTCCCTGTAGACGCAGTAAGGTTAGGTAGGGCACTCGTGACCCTAGTCTCAGTTTCTTGATTAATGTCATGACAGCCTGAGCACGATACAGTGGTGATGAGACCATCATAGTCTGGGAGTCCAGTACCATCCCTATGAACTAAGACCTTTGTGAGGGAGTCAGACTGCTTTTCTCTTTGTTTACTGTGAGCCCCAGAGCCTGTGCATGCCTTAAGAGTATGCATGAATCATTGATGGCCTGTTCTCTCGAGGGGGCGCACATTAGCCAATCGTCCAGGTATGGTAAAATATTTAATCCCTGAATCATCAGGGGTGTCAGGGCTGCTTGGATGCACCTGGTGAATATTCTTGGAGCCAGTGACAGACCAAGTGGAAGGACCTTGAACTGGTATATTGTGCCCAGTGTGGTACATCCCGTTGTCAAAAGTCTGACGCTGAGGCGGGTACCATGCCAACTGTTGCTGGGGGGGCTGGTGTGGCAGCCGTGCTCAGTATTCACGGTTAATAAATGTAGTGTTGGGGTGGTGTGATTGCCTGACTTCTCTAGGGTAGGGAAACTGAGAGAAGCCTGGGTAGCTAGCAGTGGGCACTGGGGGTTGAAATTGAAAGGTTCTACGCATGCTCTCCTGTTGCCGTGTTTCAGCCAATAAGGCACGACGGTCCAGGGCATCTTTTACTGCTGGTCCGAACACATGGCCTGGAACAAGGGGCAAGGCCCGGATTATGTTGCTACAAGCATCTGGTAAGGGTGTCTGAGCAAGCCATACTTGGTGGCGGCCACGCAACAATGTGCCTACCAGCCTGCCTAAATCTTGGGCCATATAGCCCATTGTCTGCAATGCTGTACTCAAGAGATCCTCCTGAGTCATCTCTTCTCCCCTGCCTGATAAAGAAGTTTGCATCGCCAGTAGCAAGTGAGCCAGTGAATTAGAAAGCCGGCCCACCTGTGTTTTTGTGTTGTGAGCCTTGACAATGAGGTCACCTGTGCCTCTACATTCAGCACTGGGGCAACATGGGTTTGGACGTAGTGCCTCATCTGGAGAAACTACCAGCGCAGCCACGCACAGTTCTACCACAGGCATGTTAGCAAGCCCGCTTTTCTCTGCCTCCTCCATATTTGACAATGTGTGTACTGCTGGGTTCACTCGCATTCTGTGAATCTGAACCTAAGGCTGATAAATATTCAGCAACAAAGTCTTTCCAAACCGGCACAGAGAAATCTTTTGTCGTTGTCGTCCTAAAGAGGGCACTGGATCCTGCTGCTTGAGCAGGCGGAGTATCTAGGTCCAGTTTCGCAAGAGCTACTCTTATAGTGGTGCAGCGGACCTGCATGGCTTTCTGTAGTATCTAGTGATGTCTGTGAGCTGCCACTAAAATCCTGAGATGCCGTAGCTGACTGTGGCTCAATGGTTGGTACAAACTGTGCACTAGACTCAGGGTCTTGATGGACACCTGCTGGACTGTTCTGGAATGTAGTATTTGATGCTGCTGTAGAGATTATATCATAATCCTCATAAAACCTGTCAACAGGCTCAGTATTTTCTGCTAGAATGCTAACAGGGTTCTTATTCAGTGATAGCAAGAGACTTTTTATCTGTTCCATGTCAGATGACAGACTTTCTACTTGCTGCGCTAGTCCATGTGTAGACTTTCTTTTCTTATGAGGTCTCTCAGTCTCCTCTTTTGTGTGGCGTTTAGCAGATTTCTTCTCCTTATGTAAAGGTCTAGCCACTGTGTCATCCTCTCCACCAGTAATGCTCACTAGCCTATCTTGTCTCTGGGCCACTGACATTATAGAATAGTCCAGACAAGGATTTGTGAGCGCCTCACGGAGGTGATCCAACCCTAAGCATGATGGGCATAGTTGATGGCCATCATACAGCTCCATTGTATTAGAGCATTGGGCACACTGTCCTAGTCCATCCATAGTCTCAATAATATAAATAATCTCTCAATAATCTAAATAGTTTCTTCACCTTGAAAATTTACTATAATCTATATCCAAATTAGATTAATAATTTTAGACTACCTAATTGAAAAGCGAGAATAGGAGAAAAATATATATATAATAATAATACTAATACTAATAATAATAATAATAATTATTATTATTAATAGAAATAATATCTCTTTTAATCACTCAATATTCTAAGCAAATTTACCAAGCATACAACACAACAACTGTGACGGCTCGCTGCCGAGCAACACTCAAAGCAGAGCCGTCAAGCACTTGTGTTTGAGCTGTAGCTCGCCCACTACCGCAAACGGTAACCGCAAAGAGAACATCCACTACGAAGCACTGCCCTGGCGGTAAGGAGATACGAAACATAACAGTTTAACTTGGATATTCTATAAACTTTTCACTTTTATTATGCTTCTGTACCAACTATTTCGGAGTGAGTTGTAGCCATCAAAATCAAAATTTGTTTATATTTACAAAATACAATTAAGAAAAAATCGGAAATATTTTTTTTGTACTTTTGTCAGCTAAATAAAGGTTAAATAGAATTAACAAATCACAGATTCCTGTTTTTATTGCATTTTACAAAATGTCCCAACTTTTTTGGAAATGGGGTTTGTATGTTGACTGTTTCTAAACAGCAAATAAGTAAATTGAGTGCATGTTTGTGATTTATGTGTGTTGTATACTGCTGTAGATGGAATGCATGTGTATTTGTTAATGTGCAGACGTTGCAATGCCAACATGCAGTGACTGTGCCAGTGGTACCTGTCCAAACCAGCTGCTGCCTGCTATTCTGAGTGGGAAGTTCCTCACTTCAGGATACATGGGCTTGTTCTCCACTGACAAACCTCAAGGTGAGGAGACATAGGTTTATACCAGAAGACACGCATGGGCATACATACTGTAAAAAATTTAAGCTGAACTTAAAATGTTTCAGTAACTACTTCCACTGTTTTTTTTTTTTTTTAGCTAACTGATTAACTTACAACAAATGTTGGAGTTTAATCAGCTTCCTAGAAGGATTGGTTTTAAATGGTCATGTGTAAACAACTGAAACATGTTGTTGTAACTAGGATGTTAATGGTACGGTTGTGGCTCAACTCATTTCTTAACACGTCTTTCCAATATTACACAATGCAACAAAATCAATTTGATATATTGTGTTCATAAGGTGAGAAATGGTTTTAATTAAGCAAGGTCCAACTTTACCAAAGGGAACACTAACTGTGACAACACAAAATTAATTTATTTGCTTTTAAGTTTTTTTTTTCTAAATATACTATTTATAACAAAACTTAATCAAAAGCAATAAAAGCAGAGCTAAAACATTTAGTAGTTCACAACTTAACTTAGTAGTGTAAGCAGAGGCTGTATTAACCAAAGCATTTCTACCTTTTTACCAAATTTTAAAAACATTAACAGATATTTCAAAATGCCTTTGACAGTTAAAAAATAAGATATGAGCTGCATTTCCCCACTTAAGAAACATTTTAATAGTGATTAGAAGTGGAAAAAGGGAGAGATAACTAAGTTTAAAAATATTGTTAATTGTTACAATTTCATTATTTGTCTTTTATGCTTGTGTGAAAGGTAAATGTAGTCATGGTGGAGAGACTGATCTCAGCAGTACCCAGAATCCTCGAGGTGGGATCAGTAAAGATGAACGCCATTCCTATAATGCTGATCTACACAATAATGCTGTGAACCTGGCATCTGAAGCCACCCTGGAGCTGCTGGAGGACATCCGTGGAGCTATAGGAAACAAGGACTACCTTCGGTATGGGGATACATTCCTTATATATCCTGAGACAAACTTTCTTAAACATTTAAGAGATATTATTACTTGCAAAGCTGTGAGCAAAATGCCATGTTTTCTTAACAACTTGTTTTCTACAGTACTGTTCAAAAGTTTGGGGTCAGTAATTTTTTTTTTTCAAAGAAATTAATACTTTTACTCAGCAAGGGCACATTAAATTGACATTTACAATTAGAATGATGATTTATGAAGGATCATGTGAGCCCGTTCCAGAGTCTCGTCCCAAGATGGCCGACATTCCAGAGCAGGGGTGTCCAAACTTTTTTAAAAGGGGGCCAGATTCGATGTCGTGGACATATCTGGGGGTTCCTTTTCTATATATATATATATATATATATATATATATATATATATATCAGTGGCGTGCAGTGGTGTTGTGAAATGAGGAGGCACAATTTTTATTTATTTATGAATCAATGTAAATTCATGTGCATTACTCTTAATGTTGACACATCTTCCTTGTTAAATGAACATTACTTTACATTACATCAGAAAAGAAAAAAAGAAACCAAATACAATTCTATTTTGTAATTTTACATTAACAATGTATTGTAATATATGTTCTATTTATCAAAACCAGTCAATCTCATCAAGTTAGTGTTTTAAGCATTTCTACATTCATTCCAAAATAATAACTAAAGGCAATAATAATTTAAACAATATATTATATTTGTGTATTGATGTTTTTCTTTTTAATTGTCAACTCAGGCTATTTTGGATCATCAGTCATGCTCCGTAAACACCGTCTGTCACAGACACAAAGATGTATTTTTAATTTCACCAAGCTGATTGCACTAAAAAAAAAACCCGCAGTCATCATGTTTTCAGTCCATTTCAAGTTTGATTTTGACGTGACATAAAGCAGTGATATCTAACTGGGTGATCTGTTTACTTACTTTTCAATTAGTCTTCCCATTGACGCCATTATTTGTTCATTCAAACTGACGCGCGGAACGTGCACGTAAACAAGAGGCGGGATTTATCGCACAAACCAATCATATCCAATCATAACCAATTACATCCAATCATAGCGCGATGGAGACATTGCCTCCTCTCACGTGACTTTCCCCCCATTCATTCTCAATTACCCCCCACAAAACCCACCGCACGCCGGGGGTCTGATCATAGATATACATAATAAAGGCTAGATGTCTCGTCCGCGCTGCTGGCCAATGGAGGTCGACGTCCGCACCTGGCGGCCATCTTGTCACAGTCAGCTCGCTCACTCGTAACATTGTGTTTTAATGGTGCATGTACTTTTTAAATAATCATAACTTGCTCAATTTTCTACCGATTTTCAAACTGTTTGGTTTGTTATAAACGTCAGAGATGTACTTATGACACTGCATACTTATGAATAATTATAACCATGGAATTCCATATGAAAATAACATTGAACAGAACAGATAGGTGCAATGAATATACACACGCACAAGGTATTTATGTTAAATCAATATATATGGCATCTTCTCCTATAAAGCCAGCAATTTCCTGTATCATAATGTAAGATGTTTTTAACAAACCAAACCGATTGGAAATCATGTGCAACTTAAGTTATATTGAAAAGAAAGAGCAATTCTGCCTCTCCCACTGATGTAAAATTGCTGGGTAGCAGCTAAACTGTAACTACTAGGTCTCACTCAAAGCTTCTTGTTATTAGCCAGCTAATAACTACAAACACATCCACAAAGATTGTAATTTAGACAAAAGATTAGTTGTCATGAAATCGTTATTGGTGTCAGTAAAACCTGTATAATTGAACAGCTCGATTGTGGTCTCAGCCTTGATAACTTGCGCAAGTAGCCGTGATACACAACTATGCTGCACGATTAAGTCGTTTTTCGAAAAGAAAAGCTGCAATTTCAACATGTTCAAGCATCCAGAATTATAGCCACGTTAATAATGTTTGTAAGAAACCAATCCATTTGTAAATCCGTCAAGATTTCAGCGAGATAAGAGTATTTGTGTTCGTGCAGATCGCTCACCTTACATCAGGTACCACAGAGGCCGACAGAAAGCTTGCCTGTGACAAGATGGCCACCGGTGATGACGTTAGAGACTCCGCCGTAAGACATCTAGCCTTTATTATGTATATCTATGGGTCTGATGGTTTTCTATGGTTTTCTATGAGTGGAAAGGGAGGCATGACTCCTGCTGTAACGTTACCTGCGGGTGTCGCTGTTGGGCAGTGTTCCTTAAGAAATACGAGTGACTTGCGCTCTTTTTAATGTCATAATTTGTAATATTTGTGTATGTTAGGCCTATATGTTTTGTTTCTTGAAAACATGACAGATTTGACAAGCTTGAGCTGACAGTAGTTTGAGATAGGACACAGATGCAAATTTAATACACAAACAATATCTATAAAACTTTTAACAACCTCGTTTTTAAAGGGTGAAATTTAAATATTATTACTGAGTTAGAACTCTATTCTTATTTAAATTAAAAGTACTCTAATTAGATCACCGCAGGTAAAACCACACATGGCACCTCACTACATGGTAAAAAGTAAAAACATTGTTTCTATTTCTAGAATGGCTTTAAGGTATTTAGTCTATAAACACATTTAATATAAATACGAATGCACAAAACTGCACGTTTATGACAAAAATAGTCTGTAATTTGGCCTTTTATTGGCATTTAAGTCATGTCTACATTAAAAATTAAATAAAATAAGATATTAACCTACATTTCTGACAAAATACCACGGTTACAGTTTGTGTTACCACAGTAAATCCATGATTAAATGTTGTTGAATTGTTGGTTGAAAAGTATTGTAACTGGATCGGCTCAGTGTTTCTCTTGATTTGCACGTTAGTGTTGTTGATTAAGTCAGCGCTGTTTTAACTGGCTTTAAACTGAATTAAATCACATAGAGATTTGCAGCTAGTACCGAAGACCTCAACACCGAACTCGAACACTTCACACTGGCTGTTTAGTGGTCGTGTGATCGAGACACTCAGCAAGTAAACACACTTGTGAGCTCATGAATCGCGCAGTGCGCACTAGTAGCGCTGTTTCGTTCCGCTTTTGGCGCGTTAATTTTTCCCCTGGCCTAAAATCTAGTACTGCCACCTTGTGTTGACATTGTGAAACTGCACGATTTGTAAATTATGCATGGCGGGCCACACATAATATATTTTAATAGACAAGCTGCAGGCCGCTTAAAATTCATTCCCGGGGCGCATTTGGCCCGCGGGCCGTAGTTTGGACACCCCTGTTCCAGAGCCTCGTCCCACGATGGCTGCCATTCCAGAGCCTTGTCCCAAGATGACTGCAGATCCTGAGTTCAACCCTGAGACTGCTCCAGTTCCCGAGTTTAGCTCTGAGATGGCTTCTGTTCCCAAGTTTAGCCCAGAGATGGCTTCTGCTCCCAAACTCAGCCTAGAAATGGCTTCAACTTCAGAACACTGCCTAATTATGGCACTAGCTTTTGTGTGTATCTGGGCTGCAGACACAATAGCGCCTAGCCCTAAGCCCGCTTCAACCCTAGAGCTTAGCCCAGAACCCTCGTCAGCCCCAGAGTCTTCAGCCAAGATGGCCGCCTCCACGCCTGAGCCCTCAGCCAAGATGGCTGCCTCCACGCCTAAACCCTCAGCCAAGATGGCCGCCTCCCTGCTGAGCCCTCAGCCAAGATGGCCGCCTCCACGCCTGAGCACTCAGCCAAGATGGCCACACCTACCCGCTACCCATCCGCGGCCAAGGAGGCCGTCCCTGAACTGCTGGCTCCACCCTGGACACTTGCATGGTCGGCACCACCCTGGAGGCTTCTTAATCTGCCAGCGCTGCCCTGCTCACCAGCTGGTGAGCCCCAGGACTCCAGGGTGCCCACCCTCCCTCCCTCCCTGGTTGGACTCTCTAGGAGTTTCTTTTGCTCCACGCCCTCCTCCAGAGCCCTGCCCTCCCTCATCATTTGAGCTATCCGTGTACGGCGTGAGGACGCGCCTTTTCAGGAGGGGGCATATTGTCACGTTTCAGTTTGTGCTTGGACTTTCAGTTTGTATTTTGATTCGACCAACCCCAAACTTTTGAACATGTATGTAGCGTTCTTAATTTGTAAGTCTAAATAATGTATATAACTATAAATGTAATGTGAATGCATTGTTCACATTTAAAATCCATTAACCAGAATAACTATTTTTTCCTTCCACCAGGCTGATGGGTATTGCACGATCTGCAGTGCTAGCTTTTGTGATTGACACCACAGGCAGTATGTCAGACGACATTGCAGAAGCCAAGAGAGTCGCCTTCAACATCATTGACAGTAAGAAAGGAACTCAAGATGAACCATCTGAATATATTCTGGTGCCGTTTAATGATCCAGGTAAGTGCAAAAAGGATTTCCGTTAAGCTTTGAAATACATAGCACATAGAAATATTTGGTAAAAATAATACTTTTAATTACACTGAATTGTTTTTATTGATAATTTTCATTCTTGAATTCAATTTAAAATAGGTTTATTTAATCGCAACATTTGTTCGTCGTCTTGGGGTTTTTCCCCACTGAGTTTATTGTAATTGAGAGAATTTGTTGTTGTAAAATTCTGCTTTAGAATTTGACCAAAATTAGGTACTTTTTGGAACAGCACTTCATGTTGATAATGTGCCTATAAAGTGCCTTAATATGTTTCCTCTGTAGGCAGCTCACTAGGACTTGGAAAAGAGCAATGATGTACTTTTTTTACTCTTATTATTGCAAAAGTGATCTAGTTTTTTCAGATACAATTCATATGAATTTGCAGATTTTGGACCACTAATAAGAACCACAGACCCAGATGTAATGAAGTCAGAGATCTCCAAGATCAAAGCTGATGGAGGAGGAGACACACCAGAAATGTGCCTGTCAGGACTTCAGGTACTGTGTCCCCAGGTGAAAAAAGTACACTTCCATAATGTGCTTAAAGTGCTCTATTTTCGCGCACTAATTTTGTTCTTAATATACTAAAAATTCTTCTTTAGTACTTCTTAAGATAATCTTAAGAACATCTAAGTGTACTCAACTGTGCTATTTTGAGACACCATGAATATGAACTAAAATGTGCTTTTAACATACTATCTCTGTATTTAAAAAAAATTATTTAGTTACCACTTGTAGTACACTTGAACCCATCTTTCATACACTAGTAGTGTATGAAACATTTTAGTTCATATTTGTGGCGTCTCAAAATATCACAGTTGAGTACACTTAGATGTTCTTAAGATAATCTTAATTTTTAGTATATTAAGTACAAAATTAGTGCACAAAAATAGAGCACTTTGTACATTATGGAAGTGTACATTTTTTCCCACCTGGGTCATGTGGTCTTTCAGCTAGTAAGCTCAATCGTCATCTGAATAGCAACCACAATAGTCTGTAGTCAAAACTAATAAATATTAGAATATTGTAAAGAATATTATTGAGAATATGTGAACCTTCATCCACAACTAAATTGACTGTATTAAGATTCATTCTTTGTTTGGTCAAAACACTAAAAGGCATTCAGTTTTTATTGACCACCCTTCATGGTTCTTCTTTCTAACATTCTGTCTTTCCCACAGTTGGCTCTGACAGGTGCTCCCTCCTCCTCGCATATATATGTGTTTACTGACGCTCCACCTAAAGATACACACCTGGAGAAAACCATCACCGCCCTCATCCGCAGCACCAAGTCTACGGTAAACTGTCCATCATTTTTTCACTTTCAGTCTTTGCCATCAACATTTTCACCACCTCTCCATTAGTTTCCCACTTTTCCATCTCTCACCCTCTTTTCAGGTGTCTTTCTTCATGACGACATCAAGGAGGAAGAGAAGGGCATTGAATGCGCGGTCAGACTTTCAGGTGTATTATGACATGGCCTTGGCCTCTGGTGGACAAGCCATTGAGGTCTCCAAGTCCAGCATCTCTCAAGCTACTGATATCATTGTTGATACCTCTACTTCAGCCCTGGTATGATCAGCGTCTTATAGTCATTTTGAAATTGTAAAGATCTCACAAACCAAACAGTTATGCCAGCTTACTGACATAAATGAGTAAAGCCAAAGTTTTTTCCTTGCAAATGTTTGCACACTGTCTTCTTCTGTCAGGTGACAATTCTTCAGCGCTCCAGAGATCCAGGACGTGTGGAGAGTTTCTCTTTCCTACTGGATGAGTCTGTGTCCAACACTACCATCTACATCACAGGAAGTAGCCTGACATTCAACCTACGCAGCCCGACAGGTAAACTCAGAGGCACTTTTAGTAGAATGCGAACCACATATTGGGCAAATCCCAACCGGAAGTGAGCATAATGAAGCCGTTTACAATGCACTTAGCAAAGGGAGCAATGAAAGACCATGTAATTTTCTCATTAGCTTCACAAGGAATGTTACCACGACAACGCTAGGAAGTGACAACAGGAAAATCTCATTATTGCTGTTAATATGATACAAATAAATGTACATTAATAAGTTTTTAAAAATGTTTTGTGTGTGTGTGTGTGTGTTCCCAATCTTCTCTTAACTTTATAAGTTAAACATATAAAGCATTAAAGACGTTTCTTACCTATGAAACTCTTTTAATGAAATGAAATGCATGACGAAAATCTGTGTAATATCACAACAAAACAAAACAAGTTGAATTATACTGTTTGTATGTTAACTCCAACTCTTCTGCCATATCTAGATTTAAAATGAATTGCAAAGACTTGTCACTTTGGGTCACATGACCATAAACTATTAAATTTACTTCCTTGAAGTGACCATTGCATGTTCCCTTCGTTAACATACTTTTGGAAGGGCCCTTCATGAAGGGATTCAGTTGTTCACTTTCATTTGGAAGGGCCCTACAAATGGCGTCCCCTTCCCGAAATGCCCTTCAAGGGTGCAAAAATGCTCTTTGGAATTTACCCATTTTCAATAATAGTTTGGAATTATTGAAAACTAAATTAAAGGATTTTTGTTAACTAAAATAAAAATGTAACTAACATAAAAATATTTTTTTTTTATAAACAAACCATTTTCATGATACAAAAATTAACTAAAATTGAATAAAAATGGAAATTAATTTTAGTTATTTTAAGTTTTGATGCATGGTAAAAATGTTTTTAAAAAATGGGGGGGAGGGATATTTGAATGAGAATTTCATCATTGAAATTTTAATGTATAAATTAGACAGTGTAGAAATACAGTGTAATTTTATATAAAATGAAATGTAAAAATACACAAAATAATTGTTTAAACTGAATTAATTTAAATACAAATTTAACAATCAACTTATTGATTATACATTTATTTTACAATTTACAGGCTCCAATAGCTGTTAAGACAAGCTGTAAAAGAAGTTATTGGAAATAAAATAGAAATAAACACTAAATTAAAAATGTAAAACTATAATGAGTTTATATTATATTTCACTGTACTCATTTGGTTGATTCTTGATTGTTATTATGAACAGCTTCAACATAAGATATCAAAGTAAGTTCCTCCACTATTATCTAATGGAATGCACTTGCTTCCAGGTGTGTCTCAATCTAACACTGTTGCCAACGGACCTCTGGGAACAATTCAGAAAGTAGGAAACCTGCAACGAATCCAATTAAATGAAACTGAGATGGGCCTGTGGCACATTGACATGACGACAACTCAGTCCTACACCATAAAAGTGATTGGTGAGCCATTATGTACATATTTAATTAACCAATGCAATACAAACGATACAAATACAATACAAATTCTTTGCCAACCTGTCTTTAGACCTTTGTAATGCAGACAGTAAAGAAACTGATTTAAATTTAAAAGAACGTGCATTTTTCAGGCCAGAGTGCGATTACATTCATCTACGACTTTGTGGAGGAATTCAAAGGACCCCATCCTGGATATGCTGCCATTGATGGGCGGCCATCAGCAGGTTTGAATTGCTGTTGTGTTTAACTAATCAATTCTTATAAAATTATTTGAAAGGAGGTGTTAAAAGATTGTTTGCTCTTTATTCAGGCTCACCGGCTAAGCTGCTACTAACGCTGTCTGGAGAGAAAGGTCCAGAGGCTCTAGAGGTGCATGAGGTTGCTCTCGTGGAGGTGTCTGGGGTCAAAGTGTCTAATGGAACCATAGAGAAAATGGGCGGTGGAGATTTCCTAGTTACTGTGAAAGAAGTGCCAGAAGGAGAGTTTGTGATATTGCTGAAAGGAAAAGACAAGACCTTCTCCAGCCTGTTCCAGAGGCAGACCACCACACAGATGTCTCAGTCCAAAGTCACTGTCAAGGTACAAACTGCATATGACACTTATTTTCAAAAACTAAGTTATTTGATCCATTATGACATTTACTCTGTTCCAAAACTTAGTGAGCTGTACCAAAAGGTAGACATGGTATCTGCCTCATAAGATAAGTCTTTTCCTCCAGATTTGAAAGAATTATTGCATATATTCTTCACAGAGAATGGCATGACATTCCCAGAATGCATTGCACTAAGTTCAGTGAAAAAATAAATAGGCTACAATAAATCAATGGTGGATGAGGGGAAAACACTGGGTTGCATTCACTAATAATTTTGCGTGGATTTTAAGTCCTGCCCTACAATTTTTTTTTTTCTTGCTCGCGAAGCCGTTTCATTTGTCACAATACAGAAGAACAGACTATCGCAACTTGTGTTTCATGCTGACTTTAAGTACTGTGTTGTTAGCTTAGCAACATGCTAACATAAAAAAATCAATCTTTTGTGGTCGAGTCTCTCATGTGGAAATTGGTCCATGAAAGTTAGAATACTTCCTTCAGAAGGCATTAGGCAGCTCACTAGTTGTTTGAACAAATCTATTTTAATTCTATGCTATTTTCTGGAATTTAATGTCTTTTTTTTTTATTTACCTCTCCATCTAGGCAATAGCAGACAGCTCCATGCTGCCAGGAGAAGAATTTAAACTAAATTTTACTGTTACAACCAATGGATCAAGTGGTACCTACACAATTCGTGCAAGAAATGACAAAGACATCACTATGACACATCCATCAACGTAATTTCTCCACTTCTCAAAGCATTCAGTGATGATTGACGTACAAGATTTTATAGCTTTTCTTATCAAAAACAAAACTCTGTGCCACAGTTCTGTTTCTTTGTCATCACAGGCTCAGTCTCGTGAGTGGCGGCAGTGCTCAAGGGACAGTGTCTCTCGCTCCTCCTGCTGATACGGTCTCAGGCACAGATGTTACGCTAACCATCGAGGCAGAGGGTCCTGGAGGAAGTGATTCTAACTATGCTGTCCTTCGCCTTTCTGTTCTCTCCAAGGTAACCTCACATGGGTTCAAACTGACTATTTCTATGTGAAATGTTATTTTTCAACAAAGCACACACCACACGAGTCATTTCAGTCATGGGTTCTGATTTTGCAGTAGTGGCGACCCAACACTGAATGAAACATTTTTGTGTACAAAAGCAAAAAAAAAAAAGTTCTTAATATCAAACAATTATTTATTAGACCCACCAAAATGCTAAATTATTAACTAGACATAGAATTAATAGGAAAATTGATCATTTAATTTTTTTAAATGTCTAAATTTCAATGGCAGCCAATAATTCTCTGCACAAAACAAATTGTAGTTGACCTATATTTAATGTTCAAAAGTTTGCAGTCAGTATGAATTTTTTTTAATTTTTTTTTTAAAGAAATTATTTTATTCAGCAAGGAAGCATTAAATTGATCAAAAGTGAAAAAGTTTTGTTTACATTTTTATAGAAGATTTCTATTTCAGATAAACACTGTTCCTTGCCAAACTTTTCATCAAAGAATCCACAAAATCCAGCACAACTGTTTTCAACATTGATAATCAGAAATATCGCTTGAGCACCAAATCAGCATAGTGGTATGATTTCTAGAGGATCATGTGACACTGAAAACTGGAGTAATGATGCTAAAAATTCAGCTTTGCCATCACTGGAATAAATTAAAATGTATTTAAAATTTATTTTATAATAGTTATATAATAGTTCGGAATTTGATTGCTTTTACTGTGTTTTTAATCAAATAAATGTAAATATATATTATAAATATTCTATAATATTATGTATATGCCACATTATTCTTCAGTAAGCTGTTGTTTTAACTCATCCTTTACTGTTCTGTCCAGGTGACTGACTTGACACCTCCAAAATGTGAAATTGTCGATGTACAGGGTACTTGCTACTCCTCCTCTTGCAGCTCATCAAACTGGGAACTGTCTGTCAACATCACAGACCGTAATGGCACAGGCATTGAGAGCATTTCCATCCAGCAAGGCAGTGGAAACTTAACCCAGAAGGAAGTGGAAGATGGTGTGATGGGTCTATATGAGGCCTCATGTTGTTCAACTTCCGTGACTTTGTCCGCAGTTGACAAGGTCGGGAACGTGGGCAGGTGCAGTTACACCATGAAGTCTAGCGGAGGCTCTCGCCTCATCAGCATGTCCCTCCCTCTGTGGGCATCTCTGCTTTTATACGGTTTTCTACGTGACTCCTTCACTCTGTAATGATATGGAGTTCATCAACCAAATACACAATCATCCTATCCTTCTATAAATAATATATTTATAAAGCTTTCTCAGAGCTGTGAGATTGTGTAAAGCAAAGCATTTCATTCCAAACATTTCATTATCGGTATTTCCAACTATTCAGGACTACTAATGAAGAACCATGCTGCTGATTCAGAACCTACAAACCTCAAAGATAGATTAAAGTTTTTGTGTGACCTCATCTTACAGGTAGAACTGTAAATCAGGAATCAAGTATTTTTTATTAACATGGATGTAATTAATTTTGACGATTATGATTGTCATATTTAATACTAGTTGAAATATTTGTATGACTAAAATACAAATTTGAAAAATTCTAATGTTACAAAGAAATGTAAAAATAAATGTTTTCTAATCTACAATATTACTTTGTCCAAATATAAGAGGAAAATGACTATTTTAGTATATTTTGTGTAACCATATGTTTCCAATATAATGAATATCAATATAATTTTACAAATATCTGCAATTACTTCTTAAAACACATTAAAAGAAATAGTATTTTATGTCTCAGTAACCCCAATGTACAACTTTTCAAAATGTAACTTTAAGGACAACGACATTTATACTATGTGAACATTATTGTTAAGCACCATAAACATAAGGTCATGTGTTAGCTTGTATTGTTTTGTTTGCATTGAATGATGCATGTTGCAACATGAACCTGTAATCTAAATCTCAAGCAGCCATTCATATGTTAAAATGTATAGCAGAGCTGTTGACCACTTTACATAAACCCGTCTCATAGGAGTTGTACTCGCATACGGCTTTGAGTCTTTTTTTTAAGCAGGCTACACAGTTCAACATGTGCTTGTAATAATTGCCTAAAATGAAAAAATATTTTCACAGTTTTTTACAACTTATTTTAAACTGACGCTGATTTTTGTACATTTCGTCTTGTTTTGTGTCTTACTTGCAATTAATGTCAGTTATTTTAACTTATTTCAGTCTTGAGGTTTGTAAATGGCATTTTGGACAGTCGTGGTATCAAAAAATATTACACCACCACCCAGTGGTTGATGTGACTTGCAATTTTTCTTTCTAGTCTGCATCAAAGTACATTCAAATTAATTAAATAGATCTGATACAATTTCAAGATAAACTATGGAGCAAATGATCATTTTTAATAGATTATCAATTTTTAGGACTCAAATTTTTTTGCAAACAGTAATATGTGACCCTCATACAATTAAAAAATTCAAATTAACTCAATTTGTTTCCGTTTGAGGTGTTTTATTGAGAGATATATATAGTAGGATGGACACTAGAAAAGTAAAAAAAAAAAAAAAAAAAGTCCAAGTATCACTTGAAATAAATATAGAAAAATAATCACATTTTACTTCACATTTTAAAAAATGTTAACAAAGCACTGTACAAAATTTATGCAGTAATGCAGTTAAAATATAAACTTTTATTTACATTTCTCTTTTAAAAATAGCATCTCCATTAATTAATTTGCAATCAGGCCTAATACCATAATATTTTCTTAAAAAATATCTACAGTGTATCAACTGCTTTGTTTAACAATCCAATTACTTCATGTAACATGTTGTGTGTTTCTTGAGATGGGCTGACTGAGTGAAACGTTTTCCACTTTCCTTGCACTCAACGGCCTTTCCCCTGGATAAGCTTGTGTCTTTTAAAGTTACCTAGATCCAAAAACCTCTTTCCACAAACTTTACAAGGAAAAGGCCTTTCTCCAGAGTGAATGAGCTGATGTTTGGTAAGGATAAAGTGGTACACAAAACTCTTCCCACACTCTTCACACTGATAATTTCTATTCTGCATGGACCTTTACGTGCCAGTTAAGGCCTTGTACACTAGGGAACACCTTTCCACACTGGGAGCAGGTATAAGGTCTCTCTCCTATATGAAGGAGATGTGTTGCTGTGTCCACACTCAGGACACTCAGTATTTTTCTGCAATGTTTTACTTGAAGATTTTGGTAAGTCTTGACTTTCATTATTGAAGAGAGCCAGAATGTGATGTTTCACTAATCAAGTTGTTCTGCACTAGATCCACCCTCTTATCATTGACCATGACTGTGCCGTCCTCACCTGCAGGATCTATTTGTCTGAATTTGGAGAAAATGTAGACTGTGGGAGTGTCTTCATCTTCCGAGAGGTCTTTATCATTTCTGTCTGTGGTTTCTGCACTGAAACATGGGGAATGCGTTACGTCTGCTTCAAAGTTGTCAGCTGGAGACACAGAGGTCTCTGAAGATAGAACTGGCACTCAACCTAAAATGATGTTTTATTAACAAAGTTTGGGAGAAACAGGTTCAAATGATCTATCTAATCATCACGTGATTCCAACCAGCAGTCAGCAATCAGCAATAAACATGTATACCCAATCAGCATGAGTGGAGGCCTATATACACTGCTCAAAAAAATTAAAGGAACACTTTTTAATCAGAGAATAGCATCAAGTCAGTTAAACTCCTGGGATATTGATCTGGTCAGTTAAGTAGCAGAGGGGGTTGTTAATCAGTTTCAGCTGCTTTGGTGTTAGTGAAATTAACAACAGATGCACTAGATGAGCAATAATGAGACGACCCCCAAAACAGAAATGATTTTACAGGTGGAGGCCACTGACATTTTTTTCCCTACTCATCTTTTCTGACTGTTTTTCACTAGTTTTACATTTGGCTAGGCTCAGTGTCATTACTGGTAGCATGAGGCGATACCTGGACCCTACAGAGGTTGCACAGGCAGTCCAACTCCTCCAGGATGGCACATCAATACGTGTCATTGCCAGAAGGTTTGCTGTGTCTCCCATCACAGTCTCAAGAGCATGGAGGAGAATCCAGGAGACAGGCAGTTACTCTAGGAGAGCTGGACAGGGCTGTAGAAGGTCCTTAACCCATCAGCAGGACCGGTATCTGCTCCTTTGTGCAAGGAGGAACAGGATGAGCACTGCCAGAGCCCTACAAAATGACCTCCAGCAGGCCCCTGGTGTGAATGTCTCTGACCAAACAATCAGAAACAGACTTCATGAGGGTGGTCTGAGGGCCCGACATCCTCTAGTGGGCCCTGTGCTCACTGCCCGGCACAGTGGAGCTCGATTGGCATTTGCCATTGAACACCAGAATTGGCAGATCCGCCACTGGCTGTGCTTTTCACAGACGAGAGCAGGTTCACCCTGAGCACATGTGACAGACGTGAAAGGGTCTGGAGAAGTCGTGGAGAACGTTATGCTGCCTGTAACACCGTTCAGCATGACTGGTTTGGTGGTGGGTCAGTGATGGTCTGGGGAGGCAGGCATATCCATAGAGGGACACACAGACCTCTACAGGCTAGACAGTGGCACCCTGACTGCCATTAGGTATCGGGATGAAATCCTTGGACGCTCGCCTGACCTAAATCCAATAGAACACCTCTGGGACATTATGTTTCGGTCCATCTGACAGTGATGCCCTGGTCCAGGAAATACCTCAGGACACCATCCGTCGTCTCATTAGGAGCATGCCCCGACATTGTCAGGCATGCATACAAGCACGTGGGGGCCATACAAAATACTGAGTACCATTTTGAGTTGCTGCAATGAAATTTCAGCAAAATAGCCTGCTGCATCATTTTTTCACTTTGATTTTCAGGGTGTCTTGGAAATTCAGTCCTCTGTAGGTTGATCATTTTCATTTCCATCAAACGATGTGGCATCCTTTCATTCCTAACATATTACCCAGTCCATATCAGTATAGATATCCAGCATGATATTTTTCCCCATTGAGATGTGATGTGTTTTCAAAGTGTTCCTTTAATTTTTTTGAGCAGTGAATATATATGCAGTCAACTCACTTGTTCCTCAACAGTTTTCAGCATTTGGCCCCGCCCGTTCCCAACATTGACCGAAATTACACACCTCACGCACCGGATGCCGTGCGCGCGCTCAAGGCAGTTGGACATAGTGGTGTATTAGAGGTAAAAAATGATATAAATACTGTTCGGTTTCTTGCACAAACCGATCGTTTCATGTCGTAGGACATCAATGTGTTGTCACGAGCCGCAGGGTTTAATTTGGATTTGTCTGTGCATGTTTTTTTTTACTCTCATAGATTTTGTTACCATTGCCATGCATTATATGACTGACAGACTGCAACAGTTGGAGTTAAAAATCATCATTTGTGTTCTACTGAAGAAACAAAGTCACCTACATCTTGGATGCCCTGGGGGTAAGCAGATAAACATCAAATTTTCATTTTTGGGTGAACTATCCCTTTAATCATGCAGCCAACAAATTCTCACGACAGCCAGCACTCCCGGGGCCTATGCAAGTATGTGTTTCCCCCAGTGAGCCTACTTACACAAACACTGTGCAAAGTCGGGGAGGACAAGGAGCAGGTCTTGCTAGTTGCCCCGTATTGGCCCAACCGAACCTGGTTCCCAGAACTGATGCTCCTCACGACAGCCCCTCCCTGATGCATTCCTCTGGGGAATGACCTGGTTTCTCAGAGACGGGGCACCCTATGGCACCCGCGTCCAGACCTCTGGAATCTCCACGTCTGGTCTCTGGACGGGAAGTGAAGGACTTAGGTGGTCTACCCCAGGGTGTAGTAGACACCATCACTTCTGCGAGAGCACCCTCTACGAGGCACGCTTACACTTTAAAGTGGTACCGATTCATTGAGTGGTGTTCTTCTCACTGGGAAGACCCCCAGAGATGCTCGATCAGAGCTGTGCTCTCTTTCCTGCAAGATAGGCTGGAACGAAGGCTGTCTCCCTCCACCCTGAAAGTGTATGTTGCCGCGATTGCAGCACATCATGATGCAGTAGATGGTAAATCTGTCGGACAGCACGACCTGTCTGACAGATTTCTGAGGGGTGCGAGAAGGCTGAATCCTCCTCGCTCTCACCCGTTCCCTCTTGGGATACAACTCTGGTGCTTACAGCATTGCAGAGAGCCCCCTTTGTACTTCTGCAGTCAGCTGAGTTGAAAATCCTGTCAATAAAGATAAATAAATAAATCTAAATATAAATCTAAAGATAAATAAATCTGTCCCATCCGCGCTTTATGCCTGTACATGGACCGAACGCAGAGCTTCAGGACCACAGAGCTTCAGGACCACAGACCAGTTTTTCCTGTGTGCTTGTCTCAAGTAGCCAGTAACACCAGAGACCCCGCTTAGTGTCTCGCTTGCTGCACCATTCCTCTCCTAATGACCGGATACGTGCGCTAACTTGCTCAAGTAGAGTTCCTCAGCTGGCAAACCCTGTTAAGCTCCTCCACCACCACTATCGGCAGTCAGATGTGGTGGAGCGTCCGACGCCAGGCCTAACACTCATAAGTACACCCAGTGGTTGACCCCTGTGCTAGGCTAGGTGCCATATGTTGTGATCCCTACGGCGGTCCCATATGTGTATTCTTCCACAGTACGGCTCCGCCCTGGTCGCCCGAGCTCCCGGCTTCGCCCTGCAAGTCTCCATTCACCTTCGGCTCGGCTCTCCAAGTCTCCATTCTCCTTCGGCTTCGCCCTCCAAGTCTCCATTCTCCTTTGGCTCCGCCCTCCAAGTCTCCAGATCCTCTCCAGTTTCCAGTTTGGTGTTCACATACTGCCACCAAAGAAAGGAAAGTGCTCAGATTATATTCTCAGAGACTGTTAAATGTATGTGTGTGTGTGTGTGTGTGTGTGTGTGTGTGTGTGTGTGGCAACTTACCTGTTCTGTGTTCATCCTGCTGCATCTACATTCCATATCCTCCTTTGCATTACCGATGTGATTAATAAAATCTGTCTTTATTTCTACTTACCATCGTCCTGGCCTGTGTTCCCTGACACATAGTGCTTTCTTGTGATATTGAAGCATTAATAGATTTTAGAAAAATAGATTACATAAACAGAGTTTAATGATTCTATTTTAAAAGTGAATCATTGTGTTTAGTATATTAACATTCTTGAATGTGACTGTATGTATGGCAACTGAATTGACTTAAGTAACATCATGCTTTCTTTTTCAGACTTCAGAGAACCCTAAGGAAAAGAGGCAGTTGTCTGATGTAAGACAGATTTTTAAAACCTGAACCGTTGGATCACCTGCAGTTTTAATGACATCAATTTTATTTTTAAAGATTGTAATGCTTTTGTCCTACTTCTCTTAATTTTTGTTAATTTCAATATTGATTCAACATCAGTGATGTAGAATTAATCACAGTGTAATGTTGATTCAATAGCATTACCATTGTTTTTTTTTGTTTTGTTTGTTTTTTTTTTCTTCACCATTGTTTCAACATTAAATGCGGGTGCAAACGTGATATTGAAACATCACTTCATAATGTTGAGTCAATGATATTATCATTGATTGTTTTGTTGAAATCTACACATTGTTTCAATAGTAACTGAGGGTGCAAAAGTGATGTTGAAAAAATATCACTTTGTAATGTTGAATCAATAATATTACCATTGATTTGTCACTGAAATCTCAACATTGCTTTACCATTAACTGAGGTTGCAAAAGTGATACTGAAGCAACGTCACTTTGTAACGTTAATTCAATGCAATTAGCATTGACACATCAACACTGACTCAACATTGTTTCAATGATTACATGCTAGTGTGTGTGCACTTTTTAAATGTATGAACAGTGTTGAACAATGCATATGGATTGTAATATAAGACATTTTGAAGCTCCAGGGCAATGAAAAATAAAATAAGTAATTAAGCAGACATATGGAAATGTTTTACTAAATACAGACAAAAACTGAGGAACAAGGTCATATTTAATGACATATTATGATCGAATCTGACTGAATAATGACCAACTTGTTGAAAATTGAGAGAAAAAGACCTGTGAGCTATGGGTGTGGATCAAGAACCATGAGATTCATCTTTTAAAAGAAGTTGTTCAGATTTTTTTGACAACCAAATTGCTAATTGGACATTGTAAACTGCACTTTGAGAAAGTAAAATTCCTCAGTCTACATTCAGTTATGTAAGGAACTTCAAGTATGAAGTGCATCCACAAAATATTTAAGGATATTAGTGTGTAAACTACAGTTAAAGTTGCTCTTATACTGACACCTAATAAGTAAAAGTAAAACATAGTAAAAAAAAAATAATAATAATAATAATAAACTGATGGCACTTTAGAAATAAGCTAATCATGATTCATTTGTTCCATGGCTAAAATTATTTTGAGTATTTTTCAAAAAGTAGTTTGTTTATTTATGTGTAAACTTTTTCTTTAATGAGGGAAAATTTACTGCCTTAAGGTGAACCTTTAAATAAAGTAAGTGAATAATACAAGAATAATTTGATGAGATTACTAACTAGTTAGTCACAATAATTTATTACATAATTAATGCATATGGAACATTCATTAAACCTGTAATGCCATACAGTCGATCATTTTATTGACTGAACAACTTCCTGATGTTTCTAGGACCGCAACATGCGAAAATAGGTGTGGTCCTATTGTAGAATGTGTTTGTTGTTTCCAAAGATTATGGAAAGTCATAAAGCAAATTAAAATGAAGCAATGTAAAAGTTTTTATGTGAAGGGTCAAAGGTGGTCTTATGGATTGGAGCCTCACTCAACAGTAAGCATCACGTTAGATTTATTACTGATGTAGTTGTTTCAAAATTTTGGATGTTATTTCACATTTAACTAAGGCTATCATAGGTATGATTTATACTTTTTGTGTGTGTGTGATGTGATACAATATTTTAAAGGCCGCCATGTCTTAATAATATAATTCCTCCATCATGGTTAATAATTTGCTGAGGTCTGATTGCATGACAACTTCTGTACACTGTGAGATAACACATAATGTATGTCATCAGAGCCTAAGGATCCATAATCAAGGGGACAGACAGGAGGAACAGAGACAGATTGAAGGTACTTTGAATGTAGAAGATAATAAGATCTATTATATATATATATATTCTATTCTATTCTATTTTCTATTATATTATATATGATGAATACATTGTATTAGCATAAATATATCTCCAAACCACATTAATCGTAACAACTACTATTAATTTTGTATTTAATCATTTATAAGTGACATATAATTGTTCATGAAGGCTGGAATGCATAATTATTAGGTATGTTTTCTTTTACAGATAAAAACCAACTTTTTTTCAGACAAAAAAGACATTTAATTCAGACTGAAAATTAAAAAATTATTAAATGCCCATGAGAAAGATGCAATACTAATGCAATACTAGAAATTGCAGTTAAGGCATGACCATTGGACAGTGGAATGCTCATTGGGTCAGCAGGGTCAGACAAAAACAGGTTGAAAAGAAAAGACACGTTAACCGCAAAAGAATTAATAATTAGATAAGAATCACAAGCTGAAGTGTTGTAAAATACATGAAGACTGTTTTTTTAGAGGCTTTCTAGACAGACAGATTAAGGGTGATGAGTGAAGGACCAACACCACATCCTCTTGTCCCACTGTTTGAAGAATTTATCTTCCAGAATCTATCAGTAAGTTTTGGGAGTTAATTTTTAGTCCATCTCCTACCCTGAAGACTGTTTTGCAGAGATGGACTAAAAATTAACTCCCAAAACTTACTGATAGATTCTGGAAGATAAATTCTTCAAACAAAATAAAAAGAAAAAATGAACTTTTCAGCCTGAGTTAAATGTCTTTTTTGGCTCATTTCATCTGTAAAAGAAAATGTACCTAATAATTATGCACATCTGAATATAAGGCGTTTTTCATTTCCAGCCTTCATGAACAATTATATATCACTTATAAATGATTACAAAATTAATAGTAGTTATTAAGATTAATGTGGTTTGGAATTGGTAAGATATATGTAAAAAAAAAAAAAATATGATCAGAAAATCAACGTGCCTAATAATTCTGCACTCACTGTATGTGCATGCATATATATATATATATATATGTGTGTGTGTGTGTGTGTGTGTGTGTTTATATTTTTTGTGTAAACATGTTATATGTGTTTTGCATATATATGTTTATATGTTTATATGTGGTTTAGTTAGTTTATTTTTTCCACATGAATAAAAAATAGTTTTTTTTTGTTTTGTTTTTTTTAGACAGGCAAGCATTACTTAATTACTAAATTTTAGTCTTGACTCAGATGATCATGAAGTCATCGATGCCTGTCTTGGCCCTGATCGCACTAGTGGTGTCCAGGGTGCAGGCATTTGTGTCAGTTGGGGGTAGTGGAAACACCCATGTGACCATTACTGGTCATGCTGTGATGGCAAAGATCCATGAGGTGTGTGAAGCAGTGGCTAAATCTGAAGGAAGAGAATTTGATCCAACGGTGAGTTTGTGTACAAGCAAGTTTGTGTAAAAGCACTATGAACATACCATGAAAATTGTGCAATTCTTCTGAAGACAATAGCTTTGTTTTGAGAAATGTCAAGTCTACTCAAAATGATGATAAATAATTTCATTTTTCCACTTTAACACAGGGCTCATCACCTGAAGAGGTGCTGCGTGCGTGTCTGGGCACGGCCACAGGTGAGGTTTCAGGAGCCAAGTTTCGCACGGCACTGAATCAGATCTACATGCAGAATGGATTTGTGGACCGTGATTTCATGGGCAGTGCACCACACCACTTCAACAATGAGGCCTTCACTGAGGGGCGCAACCTCATCATTCAGGGGACTGCAGCCATTAAAGCGAATGTCCGTACAGACAACCTTCAGTCTGCCAGAGAAACACTGGGGCGAGTGTGTCACACACTGCAGGTGGGTGAGAGGGAGATGCATGCAGTCAAATTGCTCAAGAACATGGTTTTACTCATTAACTATTTGTCGACACATTTATATAGTTATTATAAGAAATGCTTTTGTTTATGGTTGCCACATGTTTCTCTAGCAAATCAAAAAACTTAAGCTTTCAATATTAGTATTATGTTAAACATCCAGTTGATAATATTTGTCAACATTTACTTATTTACTTATTACTTACATATATACTTATAATTGTACACATGTACATTACAATTTAAATTATATATGCATATGAACAACTGTTCAGAAGATTTAATTAATTAATAAATATTTTTTTAAAGAGATTAATATATTCTTTCAGCATGGACTCTTAAAATTGATCAAAAGTGACAGTAAAGTGACAGTGTGTGTGTGTGTGTGTGTGTGTGTTTGTTTGTATATATATATATATATATATATATATATATATACAAACACACACACACACACACACACACACACACACACACACACACACACAGTCACTTTACTGTCACTTTTAATCAATTTAAAGAGTCCATGCTGAAAAAAGTAATCAGAGTCATTTCGTAGAATTAAATAAAATATTAAACCAAAAAACTGAACAAACACTTCTCAAACTCAGACAACAACCATTTGAATTTGGAGAAAAAAATTGGCAAATACTTGGCAAGCCGACTGAAGTAGCAAACTGAGAATCAATCATTGATCAATCATTACATCTATAATGGATCAATTAGGCAATACAACTCAAAATCCATCTGAAATAAATGAATTATTTATATATAATGCTATTATTTATTAATTATCCAGCAAGCTCTAGTTATTTTATTATTTAATAGTTATTTTTGAATTAAGTGCTTATTGTAAATAGGTATTTATTGAATTTTATTTAGTGAACCGCTACTGGTCATCCAGAATAGGCTATATCAGCGAGAGCGTGACTCGCGACAACACTCATGGATAGAATGTGCTTTTGTTTGGTTGGTAATGTATTTGCAGTCCGTGCATTTCTCTTCGCGTTATATGAATAATTTTGTGTAATTCATTCATCAAGCACACCATCAAAAAAAAAAAAAAAAAAAAAACTACAGTGAAAAACTAACAGTATAATTGATTACTGAGTAATGAGAATGTTAAAATGTTTTAAGGGGCATTTGTTGTGTATGTGTATAATAACTTAGCCCAGTTATCATTTGCCCATGGAAACAGGGGCGAATAAAAACGTGTTTTATATTTGGTTGGTAATGTATTCACAATTCATCCAACACAAATTAACCATCATTTATATTTAGGCTATATTTGTATCGTTAGATGCAGAAAAGGCCTTTGATAGGGTAGAATGGTCCTTTCTCTTCACTACACTCAGTCATGTTGGTTTTAGATTATATATCATCAACTGGATTAAACCCTAGGGTCCTGAGTGTTGATTCAGAATTCTATGGAATATTCTGTTTGAATGGATCAACTACAAGTTTCATTTGTCTGGTTCGCCCTCAAATCTTACATTCTTATTAAGTGGGGGTCATTTTTAGGATTCTTTACCTAACCTAAGTCTCTGAGATCCTGACACCTTGCACTTCTGGAGACTCCAGGTAGGTTGCAGTTCTGGAAAACTGTGGCGCTGGAGACTAAAGGGTTCCTGATGGTTTCACACGTAATTCTTCACCTTAATTCTTTTGCGGTTAACATGTCTTTTCTTTTCCACCTGTTTTTGTCTTACCCTGCTGACCCAATGAGCATTTCACTGTCCAATGATCATGCCTTAACTGCAATTTCTAATATTGCATTAGTATTGCATCCTTCTCATGGGCATTTAATAATTTAATATGATCAGAAAATCAACTTGCCTAATAATTCTGCATGCACTGTATATATATATATATATATATATATATACAGTATATATATTAATACGCTTAAATATAATGTAAGCTTTAATATCGTTAATATTATTTTACTCCTTAAATTTAAATTTTAATTCATGTTTTTTCTTTCAGGATTTTTACAGCCACAGTAACTGGGTTGAATTAGGGAACAAAAGTCCATACGCCAGCCTCATCAGACCGGATCTCAACATTGAGAACATTGCAGGTAGATAAAGCCAGTGTATGTGATTTATGAGAGAGACTCATTTGTGGAAAATAAATATGATTACACAATTCTTTTAGTGTTGACATGTCCAATGTTCATGTGTAAAAAGCTCTTAATAATCAATGTTTAAAATGAAAACTGGAGATAAGTGAATGAGTGTATGCTGCTGTAGATGGAATGCATGTGTATTTGTTCATACACAGACGTTGCAATGCCAACATGCAGTGACTGTGCCAGTGGTACCTGTCCAAACCAGCTGCTGCCTGCTATTCTGAGTGGGAAGTTCCTCACTTCAGGATACATAGGCTTGTTCTCCCCTGACAAACCTAAAGGTGAGGAGACATACATAGGTTTATACCAGAAGTCATGTCATTGGTCTTTTTTCTTTGTACAAGCAGCTATGTCTTGTTAATAAAATAAATATTTTAAAATCTTTATTTAAATATGGCAACATTTTTATTTTAAAATCTTTATTTGAATATGACATTTTTATTTTAAAATCTTTATTTGAATATGGCAACATCATATCTCGTTCTACAATATTTATATGAACAAATCACTGACAGAGACCCATCCCCTATCAGCCAATCACTGTGTGCACAGTGTTCTGAAATATTCGGTGTCTGAGATTTTCGGTGACACTGGGCGGAGCTTACATGAATATTCACGAGTTTCCTGTTATGTGTTAAAGCACCACTGAAAATTTTAGTGCACACTCCTCTTTTTTATTTTTATTTATTTTATTTATTTTATTAAACTTCAAACAAACAAAGTCAATGTACAGTCAAAACTACAATAGCCTAATACATATACACATAGAAAAACAGACAGCCAGGAGGGAGGCTAAAAATTATATAAAAATATTAATGATTACAGCCACTGATTTGCCAGTGGTCTATCGTTAGGATAGGCTCCGAGTAAATGAGCCAGTTTGTTTGTTTTAATTATATAGGCTGCTACTGTTTTGCTTTGATGGACTTTTAGTTTGTTTGATAACTTGTATAAATGTATCTGTGGCGGTATAATAAAGTTTCAGTTGTGATTAGTTTGTCATTCACTATTGCTTTCTCAGCTGATAGCCTGCATAACTTCAACCAGACCTAACATAACTGAGAATGTTAGGTTTATGTTATGTTTGTGTTTTTGACATGCATGAATTAATGCATGTAAACCTTCTTTATCTTTTCTGCAAAACACACTCTATATGATTAAAACATGGTGAGATGGTGAAATTAGCTTCCCTGCTGGACTTTCACAAGGTTTTAGTTCAAATATTCAAACTTTCCACAACAATTAATTAAAATGTTAAAATTGAATTACAAGTGGTTAAATTGATCAACTACAAACCTAAAAGTTACTAATGGGGGTTTTATTTACAAATGTTTGTATGCAGAAGACATAATTGGCAAAAATGGCAAGAGCATTATTATTATTATTATGGGGATAGTTAGACATATATACATTGCTGTGATTGTTCTGTCATTTCTTAATTGCTTGCTCAGTTGGTAAATAATTTCGAAGAGACTTTATTAAATCCTAAAGTGAATTTTTTTTTTCTTTTTTCATATTATCAGCAAATCCCAATCTTTTTTCCCCCAAAACGATGCATTTAGTTGACAAAACATCTTAAATGTAAAAAAAACAACATGATGCACTGTGAATCAGGATTCAATTTAACACAGTGGTGATACTATATATAACTATATGGAACTAAGTTGTGATATGAGCAAACCTGCAGTATATTCACAATTAAATGTTTTAGTTCTATCAACCTTTCCATAACAATTAAAATGTTTAAATTTTAATGACATTCAATTAGCGGCTAAAATAATAGACCATGTAGTAATTTGCAAATACTGTAATATCAAAAATAAAAGTAAATCATGAGAGTAGTTTCATTTTGAATAAAAAAGAGCAACTGATTCTGTGTTGAAGTTTTATTCACAAACGAGGAGAAGTCATAACATATATGACATGTAATTAGCAAAAACACTTTTATTTAAACATACACATTACCACGTTTTACACAGGCCAGGGTCTTGGGATCCCAGACAAATTAAAGTTTACTCTGCTCATGCAATCCCAGTGATACCAGCCTTTACAACTTCAATCTAAAAAATATAATAAAATGATATTTACAACAATTTTAAAATAAAATTTTAAATACACTGTCATGTTCAAAACAAAGTGAAAAATAAAAGTGTCTGCTTTGTCTGGTGTACAGGGATATTTATTGGCAAAAGCAATCTTTCATTACTCACCCTCATGTCGTTCCACACCCGTAAGACCTTCGTTCATCTTCAGAACACAAATTTCGATATTTTTGATGAAATCCGAGAGGTATATGACTCGTCCATAGACAGCAATATAATCATACTGAAAAAAAAATAGGCTACTTAAATGCTATTGGCTTTTTTTTAACGTATCCTAACGACATCTCTGGCAAATCATTGGCTGTATTCGTATCAAACATAACTAACACATGACATGACATAACACAATATAGCCTACATATAAACTATTGTGCATCAATAACAGCTAGAATATAAGCTTTACTTCATTTAACGCTGAAACATAGGCTAATTACTTTTATGTAAGCTGAGGAGCACGCACTAATATTTTCAGAGTTGCTTTAACACAAAACAGGAAACTCGTGAATATTCATGTAAGTTCCGCCCAGTGTCACAGAAAATCTCAGACACCGAATATTTATTTATTTATTTTTTTATTATGATTGCAAACAGTACAGAGATGACATTTATGATATACAACTTTGTATAGAGTACACAAAATGTATCAACAATATGTCCAATCTGAACATATAGAAGAGAAAAAAAGTTAACAATGATTGCTAAAAGAGAAAGATAAAGAAAAAATTGGAGAAAATAAAGAAAGAGAAAAACATGAGGGTAAGATATTAATTTATACATCAATTAGAGTGTACAAATTATAGTCTTTACAAATTGAGGTTGTTTTTCTTGCTTTCTTATTTACAGAGGATGAAATAGTCTCAAGATACATTTTAAATTCTTTCAAAAAAAAAAAAAAAAAAAAAAATGTAAAACTTGCCAAGAAAATAAATTTATAACAAAGCAAGCTTTGTTTTTAGTAGGGTCAGAATCAAAGTATCCAAAAACAATATCTTTAAAAGTTACAGATATATCTTGCTGGATATTATCTTTAATAAATGTTTCAATATTTTTCCATAGTTGTATAGAAACATGACCAAAATAAATGATAGACCGTTTCTGTGTAAACTTGGCAAAATGAGCATCTTGTATCAATATTGTTTTTATATTTAATCATAAAATATTTAACAGGGTAAAATGTATTTATTATTTTGAAAGACACTTCTTTTACTTTATTGGTGAGAAAACATTTTTGTTGTAAGGAGCAAATCTTTTTCCACTTTAAATTTTTAAATAAATTATTCCAGTAAAAGATTGCAGGAGATATAAAGATAATATCTTCAAGAAAAAAGGATCTAACTTTATTGTTTCTATCTTTTTTCTTTTTTTTTTTTTTTCTGAAAAACATATTTTTCCTATTGGAGTTTCTATTGGCTCAGGAAAAGCAGTAGTTATAATAGGAGAGTGAATGTAATTTTTAAAAAGCATACAGATTCCTGTTGGTATCGCTCCCATAACTATGGCAAATTCTTTGGGGGTAACTGGCATATTGTATTCTGAAAGAAATTCTGTGTAAGTCATTAATAAACCTTTGTTATTAAATAGCTGGCAAACTAAAAGTAAACCGTTATTAAACCATTGGTCAAAAAATAAAGTTCTATTTTTGTAGAATATTTCAGAACACCATGTTGACATCATCATAGCAACGAGGTCAACCCTGCCCTTTCTCTTAGCTTAAAAATTCTCTCTATTCCTTAGTAAAAGTTGGTCTCAGCAGCTTTGTGAATAGGTTTTAAGCGAAAACTCTTAGCTAAGAACTTTTACTGCTATTTAGGAAAACTCTTAGTGGTAAGATAAAATATTTTGTGAATATGCCCCCAAAACATTTCAAACTTTTTACCAAATTTTAAAAACATTAACAGATATTTCAAAATGCCAAAAAAAAAAAAGATATCAGCTGCATTTCCCCACTTAAGAAACATTTTAATAGTGATTAAGTGGAAGAAGTGTGTGGATTTGGAGAGAAAATATTCTTAAGTGTTACAATTTCATTATTTGTCTTTTATGCTTTTGTGAAAGGTAAATGTAGTCATGGTGGAGAGACTGATCTCAGCAGTAACCAGAATCCTCGAGGTGGGATCAGTAAAGATGAACGCCTTTCCTATAATGCTGATCTACACAATAATGCCGTGAACCTGGCATCTGAAGCCACCCTGGAGCTGCTGGAGGACATCCGTGGAGCTATAGGAAACAAGGACTACCTTCGGTATGGGAATACATTCCTTATATATCCTGAGACAAACTTTCTTAAACATTTAAGAGATATTATTACTTGCAAAGCTGTGAGCAAAATGTCATGTTCTCTTAACAACCTGGAGCTGTATTCACAAAACATCTTAAGGCTTAAAATAGTAGCTCCTAACTTGCCGATTTAGGAGAAACTCTTAAAAATATTGGGCGTGTCAGTCCTAAATTTAGGACTCCTAAATTTTTGCTCTAAGAGTATTTCACAAAACTAGCTCTGTAAAAAGTTAGGAGTAGTCAAGAAGACTCCTAAGTCTCTAAGACCAAAATACAAACAATCCTAAAATGGCTGTTGCCTGTGATTCGCCTCAGCAATCTACCCAAAGACACTGTACACCATTGAGGCAACAGGCGATAGAGTCTTGAGTTTTGAGGCTTTTCTTCATAAATGCAATAAATATTTTGATTTATAGATTTTAATCTGTGATGACCTAACATAAAGATTAATTGATGTACAGGCAAAATGTATTGAATGATGGAGAATAAAACATTGCGTTCAAGTTAAAAATCATGTTCTATCATCGGTGCCAATAGACTTGGCGGCAGCTTGAGTAACCCAAGTTCGAGTTCCAGCTCGTGGACCTTTCCCTTTCTCTCTTCCACTTCGTTTCCTGTCTACTCACTGTCCTATCATAAAAAAAGGCAAAAACGGCAAAAATAAATCTTTGAAAATAAATAAAAAGGAAAATAATGTCAGATTACATGTGGCTGTTGTTTTCACAAGTTCACACTTACAAATGATCGAATAGAATAAAAAGAGTAAAATAAGCATATTTGGCGTGCTGTCCGAGGGGAGGCTCCAAGCTCGGAATTTAGCTAAAATCCAGAGTACTCCCCCGTATCCTGGGAATAGCAACCAACGGAGAGTGAGGAGTCGGGGTGGCGGAGGGATGCAGAAAACTGTCGAGGTGAGTCGGCTGTGTATACTGTATATGCCTCCTCTTGAGCTGATTAGATATATAAAACATCATTTGTTTATAAAACATAATTTGTCGCTTTAATTCTGCAAATCCCTCAAGATGCAGACATGTAAGAGGCTGACAATTAGCTGAACATGTACTTCAATTAGTGACACAGCCTACATTTTAAAATCTTGTTCTACAACATTTCTATGATTAAATAACTGACAGAGACCCCTCCCCTATCAGCCAAACACTGTGCGCATAGTTTGTAAGCGTGTTGACATCATCCATAGCAACGAGGTCAACCCCGCTCTTTCTCTTAGCTTAAGATTTCTCTCTATTCCTTAGTAAAAGTTGGTCTCAGCAGTTTTGTGAATAGGTTTTAAGAGGAAACTCTTAGCTAAGAACTTTTACTGCTATTTAGGAGAACTCTTAGTGGTAAGATAACATATTTTGTGAATACAGCCCGTTTTCTACACTACTGTTCAAAAGTTTGGGGTCAGTTTTTTTTTTTTTCAAAGAAATTAATACTTTTACACAGCAAGGACACATTAAATTGCCTATTAAATTGTCACCTAGAATGATGACTTCTGAAGGATCATGTAACTCTGAAGACTGGACTAATGGCTGCTTAAAAAGCTTTGCCATTACAGGAATAAATTACATTTTTAAGTATATTCAAACAGAAAACAGTTTGTAACGAGGTTAGTAGATCATGGAAGAAGGAGGCAGGAACCGGTGAACGTTCAACACACTTTAATACAAAATAAACAAAACGAAAGTAAAATGGCGGCAGTTCCTCACGGACGACTGCCGCACACACAAACATAATAAAACATAACATAAAGTTTCACTTCACTGTCGTTGCTTCTCCCTTTATGCTTCCGGAGCTCCTCTGTGAGAGATACGAGACTGGTGCAGTGCGCAGGTGACGCACCTTGGCAATCACGCCACCGGCCTCGAACCATTCTCTCACGGCTCTCGCCCCGCCCTGCTTGTCACACAGTTATTTAAAATGTTAATAATATTTCAAAATAGTGCTGTTTCTACTGTGTTTTTGATCAAATAAATGTAGCCTTGGTGAACATAAGTTTGGATAAGACTGACCCCAAACTTTTGAACAGTAGTGTACTGTATGTAGCATTCCTAATTTGTAAGTCTAAATAACTATAAATGTAATGTGAATGCATTAATGTTCACATTTAAAATCCATTAACCAGAATAATTGTCCCTCTTTTTACCTTCATCAGGCTGATGGGTATTGCACGATCTGCGGTGCTGGCTTTCGTGATTGACACCACAGGCAGTATGGCAAAAGAAATTGCAGAAGCCAAGAGAGTCGCCTTCAAAATCATTGACAGTAAGAAAGGAACTCAAGATGAACCATCTGAATATATTCTGGTGCCATTTAATGATCCAGGTAAGTGCAAAAAGGATTTCTGTTAAGCTTTGAAATACATAGCACATATTTGAAATATTTGGTAAAAATAAAACTTTTAATTACACTGAACTGTTTTCATTGGTACTTTTCATTCGTGAATGCAATTCAAAATAGGTTTATTTAATAGCAACATTTGTTTGTCATCTTGGGTTTTTTCCCCACTGAGATTGTTATCTGTGAAGAAAACATGCAATTCTGCCTTAGAATTTGACCAAAATTAGGTACTTTTTGGAACAGCCTTTATGTTGGGAATGTGCCTATATGGTGCCTTAAAATGTTGCCTCAGTAGGCAGCTCACTACTTGGAAAAGAGCAATGATGTACATTTTTACTCTTTATTATGGCAAAAGTGGTCTATTTTTTTTACAGATAAAATTTGTATGAATTTGCAGTTTTTGGACCACTAATAAGAACCACAGACCCAGATGAAATGAAGTTAGAGATCGCCATGCTCGAAGCTAAAGGAGGAGGAGACCTTCCAGAAATGTGCCTGTCAGGACTTCAAGTACTGTGTTGTGTGGCCTTTCAGCCAATCAGCTCAATCGTCATATCTGATTAGTCTCTAATCAGAACTAATAAATATTAGAATATTGTAAAAATATATATATATTATTGAGAATATGTGAACCTTCATCTACAACTAAATTGACTGTATCAATATCCATTCTTTGTTTGGTCAAAACACTATAGCAACTTTTCACTACAAGGAATCAGTTTTTATTGACCACTCTGCATTGTTCTTTTCCTTTCTAACATTCTGTCTCTCCCACAGTTGGCTCTGACAGGTGCTCCCTCCTCCTCGCAAATATATGTGTTTACCGACGCTCCACCTAAGGATATATACCTGGAGAACATCATCACCGCCCTCATCCGCAGCACCAAATCAACAGTAAACTGTCCATCGTTGTTTCACTTTCAGTCTTTGCCATTAACATTTTCACCACCTCTCCATTAGTTTCCCACTTTTCCATCTCTCGCCCTCTCTTTTCAGGTGTCTTTCTTAATGACGACATATAGCAGGAGGAGAAGGGCATTGAAAGCAGGGCCAAATTTTCAGGTGTATTATGACATGGCCTTGGCCTCTGGTGGTCAAGCCATTGAGGTCTCCAAGTCCAGCATCTCTCAAGCTACTGATATCATTGTTGATACCTCTACTTCAGCCCTGGTATGATCAGCATCTTATAGTCATTTTGAAATTGTAAATATCTCTCTCTCAAAAAAAAAAAAAAAAAGTAAGGCCGCATTTTTTTCCTTGCAAATGTTTGCACACTCTGTCTTCTTCTGTCAGGTGACAATTCTTCAGTGCTCCAGAGATCCAGGACGTGTGGAGAGTTTTTCCTTCCTACTGGATGAGTCTGTGTCCAACACTACCATCTACATCACAGGAAGTAGCCTCACATTCAACCTATGCAGCCCGACAGGTAAACTCAGAGGCACTTTTAGCAGAATGTGAACCACATATTATTGAAAATTAAATTAAAGCATTTTTGTTAACTAAAATAAAAATCTAACTAACATAAAAATATTGTTTGTAACCAAACCATTTTCATGATACAAAAATTAACTAAAATTGAATAAAAATGGCCATAAATTAATATTAGTTTAGTTTTTGATACATGGTAAAAACGTTAAAAAGAAAAAATAATTGTTTAAACTGAATAAACTACAAGTACAAATTTACAATTAACTTATTGACTATAGATTCATTTTACAATTTACAGTCCAAATTAGCTGCCAAATTAAGACAAGCTGTCAAACATTTTGGATTTCAGCTATCCCAACAAATTTGTATTATCTTCATTCCATCTTAGGATAAGTCGTAGTGTCGTGCACGTTTTACCAGGCTACTAGCAACTCTGAACATAAAATCTGTAACACAAGATGAAATGAAATTCTGGTTTAGTCTCATGAAAGAGTGGTGGCAGCAACAGTACATTGCACTGACTATTGTAGCGTGGCCACATTAAGTAGGCTAATTTTAAAGTTTTAGTTCGGGCGCCAGTCTTTTTAACTTATTGGTGGTTGGCAGAAACCACACCCTTTTATTCGTTATCATCTTTGATGATTTTTATTCAGATAAATAATGAAGATAATTATCATAATGAATTGTTTTGAAAATTCGTTATTTATTTTGCTTATTCGTTCATTGAAGGTGATAAAGTGCAAGAAAATCTGACTTAGTGTCAAAGTGTAATGATCCATTACACTTAAGATAATCTCGCCTCATCCTGTTTACGGCAATAGCTAGTAAAACTGTTGACCTGCCATCTATAAACCAGAAGACTTAAAATCAGAAATGGGAAATGCATCCCGTCTAACTGGGGATAAAACTGATCCCCGATTCTCTACAGAAACATTTTTTGTTATGCTGGTTGAAAGTCTCCTCATATCCTGATAGCAATCACTATGTTAAGCGGTCTAAATGTATTTTTATAAATATATATCGTCTGTGAAAGGCGTAGGACCATAAAATGTTCGTTCATCATTGCATTCGGTCCTAATGAAATGATAGCGTGTTCCCTGTCAGTCAACATGTGTTTGCATACCACTGCGCAGCCTGTTCGCGCAGACATCATACGTCATCAGCGAGTTCACGTACGCTGTGCAGACAGAGCGAGAATGACAGGCAAACATCAACAACCTAACTTTAGTTAGTAGTACTTGTCACGGTCACCATCTCTATCACCTTCCCCGAACTCCATTTCCCATCATCCCTCCTTCTGCTCACCTGCTCAAGCTCAGCAATCACCCGCACCTAATTATCATCACCTCATCACTGCAAGCAGCATTTAAGCACACACTTCACTCTGGCACTTTGTCTGGTCTCGTTTGAGTAAGGACTCACTTACCTGTCAGCACTTGCCTCTGTACAGCGTATGCTATTCCCTCCATCGTATGCTATTCCCTCCATCGTATGCTATTCCCTCCATCGTATGCTATTCCCTCCATCGTCTCTCCTGACCCTCCGTGTCTCCAGCATCTCCCTGATCCTCTATGTCTCCAGCGTCTTTCACATCAGACTCCGATCTCTCTCCACTCGCCAGCCAAAGTGTGTGTGCTTCAGCTGTTGTCATCCACGACCTCCTCAATCACCCGCAACGTAACAGAACTGTCAGTATGCCATCATTATTGCATTCACTGCTTGAACTGCTATACTCACCTGCTTGTGACCATTACCTGCTTCTCTGAATAAATTCTCTCATTCATTCCAACACTGTTGTGATTCTGTGTTCCGTAACAGAAGACCAGACCAACTAAAAGGAAGATGAGCTGGGAATTCGCTGGACAGATCGCGGCGGTGGCTCAATCCAGCCGCAATCTGTTTACCTACACAGCAAGATTCTGTATTCTCATCCAGACAAGCCTCTTAGAAGACGAGATCATTTAAGGCTTCAGGATCGGGGCTAACTATGTAGATCCACGGGAACTCCCTTACTGGATTGGACTGGAGAGAGGCCATATACAGATGTCTGGAGAGCTTTGTTCCATCGTATGTTTCACAGCCAGCCCCAGATTCTCATCTTAAGATGGCCGTCAGTCCAAACTCCCGTTTTAAGATGGTCGCCAGTCAGAACTCCCGTCCTAAGATGGCCGCCGTTCTGAAGCCTCAACCCGTCATGACCGCCATCCCAGTACCTCATCCTAAGATGGCAGCCATTCCAGTGTCTCGTCCTAAGATGGCCGCCGTTCCCGAGTCTCTTCCCGTCATGGCTGCCATTCCAGAGCCTCTTCCCGTCATGGCTGCCATTCCAGAGCCTCTTCCCAAGATGGCCGCCATTCCAGAGACTCGTCCCAAGATGGCCACCATTCCAGAGCCTCGTCCCAAGATGGCCGCCATTCCAGAGCCTTGTTCCGTCAAGGCCACCATTCCAGAGTCTCTTCCCGTCATGTTTCCCGTCCCGTCCTGACCAGAGTCCAGTGCAGGCTCCAGCCCCTGACCAACGTCCAGTGCAGGCTCCAGCCTCTGACCAGTGTACAGTGCAGGCTCCAGCCCCTGACCAGTTTACAGTGCAGACTCCAGCCCCTGACCAGTTTACAGTGCAGGCTCCAGCCCCTGACCAGCGTACAGTGCAGGCTCCAGCCCCTGACCAGAGTCCAGTGCAGGCTCCAGCCCCTGACCAGAGTCCAGTGCAGGCTCCAGCCCCTGACCAGAGTCCAGTGCAGGCTCCAGCCCCTGACCAGAGTCCAGTGCAGGCTCCAGCCCCTGAGTATGGTACAGAGTCCGGTCCAGAACCACTGGCCATAGTGGCCGAGCCTGGGGTCCGGGAGAAGGCCACGAAGGCCCATCCTCCCTGGCCTCCTGAGTTTCCGGCTCCTCCCTGGCCTCCTGAGTTTCCGGCTCCTCCCTGGCCTCCTGAGTTTCCGGCTCAGACTTCAATCTCTCTCCACTCACCAGCCAAAGTGTGTGTGCTTCAGCTGTTGTCATCTACAACCTCCTCAATCACCTGCAATGTAACAGAACTGTCAGTATTCCATCATTATTGCATTCACTGCTTGAACTGCTATACTCACCTGCTTGTGACCATTACCTGCTTCTCCGAAAAAACTCTCATTCATTCCAACATTGTTCTGAGTCTGTGTTCCGTAACAGTACTGTTACTCACAGTACTTTTTTCTCACCTGTGAAAAACACATGATGTAAATCCAATAGCATTGTCTCTGGTCGTCTCACATCTGGTCTGTGCGTGTTCATGTGTTTTGAAAGAGGTGTGGCATTGGACGGCGATTTGCAGGGAGGGTGGGATCGTATGCTTTCAATGCTAGCAGGCTAGAGTTAACATTTCCCAGATCTCCTATTGCACCTTTAACTTTTGCAGCCAAACAAAAGAAATGAACTAAATCTAGAAAACTCTGAAAATTAAATTATAACTAACAATGTTAAAGTGAAATGTTATAAGTTATTGAAAATAAAATAGAAATAAACACTAAATAAAAATGTATGGAATGCACTTGCTTCCAGGTGTGTCTCAATCTAACACTGTTGCCAACGGACCTCTGGGAACAATTCAGAAAGTAGGAAACCTGCAACGAATCCAATTAAACGAAACTGAGATGGGCCTGTGGTTTATTGAAATGACGACATCTCGGCCCTACACCATAAAAGTGATTGGTGAGCCATCATGTGCATATTTAATAAACCAATGCAAAACAAAAGACTAAAGTCTTTGCCATCCTGTCTTTAGGCCTTTTTAATGTAGACAGTAAAGAAATTGATTTAAATTTAAAAGAACGTGCATTTTTCAGGTCAGAGTGCGATTACATTCATCTACGACTTTGTGGAGGAATTCAAAGGACCCCATCCTGGATATGCTGTCATTGATGGGCGGCCGTCAGCAGGTTTGAACTGCTGTTGTGTTTAACTAATCAATTCTTATAAAATTATTTGAATGGAGGTGTTAAAAGATTGTTTATTCTTTATTCAGGCTCACCGGCTAAGCTGCTACTAACGCTGTCTGGAGAGAAAGGTCCAGAGGCTCTAGAGGTGCATGAGGTTGCTCTCGTGGAGGTGTCTGGGGTCAAAGTGTCTAATGGAACCATAGAGAAAATGGGTGGTGGAGATTTCCTAGTTACTGTGAAAGAAGTGCCAGAAGGAGAGTTTGTGATATTGCTGAAAGGAAAAGACAAGACCTTCTCCAGCTTGTTCCAGAGGCAGACCACCACACAGATGTCTCAGTCCAAAATAACTGTCAAGGTACAAACTGCATATGACACTTATTTTCAAAAAGTATTTGATCCATTATGACATTCACTCTGTTGCAAAACTTGAGCTGTACCAAAAGGTAGACATGATATCTGCCTCATAAGATAAGTCTTTTCATCCAGATTTGAAGGAATTATTGCATATATTCTTCACAGAAAATGGCATGACATACCCAGAATGCATTGCACAAGTTCAGTGAAAAAATAAATCCAATAAACCCATGGTGGATGAGGGGAAAGCACTGGTTTGCATTAACTAATAATTGTGTCCAGATTTTTCATATTTATATGCACATGAGAACTTCTCCCTGTGGGGGTATAAAACTCACCCTTTTATATGGTTGTATATGAGTTTTATGGTTTTATATGGTATGTATATGAGTTGGGGGTTAGTTTTACTTACAGTCACCAAACTTGGTACATTGTTCTCATCGAGCCGGACAACTTTCTAATTTACAGTCATTAGCTCCGACCAACAGGAAGTCAGCTATTTTTGTATGAAGGTGGATTTTTTTTTATTTTATTTTTTTTAAATCAAGCTCTGGATCTTTAACTACTGCTCCAAAGGCCGTCATACGATTCACACTAAACTTTCTCATCATGATGCCCATATATTGACAATGCTAAATTGTGAATGGATATTGGATATTTTAAATGGTGTTGCAATGGCAAGAGATTAAAGTAATGACAAAAATGGAAACTGGAAGAGTCTCATATGTTGTAAATAATAAATTATACACCATTTATTTCTATATAAAATAATAAAAATAAAAAGTAAAAAAACAACTTATATAATACATAGTATAACCACTAGATGGCGGCATATGCCTATTTTTAAACAGGGTTGAGAAAAGCCTGGTTGCTGAGAACAGTTTTCAGACATAATTAATTACTATTATTAGCTATTGCATTTGGAAATATATTTAGACATTATCAAAGACTACTTTCTGTCACAGTTTTGAGTTTACTTGTTTTGTTTAAAATGTTGAATTTTCTGGCTCAACTAACTGGTAAACATTCTCCAACTTATTATTTGATCTCACTCTGCCTCTCTCCCTTTCTCTGTGTGTGCGTGCGTGTGTGCGTGTGTGTGTCAGTCTATTCTATACTTTTGATGGTTTAGAGTTTAACCCATTCATTCCTGTGTGCTTTTGCCTGCATTAATGGATGAGAAATCTCTTAGGACTTTCTTTTTTTATAAAATATATTATTCACAAAATAAAGGCATAGATCCAGTTAATTTGTAGTGCACTGACAATATAGTTTTATATAATTAGTTTTATAATTAGGTTAATAAAAATATTAAAAGACCTTAAGATAAAAATTTCTGGACTTACAAAATTTAGAGCTGCAAATGATAACTTCATGCTCATTTGAAATTGACCTATGTTACCTGTGTTTTTAGACATAATGACTTGCTTTTATTAGGTATTACATTTTGATATACATTAGACATTATAAAAATCTACTTTCTGTCACAGTTTAGATTTTATTTTATATTTTGTTTAAAATGTAGAATATTCTGGCTCAACTGGGAAACGGTATCCAACTAATCCATTGATCTTACTCTGCCTCTGTGAGAGAGAGACAGAGAGAGAGAGAGACAGAGAGAGAGAGAGACAGAGAGAGAGAGACAGAGAGAGAGAGACAGAGAGAGACAGAGACACTATTTTACACTCTTGATGGTTTAGAGTTTAACCCTTTCATTTTTGTGTGGTTTTGCCTGCATTACAGAATAAGAAATCTCTTGGGACTTAGGACAGGGATAGGCAATGTCGGTCCTGGAGTGTCGCTGTCCTGCAGAGTTTATCTCCAACCCTGAAGAAAAAAGAAAAAAAAACTCACCTGCCTGTAGCCTTATGCTGCCTTCACGTGCTCTCAGAATGATCGTAAATACGACTTTCCTATAGGTAAAAACTGCACATGAATGCCCTCCAATTTCGAAACTTGAATGCAATTAGTTCGTAATCATGACTTCAGAAGTGGGAATTATCAAATTTCCGATAGCACGTGAGGGTAGCATTTGTAGTCCTGAAGACATTGATTAGCTTGTTCAGGTGTGTTTGATTAGGGTTGGAGCTAAACTCTGCAGGACAGCGGCACTTCTAGGACCGACATTGCCTATCCCTGACTTAGGATCTGTTTCTATAAATTTCACTGAAAAAATAAAGGTATAGAACTAGTTTATTTGTAGTGCACTGACAACATAGTTTTATATAATTCATTTAATAATGTTAATAAAATGTTTTAAAAAAAACTTAAGATAAATACTTACGGACTTACAAAATTTTGAGCTGCAAATGATAACTTCACACTCATTTGAAAGTGGCCTATAACATCCTATGACATTAAATTAATCTAAATTTTATCTCATGGATGTGGCTATTGTGTTTTGCAGTCATGGTGGCACCAGCTGGCTGCAATAAATGTGCCGTATGCTGCTTTGACATAGTCCTTTTATATTTACCCACTTTAAAGGCATATTGCCCACCTTGCACAGTTTCCCTAAAGCCAGGGTGGCGGTGGCGCTGGAGCTTGGGCCCGTCATCTGCTTGCAGCTATATTTATTTTGTGAAATTTGTGTGCCCTCATAATCTTTAATCAAAATAACATCTCTTCTCTTCTCTGATGCGTTTACTGGCGTGAGAGATCACAGCAATAGCAAACCACAACCATCTCCCCATCCGATCAATTCCCAAAATCAAGACAAAATCAAGTCCTGCTCAACATTTTTTTCTTGTTCGAGAAGCCGTTTTACTTGGATATGTCACAACAGGGAAGAAAAGACTATCACAACTTGTGTTTCATGCCACCTGTGTTGTTAGCTTACCAACATGCTAACTTAAAAAAAAATCTATTAATCTATTGTGGTTGAGTGTCTCGTGTGGAAATCGGTCACTTCTGAGGTTCCATGAACATTAGAATACTTCCTTTAGAAGGCAGTAGGCAGCTCACAGGTTGTTTAAACAAATCTATTTTAATTATATTGCTATTTTCTAGAATTGAATGTCCTTTCTTTTGTTTTACCTATCCATCTATAGGCAATAGCAGACAGCTCCATGCTGCCAGGAGAAGAATTTAAACTAAATTTTACTGTTACAACCAATGGATCAAGCGGTACCTACACAATTCATGCAAGGAGTGACAAAAACATTACTGTGACGCATCCACCAACGTAATTTCTCCATTTCTCAAATCACTTAGTGATGATTGACGTACAAGTTTTTATAGCTTTTCTTATCAAGAACAAAACTCTGTGCCACAGTTCTGTTTCTTTGCCATCACAGGCTCAGTCTCGAGAGTGGCGGCAGTGCTCAAGGGACAGTGTCTCTCACTCCTCCTGCTGATACAGTCTCAGGCACAGATGTTACGCTAACCATCGAGGCAGAGGGTCCTGGAGGAAGTGATTCTAACTATGCTGTCCTTCGCCTTTCTGTGCTCTCCAAGGTAACCTTACATTCAAAAATATCAAGTGGCACAACTGTTTTCATTGATAACAAGAAATGTTTCTTGAGCACCAAATCAGTATATTAGTATGATTTCTAGAAGATCATGTGATAAAGAAAACTGGAGTAATAATGCTAAAAATTCAGCTTTGCCATCACTGGAATGAATTAAAATTTATTTTAAATTGCTAATAGTTAAGAATTTTATTGTCTTTACTGTGTTTTAATCAAACACCTGTAAATATATATTATAAATATTCTATAATATTATGTGTATGCCACATTATTCTTCAGTAAGCTGTTTTAACTCATCCTTTACTGTTCTGTCCAGGTGACTGACTTGACACCTCCAAAATGTGAAATTGTCGATGTACAGGGTACTTGCTACTCCTCTTGCAACTCCTCAAACTGGGAACTGTCTGTCAACATCACAGACAATAATGGCACAGGCATCGAGAGCATTTCCATCCAGCAAGGCAGTGGAAACTTGACCCAGAAGGAAGTGGAAGATGGTGTGATGGGTCTATATGAGGCCTCATGCTGTTCAACTTCCGTGACTTTGTCCGCAGTTGACAAGGTCGGGAACGTGGGCAGGTGCAGTTACACCATAAAGTCTAGTGCAGGCTTTCGCCTCATCAGCATGTCCCTCCCTCTGTGGGCATCTCTGCTTTTATACGGTTTTCTACGTGACGCCTTCACTCTGTAATGATATGGAGTTCATCAACCAAATACACAATCACCCTATCCTTCTATAAATAATATATTTATAAAGCTTTCTCAGAGCTGTGAGATTGTGTAAAGCAAAGCATTTCATTCCAAACATTTCATTATCGGTATTTCCAACTATTCAGGACTACTAATGAAGAACCATGCTGCTGATTCAGAACCTACAAACCTCAAAGATAGATTAAAGTTTTTGTGTGACCTCATCTTACAGGTAGAACTGTAAATCAGGAATCAAGTATTTTTTATTAACATGGATTTAATTAATTTTAATTATGATTGTCATACTTCATTCTAGTTTAGTGAAATATTTGTAAGACAAATACAAATGGATGTTGCAAAAAATTTAAAATAAATGTTTTCTAATCTACAATATTATTTTTTTTTCTGTCCAAATATAGGAGGAAAATGTCTATTTGAATATATTTTACCAATGTTACCAATATAATAATATCAATATCATTTTACAAATATCTGCAATGACTTCTAAACACACGTTAAAAGAAATAGTATTTTATGTCTCAGTAACCCCAATGTACAACTTTTCAAAAATTTAACCTTAAGGACAATGACATTTATACTATGAGAAGTATTATTATGATACACCTTAATTTCCGTAAACATAAGGTATTATGTTAACTAACTTGTATTGTTTTGTGCTTGCATTCAACGATATGGTACGTTGCAACATGAACATGTAATCTAGAAGATTTCAAGCAAATATTCATGTTAAAATGCATACCAGAGCTGTTGACCACTTTACATAAACTGGAACTCACATGTGAGTTGTACTCGCATATGGCTCCGAGTCTTTTTTTTTTTTTTAAGCAGGCTACACGGTTCAACATGTGCTTGTAATAATTGCCTAAAATGAAAAGATATTTTCAGTTTTTCACAATATATTTTAAAGTGACACTGATTTTTGTACATCTTGTTTTGAGTCTTACTTAATGTCAGTTATTTGAACTTATTTCAGTCTTAAGGATTGTAAATGGCCTTTTGGACCATAGACATAATAATGATGTCTATATTTTGGACAGTTGTGTGGTATCATATAACATTACACCGCCACCCAGTGGTTGATGTGATTTGCAATTTTTCTTTCTTGTCTGCATCAAACTACATTCATATGAATTAAATAGATCTGATACCATTTCAAGATAAACTGTATAGCAAATGATCATTTTTAATAGATTTAAAAAAGTTTAAAACTTTCACAATGAGAAATGAATAGAAATATAATCAAAATTAAAGCTGCAAGCAGCGATGAAAGGGCCCTCGCACCCGGGGCCACCACCACCCGGTGGCCTTAGGAAAACAGTGAACAGTGGGTGACATGCATGTAAGCAAGTAAATATAGTTGAAATATGGCAAAGTCATTTCGATGTGCCACACTTCCTGCTGCCAACAGGTGGCACTTTGACTATTACTGAATATTGCCATGTAGATGTCTTCAAGCTAAGACTATTATCAATCATGTGAAGTTTGGAGCAGATCGGACATTGTTTGCCTGAGTTACAACAACTTCCTGTTTGTTACTTCCAGGCATATTTAAATGTGTTTCTGGGAGTGAATTACAGTGTAAAACATGCCATTTCCTGTTGTCAGCAGGTAGCGCTATGACTAACTGACTATTGACAGGTGATTCATCCGATGTTGACAAATTTGATATCATCGGATGCGGCATGACCCAAGGAATTCATAGACACCAAGATCATGATTTTCTGACAAACTATTCAAAAGTTATTGACCAAAATAGCTATTTTCCAGATCTCATGAACTGTAGGTGGCGCTGTTCCCAAATTTGGTATGGACCCTCAGATCATGGTTCCGATGAAGCGTATCAATTTTGGTTTTGATTGCTCAAAGTTTGGCCGCGATGCAGCCTCTGAACCAATTTTGGGTCGACCTTGTTAAGTTTGTGATATCATAACTTTTGAACAAAGATGAATACAAAAAATCTGTTCAGTCATTTCTGTGCGGCTCAGTCCAAAGATCATCTGATCAAAGATTGGACAAAATTGGAGAAAATTTGAAGGAGGAGTAGTGAAAAAACTGAATACTGTACTTTTCAAAATGGACGCTACTGTAATGGGCAGAGACTTAATGTAAGATGTTGAGACGAACCAGATGTACTAAATAACATTGAGCAAATGGTTCAAAAGTTATAACCTTTAGAATAGTGAATTTTTGAACTGGTGGTGGCGCTATAGAGTTTGTCCTAGAGACTCCAAATTTGGTTCAATGACTTTTCATGAGCATCTCTACAAATGTGCCAAATTTGACCATTTTCTCATGTTCTGTTGATAGGGCTGCCATAGACTCCCATTGGGGAAACATAATAATAATAAAACTAACGATTACAATAGGGGCTATAGCACCTTTGGTGCTTGGCCCCTAATAACATCAATAGAATATAAAACAACAACAACAAAAAAAACAAAAAAAACAATCAGTACCATAGTTCAAAGCAGTAAAAGACCGTAACAAAAAAGAAAGGGAAATTAATAAGAGGGCATCACACAAATGAATAAAAACATTGAATGCAGTAAAGAATTTGTATGCTGTGCAAATTGTACGTTTTGAGAGCTTTTTTGTTAAGTGAGAGTGGAATTTTGAGTAAATAATGTTTTATCTCTTGAAAGAATACTACAAAAATAGGTTTACAGTTTGAACATTTACATTTATGAATATAAAATCTACATAGAAAGAGAATTAGGTTTATTATAAAGCAGGCATTTGAATCTGCTGCAAAGAAACCAAAAATAACAGATTTAGGATTCATTGAAAAACCTTGCAAGATAGTACTTGAAACAAAAGAACATCTTTCCAGAGCTGAAAAGTATAGTTGCACAACCAAAACAAATGAAGAAGTGTTTCAGTATCATTCTGACAAAAGGAGCATTTAGTGTCAAAATCTGATCCAAATTTTTTCTTAAGAAAATGTTTGACAGGGTAAATATTATGGAGTAATTTAAAAGTTATTTCTTTTATTTTGTTAGTGAGGAAAAATCTTTGTTGCATGGACCATATATTTTTCCAATTTAAATTATCAAAAAGGTTGTTCCAATATGAGACTGCAAAATTGTTTAATGCAGCATTCTATATGTATATAAGTGTGTTTTAAATATTTTAAAAAAATAATTAATATATCATGGAGTTGGTGGGGTAAATTAAACGCGATGTGCGGTAACGTCACAATTGTGTTGCATTGTGGGTTATGGAGCTGCCTGAAGTGTACATATGAAGTAGACTCGCTCCCTCGGTCAAAATCGAGGGAGCGAGGGTCTGTCCATATAAACTTCCCTCGTCTACTTCACGAAGTGGAACGCACTTCAAAATGGTGGCAGGGATTCCCCCGAGGGGAGGTGCTTAGGGAAGTTCGCGAGTGCGTGTCTAAAACTGGAGTGGAACGCAGCCCGTATAGGAATCCTATCACAAACTCAAATATCCTATGTTTTACGTCGTTTATGGTTGCTCAAACCGAGAAACCACAATGAGCTTTTATCGTTCGTAACTTATATCGTTTTTTAACTTTAAAAGTTGTCACCTTTTATAGCGTTTTGCGTCTGCTGATACTGAAATGAGTACCTGCTTACCTTTTTTGTTTTTGACTTGGTTAAATATTCACATTCTTCATGGCATCGTTTGCAGGGAAGAGAAGATATTTTATCCCATTGAATCATTTGGTGTTTTCACTTCAGTTTTGTAGAATTCCGTTCACAATGTTGATCTGGTTACCGTGAAAACAGTGTCACGCGCTGCTGCTTCAGCCATCATATAATGGAAAATGTCCAAATAAATAAATGTTTAACAAGCTGACAGAAGTCGATCCATTTCTTTGTTGGAAGGGTGTAAATGTAACTGTAGTTTTAATGTTTTCTTTGTAAATATTCACTTATATGATCACGGAGGAGAATCGGAGGGGCATTCAGCGGACAGACATGACAGACACCGACACGCTGTATCTTTTTTTTTTTTTTTTTAACAAATGACAACCAAAATCAAACCCATAGAAGCTTGTGAACAGTTTTGAAGTGGCTGCGTGCAAGTTATGCTCATTCACTAGCCGAGTGAGATACTCGCAAATGTTAATTATTAAACCAAACAAAATACAACACTTTCAAAAACACTCAGCTATGTGATTATTTTATTGAGTGATAGGCAGTGGGTTTAATCAGTGATATTATTAGATTTGCTACGGCGTCACCTCCGTCACCTCCTCAACCTGCTTCCTTAGTGTGTTTACACGTAGAAAAGGCGATGATGTGAGCTTCTGTGAGCTTCTAATTCTCGATTCAGCATAAATGACCTACAATGGCGACATTTTTCACAATCACGACAGAAAATCAAAAATACTGCCCTTAACGTCACTAGCAGAAAGGCAGCGCGGTATAAACAAACCATACTACAACTCGTGACGGCAGCTTCACATTCTCTATATCTATAGATATGGGTATAGGTATATATATAGGATATAGGTATACCTCCTCGTCTTTCAATTCAGTAGAAAAATCGCTCCTCTTCATAACATAAGGTTCACGTCCAAAATATGTTGTGATTTTCTGTTTATACCTCTCTAAACCAGCACAGAACGGACTTTTCTCCATCTCTTCCATTCTAATTTTCACAGCTTGCCCTCCACATTAATTTCGCGCGTCAACAGAACCACGTGATTGCAAACAACCTATTCACCTTATTTTCCGCGACAACAAGGGTGGCGCCATTGCGTTCGTTTTGTCATCTTACTTCCGGCTGAGAGGGACCTAAGCTAGTAGTCGCTAGCGGTAATCCTATAGTTGTAACGGTAGATGAGTATTATATGCTCAGTTAGGGGCTGCCATAACAATTGGATTAAGAAGAGAGAACAATTGCATCAACGATGTTACGAATACAATGTGAAGCGGTCGGAGTGTTGCGGTGCACTTTACAATTTACACCCACCACCTTAAGAAGAGGAGCACCTGAGGCAATGGCTGAAGGCGCTAAACTTGAAGTGCCCACCCAAGCGCCCTTATGTGTGTTCGTACCATTTCATGGACGGGAGGCCGACTGACTAACACCCTTACCCCGAGAAATGGCTCGGCTACGATGTTCCGGTAAAGAAGTCACGCCGGGTGCTGAACAAGTTGTCAGATTCAGGTAAGCTAACTTAGCTAGCCATGTGCTTGTTAGCCTAATGTTAGATTTGTGAAGTCCGTTCTATGAATACATTTGAGATCAGTAACGAGCAAAATACAAGGAATCTTGCATTATTACCATTGCCACCTATATATTTCATATTTAAGAATAGTACAATGGTACATATTTACGATAGTATTATGGTACATTACAGTAGCTTACATTATTCCTGTAAGTTACAGAGATTGCAGATGATAGCAGGCCAGCTAGCTACATCTCTCATTCAGATACTGATATTGACCTAAGTATTAACACTAGAGTTAGAGATTGTGTGTATATACTGTCTCGTTTTTAATGCATCTCTCTCTCACACACTGTTCTGTTAAAGTATGGGTGCCATCATATATTAATTCTCATGATGTATTATTACTAATGTAAAAATATGTTTATGGTTGTATTATTTCCACAGATGCATTGACAAGCGTCAGTGATGCAGTGGACAACTGTGAGGATGATGACATCCACATGCCCCTGAACTGTGATGCAGAAACACTGGGAGGATCCATCTGTCTCTGACCACAACTACACTTCAAAATCACATCTCAATCTGAAGCCACCTACATCTGATATGAGAACACAATGCATTGAGCCGGCGCCATTGTACACAACTCTGCTGAGAAACAACCACCATTCATTCAGTCGCCGAGCACCTTACCAATACATACACCAACAGCTTCCAGCTACACACTTGGGATCAGCTCCTGATGACTGATGAAGCTGCGTCTTAATTTATTGCAGGGTGATCTTGCTAAAAGGTTTGGTGTTTCAAAACCTGGTGTTGTGATAAATTCAAAACTGCAAATTCAGGGTTCCTGGAATGCCTTCGTCCAGGCGATGAAGTAATTGCAGACAGAGGCTTCACCATTACCGATCTCCTCTATGAACGGAAGGTGAAACTTGTCATTCCAGCATTCACCAAGAGAGGCATGCAACTCTCCGAAGAAGACACCACCAACAACACTAGGCGCATTGCCAATGTACGTGTCCATGGTGAGCAGGTCATATGACTGAAAAACTTAAAAATCCTTTCTTACAACAGTTCCAATTAACCTCACCCCTAAAATTGATAAAATTGAGAATTTGCCCTGTGTAACCTTCTAAGCAACATAATTTCTGATGTAGAGGATGAATAAGTGTTGATTTGTAGGTGCGTTCCACGTCTGTCTGTGCTGTGGTTTTGATTTAACTAATCAGTGTAAATAGTTTATGTAGTTATTTTTATAAACCTTTACAATGTGACCAGATGTTACCTATCTGTAAATTATTTCTATAAACCTTTACAATATGATCAGTTGTGAAGTTTTTTTTATTTATTTATTTTTTTTTTTTATATATAAAATCTTTACAATGTGGCCAGATGTTAGCTGTCAGTATTTTTTTTTAATAAAACCATATAATGTGAGCTCTTAAAACTTAGAGGAATTAAGTCTTCTGATTTAAATGCAATAAGTCATGTCAAGTTTGCAAATTAATTCTATCTTGGTTTATTGCATATGAAAATTAAATGGTGAAATATTACCTCTACATGAAGGTAAGTAAAAGGTGTCTCTAGCTTCCTGATGACAACAAACACTCTTACAACTGATTTTATTGAATTATAATTTTCTAAAATACAAATCACAAAGTTATCTCTTGTTTAACAAAACTGATTTAAAATAATTCCAATCTTCTTCACCTACACCCTCTACATGCTGCTCCAACTCCTGACAGTCCCCATTGGTTACCTCTGGCCACTTCTTCATATCGTCTACCCACGTTAACAATAACGATATGAGACCATCTGATCGTCTTATAAGGTTTTCTCCGTGCTCCCAATTTAAAACATTTACGGCATTAACGTTATTTGTCATTTCGCTAAAGTTATAGCTCGCTATAAACAATCTTCTAACTACTGATCTAGCTACCGGATGTGCCGCGTCAGTTTAGCGGAAGTCGGATGACAAAATGTGGAAGAGCGAAGTATTAAAAGTGGGCGTGGCGGAATAAGGTGTAAACAGGTTCAGGAAAGGGTATATTGGAATATTCTTGATCTCTCGAGCGTTCGTTTAAAGCGTCATCAGCTACGCTCGAGACTCGAGGGATCTTATATTGAAGTATGACATCTGATCTAATACTAATAGTATTAATCTATTAACAGTTAATAATTAACATAATAGAAACTAATAGTATTAGATGTCTATGCACCTTCCAGAAGCCGTGGCAAATATTACGCTCCAAATAAATCTCTCAGAAAGAAGTATCTTTTATAAAATGACTTATTGCGAGAGGGAAATGACTCATCGCGAGAGTTTTAGTTGCATAACATCGGTTAATGGAAACGCCGTCCTTTCGCAATATAAGATGGTAAATATTTAATTAATGAGTTGTCAACACAATATATAACAATACAATGTATAGGGTATGATTTTACCTCAAAATCCAACATTTTGACACAAAATGATAACTGCAAATCCACGTTTGTCTGCCTGAAGTCCAGTTGTTTCTGTGAATTGCAGCAATCCAAAAAATTGCTTTTTTTCTGTAGCTTGACAGTCTGTAAAAATCTACCTCAGATTTTGTCTCAAAGCTATTTGTACAGTCAGTCGCAAAGCTCTCCCGTTTTGGATGTTTTGTGTGTTTTCCGCGGCATTCACGCTGGAAACCAATGCTACCATTCAGTCTTTTTGCCACTCAGTGGGTGTAACCGCAGTCGTAACGGCCGACTATGACGTCACGTGCATACCCTCTATATTTAAAATGTATTTTATTCCTGTTATGGCAAAGCAGAATTTTCAGCATCATTACTTCAGTCTTCGGTGTCACATGATCCTTCAGAAATCATTCTAATATGCTTATTTGGTGCTCCTCTAATTTTGTGCATAAAAAAAATATTTTAAAAATTAAAATACCAGTTAATTTGACAGTGACAATAATAATTTAACTAAGTAGATCACAAAGTTCAAAGAGTTTACAAATTTCTTACAACAGAAAATTTCCCAACAATTTCAAAAAAGAGGAAGGAAGAAGAAGGAGAATGTGAAGCAAATAAGCTGTGGTGAATACTGATAATCAGATGACCAAACTCTGTCAACTTAACTGCATTTACAGTAATACTCTATTGAACCGTCTTAGTCTCTTAACTGTGTTAGTCCTGTCTGTGTGGTTTCTGCTGTCGCTATTTTGACTTCACAACACTTTCTTCCAAGACTTCTCTACAGTAACATCATCCTGAGGTATGTTGAAATTTTGTCTTGGTTTAGGCATGTGCATGGATGATCATAAGCATTTTGCGACACAGCATTTATCATTGTCTACATTTTGTTTTATCTTGTTATTTCTGAGTCAAAAAACAGCAGCCAGACCAAGTCTAAACAAAATTTTACATTAGTTTACATTATAAAGCCTTTCATAATGATACATGTTATAGTGTTGAGATCAAGATTCATATCTCAAGACTCTTTTCAAGATTTCAAGATTCCCTGTACTTTTTTACCATAAAATGTAAAACAATGATGGTATCCTAAACAAGTTTTTCAGTTGAACTTTTCTGGCTTTCACTCTGCCACTATTGTCTATAGTTCCTCTGCTCACAATTAAAGCAGCATCTGAATAAACCTGGATGGACTAAAATAAAACATACCTTTTGTGAAGTTTCTACTGTGCTTCCACAGTGCATCTTCTCCAGATTATCCTTAGGTGTCAATCAGTTTCTTCTGTGAACTCTTCTTCACCTCTTATTCATTCTCTCTCTTTCAGGTGCTTTTTTGTCATTCCTGTGTCTCGTACATAATTTTGTACTGTAGTTTTCAAGAGGAAGAAAGAAAGAAGTGATAAAGAATAGTAAAAGGAGTAGGTGTTAGTGGGATCTTTGTGTCTTTCTGTCACATAACAGTTCTGCTGTTCATAATTAGTTTTCCTTTTGCATACAGATCGATGTCAGCTGTTCATAATGTATGTGTGTGCACTTTTTAAATGTATGAACAGTGCTGAACAATGCATATGGATTGTATTGTAAGACATTTTGAAGCTCCAGGGCAATGAACAAATAAAATAAACATTTCCATGTGTCATTATTATTTAACTAAATACAGACAAAAACTGAGGAGCATGGTCATATTTACCTACATATTATGATCGAATATGAATGATAATGACCGACTTGTTGAAGATTGAGAAAAAAGGACCTGTGAGCTACGGGTGTGGATCAAGAACCATGAGATTCATCTTTTAAAAGAGAAATTATTCAGATTTTTTTGACAACCTAATTGCTGATTGACATTGTAAATTGCACCTTGAGAATTTATATGTAAAATTCTTCAGTCTATATTCAGTTATGTAAGGAACTTCAAGTATGAAGTGCATCCACAAAATATTTAAGGATATTAATGTGTAAATTTTAGTTGCTCTTATATTGACACCTATAAAAAATGAAAATGTCTGTTACATACCTGTTCTCAGATATCTTTAACTAAGCATTAGGTGTGTTCCCCCACCCCCTGACAGGCAAGCATTACTACATTACTAAATTTTATTCTTCTTGACTCAGATGATCATGAAGTCATCCGTGCCCGTCGTGGCCCTAATCGCACTAGTGGTGTCCAGGGTGCAAGCATTTCTGTCAGTTGGCGGTAACGGAAACACCCATGTGACCATTACTGGTCATGCTGTGATGGCAAAGATCCACGAGGTGTGTGAAGCAGTGGCTGAATCAGAAGGAAGAAAATTCAGTCCAACGGTGAGTTTGTGAACAAGTAGGGGCATAAAAAGCACTATGAACATACTATGAAAATTATGCATTTCTTCTGAAGACAAACAATAGCTTTGTTTTGAGAAATGTCATGTTTACTCAAAATGATGACAAATAACTTTTTTTTTTCCACTTTAACACAGGGCTCATCACCCGAAGAGGTGCTGCGTGCATGTCTGGGCACGGCCACAGGTGAGGTTTCAGGAGCCAAGTTTCGCACGGCACTGAATCAGATCTACATGCAGAATGGATTTGTGGACAGTGATTTCATGGACAGTGCACCACACCACTTCAACAACGAGGCCTTCACTGAGGGGCGCAACCTCATCATTCAGGGGACTGCAGCCATTAAAGCGAATGTCCGTACAGACAACCTTCAGTCTGCCAGAGAAACACTGGGGCGAGTGTGTCACACACTGCAGGTGGGTGAGAAGGAGAACTGTCAATAAAAAAGGGGGGGTATGGTTCACTGGGTCATATTTACACCTTAAGGAACAAATATGTACCACAGGGAAAATAAGGTACAAATTTGTTTCCAAATGTCAAAACGCCCATGTTTGTACCATTTAATCACAATCACTTGTGTGACTGAAAGGTTGACAGGGGGTGGGTGGTTCAAGACTACCAAACCAGAGCCATAGCCTGAGCATTATTTTTTTCCAAGATGCGATAAATAACTATTTTATACAAGAGACAAGAGTTATAAATTAGGGGAAACTTCAGTGTGGCTACGTAAAGTTTAGTAGTAGTAGTATTTCAAGCTAGATAAATGTTTATAATTATCTTTTTAAGCAAGGCACAGCGTGGGCGTTTTTTTTTTAAAAAAAAAAAAATATATTACAAGGAGTCTGCCTAAAAATGCGCATCCAGCCTTTCAAATTCCAAAGTTGCCCGCGGCCCTTTCTCAGATCAGACACTGACGACGGAAGAGATCTTCTCCTAAAGATGAGAGAAGCTGGGATATAATTCACTGAAGATGAAGAATCACAGAAATTGAGAGGTATGTAATTTGTTAAAATCAGTTGTTATTTATATTTGTCTGAAACACCCTGCGTTATATTTTGTGTATTTGCCCAACTTTGTCGTGCCCTCCCGCCAAAAAAAAAGTGACTTAAAACCAACATATTGTTTGCCTATTTAAGTTTGTTAATGTTATTAGAGCAGAATTGTTTGAGGTTAACTTATTTTAACCTATAACTCTAACTAGGCCAATACTTACGTCTTAAAAACGCGCCGCTCGGCCGTATAGAAATCAGTCAGACTCGATTCAACGATAGATGTTCATATTATTTACATAGAAAAAAAAAACAAAAAAAAAAAACAAGTAAAAACCAGCACATTTTGTGCGAACCGGCCCTTATATTAACGAAACTTGAGTCTCGACTGAGATACAGACTGACCTTGTTCATGCGGTACGCGCGTACATTTCACGGACGCAGGGCTTGTAGCCTACTTCTAACGCATCTCACAATCTGTTTGAAATTGATTTTTTTTAAATTTGTATTTTTACGTCACTTAAACGTCATTTATGTTTTGATGAGATCTAGCCTTGAACGCACACTGATCTGTCCTTGCACGCTGATAACTATTTTTATGATGCTTTATAAGTATTAAAAGTAAATTAAGTAGGCCTATTTTGTTTTACATCTCAGGAGTTTCTTAGGGCCAACTGTTTTAATTCATCCTTCAGGTATCCTTTCCTTTTATCCTTCCAGATACCCTTTCCATAAGGATCCGGAAGATGGCAATGTAAGTTACTTTTACAGACTTTTTATTATGTTTATTAATTATAATAAATTATAATTATAATATTTATTAAAAGACCAGACCAGTGTATAGCAGACATCTCATCTCATTCTAATGAACAGAAGTTGATGGATTCTGTTTATATACTTTTTTTTGTTTTAAATGGAGGTTTTCCTTTTGATCTGATTGTTTTTACCTTCTGTGTATGCAATCTTGGCACCAGTCCCTCAAACACAGACTCAGATGACACAATGTGTTACAATGTAAGGTAAATGCTTTGTGCCTGTGAAATCTGTGCATAAAATTGTGAGATTGTAATATTTTTAATGTTATTTAATAAATGTGGTGAAAAAGCATTATCACCTTTTTAATATGTTGTGTGGGGTACAAACTTGCCATCATGAGGTACAAAGGGCTTTTCACTGGGGCAGTACCCTTAAAAGGACAAATTCATACCATTTTTAGGGGTGTGCAATATGTTACTATATATATATATATATATATATATATATATAACTTGCCATCATGAGGTACAAAGGGCTTTTCACTGGGGCAGTACCCTTAAAAGGACAAATTCGTACCATTTTTAGGGGTACAATGTTAAAAAAAACTGACATTGCAATATTTTGTTTTTACGCAATACATATTGCAATATGAAAAAAAAAAAATCACCAGATGACTTGAATAGCTCTATTTGGAAAGAATGAATCATTCTAGGATGATTAGGGTGATTTTGTAGGTGAGTGAATACACAGAGAAAATAATGAACAAATTACAATTATAGATAAATATAATAGAACAAAGATACAAATGAAATAAATAGTGCTTTATATTTTCCAGGTAAGTCTAACAGTATTCAGGTACAGAAATTGAATAATCAAATGTAAAATAACACTGCATAGTCTCACTGTATAAATTAAACATAATTAAACTGTGTTAAAACTACAAAAGTGATTTTTCTCTTTGTCTTTTGTTGTTTGATTAACATTCATGACACAGAAAGCAGCGGGGGCTTCTGTCACTTTAAGACAGAAGGCGTGGCGCGGATCCAAAACACTGTAACACATCCGGTTTTCTTTCTCAATTGCTTCGTTCACCTAATGCCAAGTTTACACTACAGGACTTTAAACGTCGGCAGATCGCTGTGCTGTTCAGACTACATGACTTGCTGTGGAGTCTTGAAGTTGTTGTGGTGTTCACACTACGTGACACGACGTAAATGATCCGCAACAGGGGGTTACACACTACACGAGCTGACAACAACTCTATCACCCAACGACTTTATTTGAAAATGGACATTGGGAAGAAATTAGATTAAATTTTGAATTAAATTTAATTAAAATTAAATGAACCCTTTCACACATAAGCAGGGGCGGACTGGGGCAAAAAAGTGGTCCTGGACTTTCTGGCACAAAGCGGCCCATCACACCCGGTCTGCAACACACCTCATCATAAAACCCACCAGCTCATTATGCACAGAGCAATTTTTTTACACCACCTTTTATAACATAAAAATAGAAATGCTATGTATACAGAAATATAAATGCTATTTTTATTATTATTATTATTGAAATGCTTATTAACATTAATGAATGACTGGCATACTTCTTTATGTTATTATTTTTCTTTCCTGGTGCACATGGCAAATAGTAAATAATTTTGAAAAAAAATTCAAATCTCTTTTCCATACAGGGAAGTTTAATATCACTAAAGTTCAATACCTACCGTTAGAGTCCATATATAACAATGCTCTGGTATTGTCTAAGACTTAGAATGTAGTGCAGAATGTGGACTGTTTTATGGTGCCTTTCTAGTATTTGTCCTTTCAGGAGCTTTCATTTTATGGAATAGAGGTCCAATTGTGGAAAAGAGTGTAAAAATTCTTATGTTTATGAAAAATACAGCCTATTAGAATGATTTCTGAAGGATCACGTGACTGAGGACTGGAGTAATGATGCTGAAAATTCAGCTTTGATCACAGGAATAAATTACATTTTACAATAAATCCACATAGAAAACAGCTATTTGTCTGTATTTTCGATCAAATAAATTCCGCCTTCCTCTTTTAAAAACATTAAGTCTTATTTCAAACTTTTGATCGCCAGTGTGTAAAATAATGCATGTGAACTAATTAGCAAATTATATTTTATTTTAGACACTTTCCTAACACAGGACATAGGCTACTTAAATATGAAAGTTGCCGGTTTTGCCATGTTTTAGTGTAAGTTTGAGAATGGTATTTTGAGTTTTATTAATCATTTTCAAATGTGAATGTGAAATGTGAAATTACTGAAGAAATCCTGACCACAGATAGGCTACACAAACATTCACTCTTAATTGACATGCTGAAAACTGAACCAAATAAGTTTATCTTGGTCTCATCAGACCACAGGACACGGTTCCAGTAATCCATGTCCTTAGTCTGCTTGTCTTCAGCAAACTGTTTGCGGGCTTTCTTGTGCATCATCTTTAGAAGAGGCTTCCTTCTGGGACGACAGCCATGCAGACCAGTTTGATGCAGTGTGCGGCGTATGGTCTGAGTACTGACAGGCTGACCCCCCACCCCTTCAACCTCTGCAGCAATGCTGGCAGCACTCATACATCTATTTCCCAAACACAACCTCTGGATATGACGCTGAGCACGTGTACTCAACTTCTTTGGTCGACCATGGCGAGGCCTGTTCTGAGTGGAACCTGTCCTGTTAAACCGCTGTATGGTCTTGGCCACCGTGCTGCAGCTCAGTTTCAGGGTCTTGGCAATCTTCTTATAGCCTACGCCATCTTTATGTAGAGCAACAATTCTTTTTTTCAGATCCTCAGAGAGTTCTTTGCCATGAGGTGCAATGTTAAACTTCCAGTGACCAGTATGAGAGAGTGAGAGCGATAACACCAAATGTAACACACCTGCTCCCCATTCACACCTGAGACCTTGTAACACTAACGAGTCACATGACACCAGGGAGAGAAAATGGCTAATTGGGCCCAATTTGGACATTTTTACTTAGGGGTGTACTCACTTTTGTGGCCAGCGGTTTAGACAATAATGGCTGTGTGTTGAGTTATTTTGAGGGGACAGCAAATTTACACTTATATACAAGCTTGTTATACAAGCTGAAGAAATGATACTTTGCTACAATGTAAAGTAGTGAGTGTACACTACTTTACATTGTAGCAAAGTGTCATTTCTTCAGTGTCACATGAAAAGATATAATAAAATATTTACAAAAATGTGAGGGTGTACTCACTTCTGTGAGATACTGTACATACATACATACATATACATACATACATACAAAGTTATTTCGTAAACAACCATAAACAAAAACGTTTCTTTATTATAAGAAATGTTTTTGTTTATGGTTGTGACATGTTTCTCTAAAAGATGTTTTCAAGCTAAATTTTAAAAAACATAAGCTTAAATATAACGTAAGCTTTAATATCATTAATATTATTACACATTAATTTTAATTTTTTTTTTTTTTTTTTTTTTTTTTTCAGGATTTTTACAGCCACAGTAACTGGGTTGAATTAGGGAACAAAAGTCCATATGTCAACCTCATCAGACCGGATCTCAACATTGAGAACATTGCAGGTAGATAAACCAATGGGTGTGATTTATGAGAGAGACTCATTTGTGGAAAATAAATGCAATTACACCATTCTTTTAGTGCTGACATGTCCAATGTTCATGTGTAAATAGCTCCTAATAATCAATGTTTAAAATGAAAACTGGAGATAAGTGAACAGATAACTTGGTGCTTAGCTGATAACAGGTTACACCGGAGAGTATATCACGTTGTATGAGATTAATCTATGTTGACTGTTTCTAAACAGCAAAAGTGCATGTTTGTGATTGATTTATGTGTGTTGTATAGTGCTGTAGATGGAATGCATGTGTATTTGTTAATGTGCAGACGTTGCAATGCCAACATGCAGTGACTGTGCCAGTGGTACCTGTCCAAACCAGCTGCTGCCTGCTATTCTGAGTGGGAAGTACCTCACTTCAGGATACATGGGCTTGTTCTCCCCTGACAAACCTCAAGGTGAGGAGACATGTTTATACCAGAAGACACGCATGGGCATACATACTGTAAAAAAATTTTGATATATTGTGTTCATGAGGTGAGAAATGGTTTTAATTAAGCAAGGTCCAGCTTTACCAAAGGGAACACTAACTGTGACAACACAAAATGAATTTATTTGCTTTTGATTATGTTTTTTTTTAAATATACTATTTATAACAAACCTTTATCAAAAGCAATAAAAAGCAGAGCTAAAACATTGCATAGTTCCCAACTTAACTTAGCAGTGTAAGCACAGGCTGTATTAACCAAAACATGTCTAACTTTTTACCATATTTTAAAAACATTAACAGATATTTCAAAATGCCTTTGACAGTTAAAAAATAAGATATGAGCTGCATTTCCCCACTTAAGAAACATTTTAATAGTGATTAGAAGTGGAAAAGGGGGAGATAATTAAGTTTAAAAATATTCTTAATGTCTTAATTGTTACAATTTCATTATTTGTCTTTTATGCGTGTGTGAAAGGTAAATGTAGTCATGGTGGAGAGACTGATCTCAGCAGTAAACAGAATCCTCGAGGTGGGATCAGTAAAGATGAGCGCCTTTCCTATAATGCTGATCTACACAATAATGCTGTGAACCTGGCATCTGAAGCCACCCTGGAGCTGCTGGAGGACATCCGTGGAGCTATAGGAAACAAGGACTACCTCCGGTATGGGGATACATTCCTTATATATCCTGAGACAAACTTTCTTAAACATTTAAGAGATATTATTACTTGCAATGCTGGGAACAAAATGTCATGTTCTCTTAAAGGGTTAGTTCACCCAAAAATGAAAATTCTGCATAACGCTATAGATTACAAACTGAAAAGTAGGCCTACTACGTAAGTAAAACGAATTTACAGCCTACCTTTCAGTAATTATAGTGTACCTATAAAGTAGGCTACGGGATAAGGGAACAATATGTAAAGTTTGAGGAATAAAGGGGTAACAACTGGGAAAATGAACAAATTATTTATACTGTAAGTATTTTAGAACTAAGGGGTACATATTCTATTATTATGATACATCTGCAGGCTGTAAATGAAAGTAGTGCTTGTTACCCTCTTGTTCCATGAAGTTGCAGGGTATATACAATAAAAACATACACACAATCTGATATCACTGACTCTGAAACATTTATTTGAAAAACAACTTAATTCAAAACAGATTTACAACAGAAATGTTCTCATAATTTACTCATCTTTTCGCTTCCGACCAACTGTCACCAGTGCATGGTAAAGACTAGAAGGCATACAGCTATGGCCACTGGACATGTGCACATCAATACTGCTTCATTTAATATTTATTTATTTAATTTAATAACTGTATTTGCAGTATTGTAAGGGTAGGTTTAGGGTTGGGGGTAGGTGTAGATGTTAATAAAACACAATTTGATAAGTAGCAAATTTAATTTACTGTTATTTATCCTGAGATTTTGCATCACTTCCGGCCATAGCTGTATCCATTCTAAACACAACCCCAGCACATGCATGAGTGTCTTCTTCTTTTGGCGGTTGGCAAACAAACGATAGGTGCATTCCTGCACCTACTGGGCTGGTGTGTGGACCATTGATGGAATGGGAATAAATGAATAAAAGTGTGTAAAACAAATTATATTATCTTCTAAATCCTATTAAACAGATCTAACTTTCTTAAGTATTGTCACGTACTGCACAGGGACACGAAGGAAGACCCCCAGGGCAGATCTGGTGGAACTGGAGACCACCACGCCTGATCAGGCGAAACTGAAACACGGAGCACAGAGAGGTTAGGATTGGCCTCAGAGGCTCTGTCAAAACAGGCCTTTGAGGTCATTTCTGGGCAGACAGGAAGTTCATAAACGACATCTATGGTCATGTCGGTGCAGACAGGCAGTTCAAGAGCGACCTCTGTGGTCGGGGAGGACAGGCAGTTCAGGAATGACCTCCATGGTCATGTCTGGGCAAACAGGAAGTCCATGGGTGACCTTCGTGGTCACATCAAGGCAGACATGAAACTCGAGCATGACCGCCGTGGTCATGTTAGGACAGACAGGAGGTTCAGGGATGACCTCCGTGGTCGCATCAAGGCAGACAGAAAGTTAACGGGCTGGAACCAACACAGGACTGAGCTCTGGGGCAGGAACGGCTTCTGGAGCGGACTCATGGGCTGGAGAGCAGTGTGTGGCCCAAACACACAAAATGGCCATCGCCGTAATGGGGAGTGCAGTCAACAGTGGAACCACCTCTGAGACCCCCAGACTTGACCTCACTACAGAGATGCCAGTTGCTCGCACCGACGCAAGCAGTGTGTCCTCCAAACCAGAGGAATCACCTTGATAGCTTCAGATGCGGCGTTCATGATGTCAGGAAACACTGATGTGGCGTCCATGATGGCTGAAGACTCTAGTGTGGCGTCCATGATGGCTGGAGACTCTGCCGTGGCGGCCATGTAGACTGAAGTCTCTGGTGCGGCGGCCATGACAGCTGGAGGCTCTGGTGTGGGAACCACAGGATGTCTGATCCACATAAACAATTCCCAGACTCATGTTTGCTCATTCTATACAGGGAATAATTTAGAGCTGTGTGCCCAAGGAGAAGTCTGGTAATGATTGTATCTTCTCTTCTACTGCCAAAATTCCCTCTTTCACCTCCTACTTGATTTTGAATATTATAAAGATTCTTTCCCGTCCCTCCTTATTCCAAAGTTCTTGCCATTTCCCTTTTATAGCTGTTCTGATTTTGGTCTTAACTTCTTCATAAGCACGTTGTGAAGCGTAACGTGAAGCTTGACGTAAGTGCGCTGTGAAACTCGCACGAGAACTGGTGTCTCTGTTCTCCTGTCTTGTTTCTCCTTGATATCATCTGTTATTGTTTATATTTTGTTGTGAGCATTAATTAAAATAAATAAATAAATAAATAAAACATCCGACATCCGCATGACTTTTCGTTTGAGTTTCTTGGCATGCTTATGTCACGCTTTAAGTTACATCAAGTGTGAACGGCGTGAACTCAACCCTCTTATGTCAGTGATATCAGATTGCGTGTATGTGTTTTTATTTTATATAGCCTGTAACTTCATGGAACAAGAGGGTAACAAGCACCACTTTAATTTACAGCCGGCAGATGTCACACTTACCCTGTAACTACATAAAACAAGAGTATATTTCCCAGTATTTAAAAAAAAAAAGTCACAATAGTTTTAGTTTTACTTGCCTTGAAACTCGGAAGCCCAAACTAAAACAGCTGCACTTTTGCTATCAAAAAAAATACTGTATAAATGCACTGATATGTACCCTGTAATTTAAAAAAAAAAAAAAAAAAAACTTTATGTATTGGTACACTATTATTACAAAAAGCTACGCAGTGTATGTTCTCGCTAAATTGCTCACAAAACGTAAGATTGTATCATAATAGTACAATACGTACCTCTTAGTTCTAAAATACTTACAGTATAAATAATTTGTTAATTTCCTGGTTTTTATCCCTTTATTACCCAAACTTTACATATTGTTCCCTTATACCTACATGTACATGCTTTATAGGTACACTATAATTACCGAAAGTTACACTGTAAATTCGTTTTAAATTTCTGTCGTTAATTACTCACCCTCATGTCGTTTACAAAATGAAGATCTTTTTAATGAAATCTGAGAGCTTTCTGTTCCTCCTTAGACAGTCACGCAACTACCACTTTCAAGGCCCAGAAATGTAGTAAAGACACCATTAAAGTAATCCATGTGACTCCAGTGGTTTAACCTCGATTTAATGAAGTGACACAAGTGCTTTGTTTGCGTGAAACTTTATTTACAAATTATATTAATCTCGAATTTTCATTTAACAACCTGTTTTCTACACTACTGTTTAAAAAAGTTTGGGGTCAGTAATTTTTTTTTCAAAGAAATTAATACTTTTACTCGGTAAGGACACATTAAATTGACATTTACAATTAGAATGATAATTTCTGAAGGATCATGTGACACTAAAGACTGGACTAATGATGCTGAAAATTCAGCTTTGACATTACAGGAATAAATTACATTTTAAAATATATTCAAACAGAAAAGTTATTTTAAATTTTAATAATACTTCACAATAGTGCTGCTGTGTTACTGTATTTTTGATCAAATAAATGTAGCCTTGGTGAGCATAAGTTTGGATAAGACTGACTTTTAAATGGTAGTGTATGTAGCATTTCTAATTCTAAATAATATACAGTATATAACTATAAATGTAATGTGAATGCATTAATGTTCACATTAAAATCCATTAACCAGAATAATATTTTTTCCCTTCATCAGGCTGATGGGTATTGCACGATCTGCAGTGCTGGCTTTTGTGATTGACACCACAGGCAGTATGTCAGACGACATTGCAGAGGCCAAGAGAGTCGCCTTCAAAATCATTGACAGTAAGAAAGGAACTCAAGATGAACCATCTGAATATATTCTGGTGCCGTTTAATGATCCAGGTGAGTGCAAAAAGGATTTCCGTTAAGCTTTGAAATACATAGCACATATACCCCCCCCCCCCCCCCCACACACACACACTGAGTTTGTTGTTCTCTGCAATTTGGCCAGAATTAGGTACTTTTTGGAAAAGCCTTCATGTTGGGAATGTGCCTATAAAGTGCCTTAAAATGTTTCCTCTGTAGGCAGCTCACTGGGACTTGGAAAAGAGCAATGATGTACATTTTTACTCTTATTATGGCAAAAGTAATCTATTTTTTTTTACAGATAAAATTTGTATGAATTTGCAGATTTTGGACCACTAATAAGAACCACAGACCCAGATGTAATGAAGTCAGAGATCTCCAAGCTCAAAGCTGATGGAGGAGGAGACACACCAGAAATGTGCCTGTCAGGACTTCAGGTACGGTGTTGTGTGGCCTTTCAGCTCAATCGTCATATCTGATTAGCAACCACATAGTACTAATAAATATTAGAATTTTGAATATTATAAAGAATATTATTGAGAATATGTGAACCTTCATCCACAACTAAATTGACTATATCAAGATCCTTTGTTTGGTCAAAACACTATAGCATCTTTTCACTACAAGAAATCAGTTTTTATTGACCACTCTGCATGGTTCTTCTCCTTTCTAAACTTCTGTCTCTCCCACAGTTGGCTCTGACAGGTGCTCCCTCCTCCTCGCAAATATTTGTGTTTACCGACGCTCCACCTAAGGATACATACCTGAAGAAAACCATCACCGCCCTCACCCACAGCACCAAGTCTACAGTAAACTGTCCATCGTTGTTTCACTTTCAGTCTTTGCCATCAACATTTTCACCACCTCTCCATTAGTTTCCCACTTTTTTATCTCTCGCCCTCTCTTTTCAGGTGTATTACTTAATGACGTCATTTAGCAGGAGGAGAAGGTCATTGAATGCACAGTCAGACTTTCAGGTGTATTATGACATTGCCTTGGCCTCTGGTGGTCAAGCCATTGTGGTCTCCAAGTCCAGCATCTCTCAAGCCACTGACATCATTGTTGATACCTCTACTTCAGCCCTGGTATGATCAGCGTCTTATAGTCATTTTGAAATTGTAAACATCTGAATTTTTTTCCTTGCAAATGTGTCTTCCTTGCACACTCTGTCTTCTTCTATCAGGTGACAATTCTTCAGTGCTCCAGAGATCCAGGACGTGTGGAGAGTTTCTCCTTCCTACTGGATGAGTCTGTGTCCAACACTACCATCTACATCACAGGAAGTAGCCTCACATTCAACCTACGCAGCCCGACAGGTAAACTCAGAGGCACTTTTAGCAGAATGCGAACCACATATTATTATAAACTAAATGAAAGCATTTTTGTTAACTAAAATAAAAATGTAACTAACATAAAAATATTGTTTGTAACTGTAGCAAATTAGCTCAAAAGGGAAATATGAATAATTAATCATAACTTGTTATAATTAATTATAAATATTTGAATCAATTAATCGAATTAACTTGATGTAGCTGAATTAATATTACAATCAATTAATCTGTTCGGCCAGCAAACACTCAGTATTGATCATCTATCAACTCTTCAGAAAGGATATTTTCCATGGCCACAGAAAAATATCGCTTTCTTAGCACGTAGCTGTGATCTTAATCGTTATCAGCAACATTGGTTAATAAGCAGATCAGAATCAACTCGCAAGAATGTGCACACAAGTTTTATTTAACTAAATCACGAACACATGTAGCTAGACTAAACACACAGACATACACAAATCACATACATGAGAGAGTGGAAATTAATTTGAACCGTAGCATAACAGGGGAATGGAGCTATGAAAAGAGTCATTTAACGAGTTGGAAGAACCATCTGTTTCTCACTATAAAGCACCTTTGTTAACAAAGGTTCAAAACTTAATTCTAAATTGCCGTTTAGTGTTCAAATGTACTATACTTGCAATTGCCTTAGCTGTTGAGGAGTGTCCGGATCTGCAGTCTCAGGAGAAATTCTTGATGGTTCGGTCCGATGGTGCTGAAGTTGTAATCAATATCTTTTGCGTTGAGTGAAGAAATGATGACGAACTTGCGCTGTTAATTTGACTCTGTTGTTGAGGAAGTTGCGCATGGCTTGAAGTGAGTGAGGCCTGCCAGCCCAGCTCGGGGGCCGGGTGGGGTCTCACATGACAGCAATCCGTAGTATCAGCAGGAACAATGAGAAGACCAGAAGAGTGTGCGATCTGCGTGGGGGCTTTTTAACCTCTACAGAAGTCACACCTTTAAGTTTTGGCTTGACCAATGAGAAAGGTGCAGTTCTCTGGTGGGAGAGTTTCTTTGTTCGAAAGTGACCTCATTTGCATGAGGGCAGTAAGCTAGGAGTTTGTGTCCATTTATACTCTGATAAATATAACAAACATACAATGCATTCTATGAGATGGTGATGTCCACCAACGTATGAGTCATTAAGGAGTAATTTGATATGAAACACCACCTAGATCAGGGGTGGGGAACGTTGATCCTGGAGGGCCATTGTCCTGCAGAGTTTAGCTCCAAACCTAATTAAACACACCTGAAGCTAATCAAGGTCTTCAGAATTACTAAATTTACAGGCAGGTGAGAGTTTACACAGTCTCTCCACTCTAGTCTTTGTGGATTTTGAGAAGGCTTTTAACAGTGTGGACAGAGAAGTTGTCTGGTAGCTAATGGCACACTATGGGATCCCACCAAAGTTTGTCTCTATCATCCAACAGTTGTACAGCTACTCGACATGCCAGGTCGTACACAAAGGAAAACTTACAGAACCTTTTGAAGTGTGGACTTGAGTGAGACAGGGCTGCTTGCTGTCACCGACCATCTTTCTGTTGGTAGTGGATTGGATAATGAAAATGTCCACAAAAAAAGCCAACACAGGGATCACCAAACAGCTGGAGGACCTCGATTTCGCAGATGATATCAGCCTACTGTCACACAGGCAACAAGACGCAGAGCAGACGCACAACTGGCTCTTGGAGGAAGCAGAGAAAGTTGGCCTCAAAATAAACACTAAGAAAACAGAAACCATGAGGATTAACAACAACAACAGGACCAAATCCAACTACATGATGTGGACATCAGCGATTTTGACAAGTTTACTTACCTAGGCAGTGTGGTCAGCAAGGACAGAGGAGCAGATAAGAACATCAGGAGCTGCATCAATAAAGCCAGACATGCTTTCAACACCCTACGCCCCATCTGGAACTCGGCAGCGCTCTTCAAGCAGACCAAAGTCCACATCTTCAGTACCAACGTGAAAGCAATCTTGTTGTATGGATCTGAAACCTGGAGACTGACAAAGACAGCCACCAACAAACTCCAGACCTTCATCAACAAATGCCTCCGCTTCATTCTACACATCAGATGGCCAGAAAAGATCTCAAACTCCAGCTTGTGGGAGAAAACAAAGCAGCTTCCTATTGGCCAAGAAATACACAAGAGGAAATGGGGCTGGATAGGCCACACCCTCCGCAAGAGCCCTGAAAGTATAACCAAACATGCACTGGAGTGGAACCCACAAGGAAAGAGAAGAGTGGGCAGGCCAAGACAGACATAGAGACGGTGCACTGAAGCTGAGATGAAGGCAGCCAGATGGTCATGGGCCCAGCTGAAGAGAGTCGCCCAAAACCAAGACCGCTGGAAGACTGTTGCTGAGGCCCTGTGCTCCCTCAAGGAGTTTGTGGAATAAGAAGTCAAACATTTTGAATTTCAGCTATCCCAAAAAAAATTGTATTATCTTCATTCCATCTTAGTCCAGGATAAGTCATAGTTTCATGCACGTTGTACCAGGCTACTAGCAACTGAACATAAAATCTGTAACAGAAGATGAAATAAAAGTGAAATAATGGTTTAGTCTCATGAAAGAGTGGTGGCAGCAACTGTACATTGCACTGACTATAGATAACCTTACATCATGTTAAGGATGGGAATAGCTAGTAAAACTGTTGACGTGCCATTTATAAACCATTAGACTTAAAATAAGAAAGGGAAATGCATCCTGTCTAACCAGAAATGGGGATAAAACTGATCCCCTCCGGAGATGAAAAATGAATGACCAGAAGAGGTAATATCAAAAGCAGAGGCATTCTGCATGGTATACAGTATTATACAACTTGAAACCTTTGCAGCCTGCCAGCATTAAACATGAAATACCACTAGGTCACAATGACACTGAGAAATTGAAATAATTTTAAATGATTCCAGTTAGCGCATTGACTTTGGCAGACATACAAACAAAATAAACTCAATCTAGAAAACTCTGAAAAAATTAACGTTAGAAGTTATTGAAAATAAAATATAAATAAGCACTAAATTAAAAATGTAAAACTATAATAATTGCGAATTGATTATATTATATTGTACTGTACTCATTTGGTTGGTTGTTGTTATGCACAGCTTCAATATGAGATATTTTTAATGGAATGCACTTGCTTCCAGGTGTGTCTCAATCTAACACTGTTGCCAGTGGACCTCTGGGAACAATTCAGAAAGTAGGAAACCTGCAACGGATCCAATTAAATAAAATTGAGATGGGCCTGTGGCACATTGACATGACGACATCTCAGCCCTACACAATAAAAGTGATTGGTGAGCCATTATGTGCATATTTAATTAACCAATGCAAAACAAATGACTAAAGTCTTTGCCAACCTGTCTTTAGACCTTTGTAATGGAAACAGTTAAAAAAATTGATTTATATTTAAAAGAACGTGCATTTTTCAGGCCAGAGTGCGATTACATTTATCTACAACTTTGTGGAGGAATTCAAAGGACCCCATCCTGGATATGCTGCCATTGATGGGCGGCCGTCAGCAGGTTTGAACTGCTGTTGTGTTTAACTAATCGATTCTTATAAAATTATTTGAAAGGAGGTGTTAAAAGATTGTTTGCTCTTTATTCAGGCTCACCGGCTAAGCTGCTGCTAACACTGACTGGAGAGAAAGGTCCAGAGGCTCTAGAGGTGCATGAGGTCGCTCTCATGGAGGTGTCTGGGGTCAAAGTGTCTAATGGAACCATAGAGAAAATGGGTGGTGGAGATTTCCTAGTTACTGTGAAAGAAGTACCAGAAGGAGAGTTTGTGATATTGCTGAAAGGAAAAGACAAGACCTTCTCCAGCCTGTTCCAGAGGCAGACCACCACACAGATGTCTCAGTCCAAAGTCACTGTCAAGGTACAAACTGCATATGACACTTATTTTAAAAACTAAGTTATTTGATCTATTATGACATTCACTCTGTTCCAAAACATAAGATAAGTCTTTTCCTCCAGATTTGAAGGAATTAGAGTTAGAATACTTCCTTTAAAAGGCATTAGGCAGCTCACTAGTTGTTTAAACACAATCTATTTTAATTATAATGCTATTTTCTGTAATTGAATGTCCTTTCTTTTGTTTTATCTCTCCATCTATAGGCAAAGGCAGACAGCTCCATGCTGCCAGGACAAGAATTTAAACTAATTTTTACTGTTACAACCAACGGATCAAGTGGTACCTACACAATTCGTGCAAGGAATGACAAAAACATCCCTATGACACATCCATCAACGTAATTTCTCCACTTCTAAAAGCTTTTCTTATCAAGAACAAAACTCTGTGCCACAGTTCTGTTTCTTTGTCATCACAGGCTCAGTCTCGTGAGTGGCGGCAGTGCTCAAGGGACAGTGTCTCTCACTCCTCCTGCTGATACGGTCTCAGGCACAGATGTTACGCTAACCATCGAGGCAGAGGGTCCTGGAGGAAGTGATTCTAACTATGCTGTCCTTCGCCTTTCTGTTCTCTCCAAGGTAACCTCACATGGGTTCAAACTGACTATTTCTATGTGAAATGTTATTTTTCAACAAAGCACACACCACACGAGTCATTTCAGTCATGGGTTCTGATTTTGCAGTAGTGGCGACCCAACACTGAATGAAACATTTTTATGAACAAAAGCAAACAAAAATGTTCTCAATATCAAACAATTATATTTATTAGACCCACCAAAATGCTAAATTATTAACTTGACATAGAATTAATAGGAAAATCTTTAAATGTCTAAATTTCAAAAGTTTGTGGTCAGTATGATTTTTTTTATTTATTTTTTTAAAATTAATTATTTTATTTAGCAATGAAGCATTAAATAATCAAAAGTGACAAATGTTTTTTTTTACATTGTTACAAAGATTTATATTCCAAATAAACACTGTTATTTGCTAAACTTTTTATCAGAGAATCCACAAAAATATCAAGCAGCACAACTGTTTTCATCATTGATAATAAGAAATGTTTCTTGAGCACCAAATCAGCATATTAGTATGATTTATAGAGGATTATGTGACACTGAAGACAGGAATAATGATGTTGAAAATTCAGCTTGGCCATCACAGGAATGAATTCAAATGAATGTAAAATTTATTTTAAGTTGCTATAATAGTTCACAATGTTACTGTTTACTGTGTTTTAATCAAATAAATGTAAATATATTATAAATATTCTGTTGTATTATGTATATGCCACATTATTCTTCAGTAAGCTGTTGGTTTAACTCATCCTTTACTGTTCTGTCCAGGTGACTGACTTGACACCTCCAAAATGTGAAATTGTCGATGTACAGGGTACTTGCAACTCCTCCTCTTGCAGCTCATCAAACTGGGAACTGTCTGTCAACATCACAGACGGTAATGGCACAGGCATCGAGAGCATTTCCATCCAGCAAGGCAGTGGAAACTTAACCCAGAAGAAAGTGGAAGATGGTGTGATGGGTCTATATGAGGCCTCATGTTGTTCAACTTCCATGACTTTGTCCGCAGTTGACAAGGTCGGGAACGTGGGCAGGTGCAGTTACACCATGAAGTCTAGCGGAGGCTCTCGCCTCATGTCCCTCCCTCTGTGGGCATCTCTGCTTTTATACCGTTTTCTATGTGAATCCTTCGCTCTGTAATGATATTGAGTTCATCCAACCAAATACACAATTATCCTATAATTCTCTTTCTCATCCCATCCTTCTATGAAAATATTTTTATAAAGCTTTCTCAGAGCTGTGAAACAATGTAAAGCAAAGCATTTCATCCCAAACATTTCATTATCGGTATTTCCAACTATTCAAGACTACTAATGAAGAACCATACTGCTTATTCAGAACCTACAAACCTCAAAAATAGACTAAAGTTTTATGTGAACTCATCTGACAGGTAGAACTATCAGAAATCATTAAAGTCTTTGTCTTATTAACATGGATTTAATTTTGACAGTTATGGTTATCTAATTTAGTGAAATATGTGTATGATCAAAATACAAATGAATGTTGCAAAAATGTAAAAGTAATATAAAATTAAAATTTTGTGATGCATTGAGATCCCGGCAGACAAGCAATGATTATGTTAGAGATCAAATTTAAATAAGGAATAACAAATTTTATTAAAAATTATAGAGACACGTTTATCAAGTATTAAAATTGTAATAGCATATAAGTTTAAACAAAAATAAGATATCTTATTCTATAGTTTATAATAAATTCCAAAGTATTGTATCAAACAGATGAAGATTGTGAAGATCAGAGTATAGCTAAAGAAGGACCCAAAAGAAGTAAGATATTTGCTGAATAAAAAAAGAGGTAGAAAAGAAGAAGCAGAAGTGATAGGCAACATAAGAGCAACGAAACTTACATCCTCTTAAACTTATGTTTTGGTCTGATAAGAAAAGGTCAAACAGACTTTTCCATTATGACATAGTTGGTGTAACGGCTAGGTCGGTGTGACCAGTCAGATGTCAAAGATAGATGAAAACAGATATATGAGGTGTGGTTTTGACACCTTTAAGACCTTTAAGAGAATTTCGCATATCTTGCATTATCTTATGCCTCATAATCTCACATCACCTAATCAATTCGGATGGAAAATACACCCACTTGATCTTACAGCACAGAAGAGACACCAAAGATCTTACATTTGGAAATAATCAATCATACCAGAGCATACAGTAGAAAATATAGAAATGATTTAAAAAAAATCAATAACATGTAAAAGAATAATAATAAAACAATAAGCCCCAAGAAGCTGTGGTTTACAGTGAATTTATAACAGCTAAGGGGCGTTGTTAGGCACGACACGGAGCAGACTGCCTAAACCCCCTTAGCTGTTATAAATTCACTGTAAACCACGGCTTCACTGGGCTTATTGCTTTTATAAAATGGTTACCACACAATACAAATATTAAAGCCAAAAAATATGTATCAGTGCAACTTTCATGCAGTAAAATCATTAAAAGGCCTTCTTCCGCTGGAAAAAATAGTCCCTGACTGTGAACAGCAACAGAAGTTACATTTATTTCGCAATTAGATGGGCCGGAACTATCCGTTTTATAATGCAACTTATAAAAAGGTTAGTTCCAGTCCTTGATTCTGATTGGTCAATAGCTGTGTGTAGTTCACGATAAAGCACGGCTGTGTATCACTGTAACACACTTAGCAACCATCCTTAGCAACATAATCAATATAGTTATTATGTATTTCTGCAAAATTAACTGTTTATTATTTATTTAATGAATTATGAGTGTGACCCCTGTTGGTTTTATGTTGTGTCATTCACCTTTAATTTTGAGGCCACGAACTTCCCGCTGTCAAATAGTCTTCTCATATAGGAGATACATACGTTAATGTGTGCACGTCTGTGTGGAAGTCCACAGAGGGAACATTACTGTATTTAATAGTTTTCTGTTTCAGGTATGGTACTGTATGTCCATCAATTTACACTGTAATGACGCTTGCAAACTCGCACTGTGCCGCAAATCGGTCTGTTTTTAAATGACGGAAAACATGTTTTCTCATGCTGAGATAGGCTAAGCAAATGTATGTGTTTGAGAAAATATATATGGTGTTAAAAAAAATAAATGACACAGCGGATGAGAACAGTTCCTATTCTCTGTTTTTATTTGAGTTTCACAAGATGAGGAACATTCTCTTGCCATTTACTGTCACTGTCAGGAACTATTTTTAGCGGAAGGATAGCATTTAATGAATTTACTTCAAAACATTTACATATTAATATATACATTTTTGGTTTTAATACTTGTATTGTGTGGTAACCGTTTTATACAAGCAATAAGCTAAGGTACTCGAGGCGTGCTGTATTGTAAATAAGTCAGTGTAGCACAGCACGGCCTTGTGAAGAAATATAACAATTGATGATTAAATTCATAGCAATCAGTGACTCGAATTCATAAGGAAGAGATTAATAAGATTCATAAAAATTAATAATTAGTAAAGGAAATAAACAAAAGGCATTAATCAAAATAATAAATTGAATAAATTTGAATGCAAATAATTTCATATATAATTTTAGTATATTTTGTGTAACCATTTTATAAGGTAACATAAATTTTGAATATCAATTTAGGCTAATTTTAGAAATATCGGCAATACACATTAAAAGAAATTGTATTTATGTCTCAGTAACCCTAACGTAGGCTACAACTTTACAAAGTAGAAAATATAGAAATGATTTAAAAAAAATCAATAACATGTAAAAGAATAATAATAAAACAATAAGCCCCAAGAAGCTGTGGTTTACAGTGAATTTATAACAGCTAAGGGGCGTTGTTAGGCACAACACGGAGCGGACTGCCTAAACCCCCTTAGCTGTTATAAATTCATTGTAAACCACGGCTTCAAGGGGCTTATTGCTTTTATAAAACGGTTACCACACAATACAAATATTAAAGCCAAAAAATATGTATCAGTGCAACTTTCATGCAGTAAAATCATTAAAAGGCTTTCTTCCGCTGGAAAATTTTACAAATATCGGCAATACACATTAAAAGAAATTGTATTTATGTCTCAGTAACCATAATGTAGGCTACAAGTGTTTGAGTGTGACGTGATGTGTGGCCAAGTATGGTGTCCCATACTCGGAATTTGTGCTCTGCATTTCACCCATCCAAGTGCGCACACACACACACAGCATTGAGTATTGAACAACACACACACACTGTGAACACACACCTGAAGGCTGTTCCATAAAACAAGATCAGAATACAAGTCAGGCTTATTTTGGTTAGTCAGACTTATTGTTGGTGGATTCTGTTTCATAAAGCAAACTTAAAATACTTCAAACTCAGTTCCCTTACGATTCGGTCACTTCGACATTGTGTTTGCTACGCATATGGGAAAACCCCTTCCTCCAATACTACTGAAGCTAATCAAACCTTCTGATGGCCAACAGTCGTGTGTCTTCTGCCTGGGTCGCGCCCATGCAGAGGCAGCGCTTGGAGGGTCAGACTGATACGAGCCTCCGGACTCTTAGGCTCTGTGTGGCCATCGTCCAAGGCGATGAACTCGCCCAACAAGCCCTGCCGTGCTCTTCCTCTGCAGCCTCTGTCGAACCAAGAAGGAAAGTGCCGCAAGCTTTTGATGTGGATCTGTCAGGGTCAGTTGATGAGCTTGCGCCTTCTCTGTGCCCACGCGCCCTTAACACTCCTGTTGCAGGTTCCCTTCCAGTGCGCTTCATGACAATGTTTTTGGACTCACGCACGATGATCGCGCGCTTATCGGAGCAGAGAATCCAGTCCATTCACAATGCACTGGCCTCGTTTGTGCAAGGCAAGGCGGTTCCTCTAAAAACTTTTCAAAGACTGCTTGGTCTAATGGCAGCTGCAGCCTCTGCCTGCCAGCTGGGCTTGCTGCATATGAGGCCGTTGCAACTATGGTTACAGTCCCACCGCAGGCGTGGAGAGCGGGGACGGAACGCCTTGTCATAACGCAATCATGTCATGAGGCTTTGACGCCCTGGTTCGGCACAGCTATGTACGAACAGGGTACTGCCATGGGCAGGGTGGTAAGACGGATAGTGGTGACCACGGACATGGCATTGTCAGGCTAGGGAGCCCTCCGAGACGGCAGACCAGCGTTCGGCGTGGAAGATGGAAGCTGTTCGTTTGGCGCTGCAGAATTTTCTTCTGTTTGTGAAAGACCACCATGTTCTAATCCAAACGGACAACACAGCGGTGGTGGCGTACATCAATCGCCAGGGAGGAATGCGCTCGTGCACCGTGCAGGGCTTGGCAAGATGCCTGCCCTTGTGGGCAGATTGGGTACTCCTCTCGATTCGAGCAGTTCATGTACCAGGCAGTCTGAACCGCGGCGCAAACATGCTGTCCAGGGAGGGCATTGTTTACAGAGAGTGGAGATTACACCCTCAAACAATAAAGTTGATCTGGAGTCTCTTTGACAAAGCGGAGATCAACCTTTTTGTGTCAGAAGAAAATGCCCACTGTCCGCTATACTTCTCGCTGACGACTGCTTCCCTGAAAGGGGACACGCTGTCGAGCCGCTGACCCACGGGTCAGAAATATGCATTTCCCCCAGTCAAAATAATGCCGCTAGTGCTGCAAAAGATCAGGCGAGGGGCACCATATGGCACCCCAGGCCGGAATTATGGGATCTGCATGTGTGGCAAGTCAGTATGGAGTGAACCAGTTAACCGTTTCAAAGCGTGTATTGCACACAATAAAACAGAAGCTAGAGCGCCTTCGACAAGGCGCCTATATGGTTTGAAATTGAGACTGTTGGTGTGCTAGCAGACCCGATAAGCTGTGATATCCCCACTGTTTTGATCTTCCTGCAGGAACGTCTAGATGCTGGCAGTTCTCCCTCTATGCTGAAAGTTTACGTGGCCGCTATCGCCGCCTCTCATAACATGCTGGAGAGCCGCTCAGTCGGTAAACACCCCCTAATATTGTGCTTTCTTCGGGGGGCGAGGCAGCTGAATCCTTCCTGCCCTCGCCAAATGCCAGTATGGGACTTATCATTAGTGCTCAGAGCGCTGTCTGACCCACCGTTCGAACCAGTTGAGTCTAGCGACTTGAAAGTGGTCTCATTTAAGACAGCGCTGCTACTCATGCTGGCATGTGGAAAATAGGTGGGTGATTTTTATGCAGTTTGGCCCAGACGATTGCATGGTCAGACTCACGCCCAGAATCGTCTACACACCTAAAGTGCTCTCAACCCCGTTCAGGGCCCAGGTTATCACTATACAAGCATTCTGCTCCCCTGAGCCAAACCCCGATTCAGTTTCACAGAAGTACGCTCTGTGCCCCGTGTGTACGCTGCGTGCTTATGTAAACAGAACTAGCCAGTTTCGAACTTCAGAACAGCTTTTTGTCTGTTTCACAGGCGCTAAAAAGGGCGGCACGCTGTCGAAACAGAGGCTGTCTCACTGGATTGTGGAAGCTGTGTGCCTAGCTTATGATTCCCAATGACTCGACTGCCCGATAGGAGTGCGTGCCCACTCCACTAGGAGTTTGGCATCCTCATGGGCCGGGGCTAAAGGTATGTCTATTTAGGACATTTGCCTCGCGGCAGGCTGGTCATCTCACAGCACTTTTGCAAGATTTTATAACTTGGATATTCCCTCGTTTGCACCACACGTTCTGTCAATGCAGGAGGACACGCCCCGGCCTGTCCCATGGTTTCAACTAGGTTGTTTAGGTGAGACGATACAGCATCATGTTTATTCTCTTGCGTCCATAAAGTCATTTATTAAGTGAAACAAGCACACATCCATAAGTGTCCCCATTTATCTATGCCTGCTTATTCAGTGTATTCAGGCACCAACATGTTTGTTGCCTTATTTTCACACCAGTCCAGTGCTGCTTGCGGTGTACAGGAAGGCGCTGGTGGCACTGGCACCATGTTGGCTCTCTGCCAAAAACTGCATTTGAGAGGTCCGATACCCAACCTAGAGGGGGAGGGGCGAGCACGCTGAATCGTCTTGCTACTGCCTCAGAGCCTAGCCCTCTGCATTGGTTATGTGCAAGTCTGGCCGGCACAATTTTTTACATGGCAGGGTTTATACGTTCCCTATACGTAATATCGTACTCACATAACCTTAGTTCCCTGAGAGGAGGGAACGAGACATTACGTAGATTGCCGTGTGAAAAACCTCCTTATAGCCTCAATAGCTCTCACTCAGTCGAAAGATTCTGAGGTGTTCTGGCGCCCGACATCGCTTATATAGTGGCTGAGCCAGCCAATCAGGCGAATGCTCGGATGCCATTGCCTACTGCAAAGCAATAGAGTGATTCAGTCAGGCTTCAGCATTTCAAGGAAAAGGGTTTCCCCATACGTAATGTCTCGTTCCCTCCTCTCCGGGAACTAAGGTTACGTGAGTAACCAGATACGTTAGGTACCTTGCTCAAGGGTACTTCAGTTGTGGGTAATGAGAGTGGAAGAGAGCGCTGTTCATTCACTCCCCCCACCTACATTTCCTGCCAGTGTTGTGCCGAATTCTGACCCCCACCAAATTATTACCCCCCTAGTATTGGTAGGTTTAGGATTGGGTGTGGGAGAGGGGTTAGGATTAGCGACTTCAACGAGGGGGTAATAATTTGGCAGAGAGTCGAGATTCGGCACAACACTGGTACTGAGACTCGAACCCGTGACCTTCGGGTTACAAGTCTGACTCTCTAACCATAAAATATAATCTTAAGGACAATGACAGTTGTACAGTATGCATTTATTATGCACCATAAACATAAGGTCATGTTATCTAACTTTTAGTAATGTTTTCATTGAATGATGTGGTACATGTTGCAACACATGTAGGCTAATCTAGAAGATCTCAAGCAGCTTTGTTAAAATGCATAGCATAGATGTTTTCCACTATACATAAGCCGGAATTTATGGCTTTGAGTCTTTTTTTTAAAGCAGGCTACTCTGTTCAACGTGTGATTGTAATTTTCAGTCCCTGTCCGCCATCTTTGATTTTTAACGGGAATGAAAGCGGCTGATGATAGACATACATCTCTTCAGTGGGTTGTACTGTTGTTTAATCTGTTTTTGGATTGTTCTGCTGATGAAACAATGCAAAAAAAAAAAAAATTTCAGGAAATTTTAGTGACAAAAAACTCCAGACAATATGAGCTGTAGAAAATTATAAGTGATCTAGGAGCTTTATACATCTTTTTTCAGTGGATTCCATTGAAAACACAGCAAGTCTTATCCCTCACAGCCTCGCTTTCATACTGTCATGGTGCTGCTCTGAATAAGGTCAGTAGGCTATTTTAAATTTCCACACACACACGATGCTTCAGATGTCCAGTGACAGACTTGTGTGTGCTGTTATTAGGCTATTAGATAATTATATTTTGCGGAAGCCCACGAGTCATTTGTTTCTCCTTCTTCCCGCACACGCAGACTCAGCAATTCAAAACTTGTCCCGCAGACCTCTACTTCACAGCATATTTTAAAGTGACGCTGACACCCATTTATTTATTTATTGTACATTTCAGTTCCTGTTTTGCATCTCAGTTCCAATTCATGTCAGTTATTTCAATCTTGAGGTTTGTGAATGTCGTTTTAGACCAGGGGTGGGGAACATTGATCCTGGAGGGCCATTGTCCTGCAGAGTTTAGCTCCAACCCTGAAAAACACACTCACCTGCCTGTAACTTTAGTAATCCTGAAGACCTTGATTAGCTTCAGGTGTGTTTAATTAGGGTTGGAGCTAAACTCTGCAGGAAAATGGCCCTCCAGGATCAATGTTCCCCACCCGTTTTAGACAATCTAACCCCATCTTATGATAACATTACACCGCCACCCAGTGGTTGATATGATTTGCAACATTTTTCTTTGTCTGCATCATACTACATTTGTATGAATCAAATAAATCGGATACAATTTCAAGAGAAACTGTGGAGCAAACAAACTTTGATCATTTTTATTAGATTATCAATTTTAGGATACAAATCTGTTTTGCAAACAGTATGTGACACTCATACAATTATAAAATTCAAAAAAATAACTCCATTAGGTTTCAATTTGAGCTTTTCATATAGTAGGATGGACACTATAAAAGTACCATAAAAAATTACTTGGTAGTATACAAGTTTCACATTGAGAAATGAATAGAAAAATAATCACATTTTAAGAAACGTTAACAATTAAATCACTGTACAAAATTGATGCAGTAAAGCAGTTAAAATATAAAAATACATACTTTTATTTACTTTTCTCTATAAAAATAGCATCTCCATAAATTAATTTGCAATCAGGCCTAATACCATTATATTTTCTGTAACAGAATATTAACTGAATGCATTGTTAAACAATCCAATTACTTCATGTAACATGTTGTGTGTTGACATGTTTCTTGAGATGGGCTGACTGAGTGAAACGTTTCCCACATTCCTTGCACTCAAACGGCCTTTCCCCTGTGTGGATGAGCTTGTGTCTTTTAAAGTTACCTAGATCCACAAATCCTTTTTCACAGTGGGGGCAAATGTAGCGTTTCTCTCCTCTATGCCCCTGCATATGCATATTCAGAGCAACTCTATGTTTAAACTTCTTCCCACACAGCGTACACGAGAAGGGCTTCTCTCCGGTGTGCATACGCATATGGGTAGACCGGTCTGCCTTGGCCAAAAACCTCTTTCCACAAACTTTACAAGGAAAAGGTCTTTCTCCAGAGTGAATGAGCTGATGTTTGGTAAGGGTAAAGTGGTACACAAAACTCTTCCCACACTCTTCACACTGATACCGTTTCTCTTCTGCATGGACCTTTACATGCCGGTTAAGGCCTCGTACACTAGGGAACGCCTTTCCACACTGGGAGCAGGTATAAGGTCTCTCTCCTGTATGAAGTCTCATGTGGTTCTCCAAGGCAGACGCATTGCTGAGGACCCTTCCACACTCAGGACACTCAGTATTTTTCTGCAATGTTTTACTCGAAGATTTTGAGAAGGCTTGACTTTCGTTATTGGAGCCAGAATGTGGTGTTTGCACCCAATCCACCCTCTTATCATTGACCATGACTGTGCCGTCCTCACCTGCAGGATCTATTTGTCTGGATTTGGAGAAAATCTTTCTCTGTTTTCTCAGTCTAGACTGGAGTGTGGGAGTGTCTTCATCTTCTGAGAGGTCTTTATCATTTCTATCTGTGGTTTCTGCACTAAAACATGGGGAAAGCGGTATGTCTCCTTCAAAGTCGTCAACTGGAGACAAAGAGGTCTCTGATGATAGAACTGGCATTCGACCTAAAACAGCGTTAGCGGAAGCAGCAGCTTGTTGCTCCTTAAGTGTTAGCAGAGGCGCAAGTTGCCCAGATGGTTGAAAATGGTGCATGGGTGTCTGCTCTGGGGCCTCTTGTGGGGTCATCACAATGGACGAGTGCAAATGCAAAGTATCAAGAGATTCAAGCAAACCTGCCGTATTATCAGGTGAAGGAAACATCTGGTCTGAAGAAGAGGAGAACTGATTGGATTGTGTTGGATATTGAGAATGTTTAAGTGAAGGTTGAGGTGGGTTTATGGAGACAGATCCCTGAACTGTGTTAACTGGAAGGTGGGGAGAAGTAAATGGAACGTGTGTTGGAAGGTAAGAAGGTGGTGTCGGTTGAGTCGGATTGTGTGGGAGCACCAAAGGGAACTGGAATGATGGACTTGAAGTTGCAGAATGTGCTGGTATTACCTGTGGTGATGCAAAAACTTTTTGAGGTGGAACAAGACTGGTTGAGAGAATCCGATCCTGGACTGCTGAAGGTGTATTTGGTGTGACAGAAACATGGCCTGATGGCATGGCAGCATGTAACTGTGGAGTCACCTCTTGGTCTTGTGTTTTGATGGTTTGTGGTGGAAAGAATGGCGATTGTATAAGTTGAGACTGGGTTAATGGCTCAGTGGCTTGGTTTAACAAGGCAATGGTTGAAATACTTTTCTCTGTATTTGTAACCAATGCCTGAGGCCATTGTTTGGAGGAATGAGGCTCCGTTACTAAGACTTGGCTTGGAGGAACAGGTGAAAGGAAGGTATTTTGAAGTGGATGACAGATATTTGACCCCTCTTTCTGAGGGACTACTGTCTGGTTTGATGTTTGAGGATTTGGGTTTGGTCGTCGGTGAACTGATGATGCTGTTGATTTGGCTTGAGAAATTGATGGAGCACCAGACAGCTCGATCATTGGCACAGGCAAGTTAACAGTAGGAGCAGGAGTCTGGGTCGAACTGGCAAGTACTGAAGTAGTGGATGTCTGTGTCGGTGCACTGGCATTTTGTCTTTTGTTTTGGGAAGACAAGCCTTTACTGTTTTCCGATGTTCTTTCAGATGTACCTCGGATGGGTTGTATAGTCTGATTGGGTTTGTGACCACAGGAATCCACTCTGCGACTACAGGAGGAAGGAATCCCTGCTGGTGGAGACTTTCCTCTAATGTTGCTATGGTGCCTGGTTATTGTTTGAAATGATGGTGGGATCATAACTGTGAATACAGAGAGGTGAAGATGCAAGAAAATAACATAAGGAGAACAATATATATATACAATATATATAACAGGTAAATAGAAATGTTTCTCTTTGTAAATTTTGGTTAGGGGTGGCTGAAATGCAGTTTTATGCAATACTGCCATCCTGCATGGAGAGGTTCTTGGGCCTCCAGAACTGTGACTTAGTAATGTGGAACAACCTTTTCAAGCAGGTTTTGCATTTACCTAAGAAGACCTGGCAAACTACTTAAAAACCTGTCTGAGATTGATACCAGGTATCTAAGAAGATATGACAAATAAAACAAACACTTTCTTTGAAAAACTAAAATCTGAAAGTTTATTGTACTAAAATCCTACTGATATGTCACTTGCATAATAATTTGGAACACAGTGTATGTGTGATATGCAATTATATTTAAATGGAACATTTAAAAATTCATTTTCATTCAAGTTTTAAAATGGGTATAATGACGTGTTTTATTCTGTTCTATCAATTGCTGATAAATGAGTAAATGTATATTAAACCAAGAACGTCTGCATTGAAAACCAACGTCTGCGTTGTGTACTTGCGTTAAAGGATTAGTTCACTTTCAAATGAAAATTACCCCAAGCTTTACTTTATATGAGAGAACTGCATATATCATATAAGAATATTTTCTCATTTTTTGGTCAAATTTGTGAATGAATCTTATACCCCTTTCCATGGTGTCCTTATTTGGCTCTCTGCGCACCAGTATTGGCTCAGCACCTTCTTGCTTCAGTAGAAAATATCCTGGTGCATAGCTGTCACATTCAGTCTCTTTAGGCTGAAGACAAAGAACATAAAATCATAATGTATAAAAAGGGAGGGAATATGACCTCAGTCTGTGTGAACTTTATTTGATATGCAAAACAGAAAAGGGGGAGGAAGGAAGGAGGGAAATGATAACCAGAATGGGTAAACATTTACTCTTCTATTGTTTGACCTGTCATTTCTTACCTCTTGTTTGATGAGGAGCAATGCAAGCTGTCTGCTCCCATCCTCATTGGCACAAAGATCTGTGAGTTTATCACTCGTAATGTCTCCCACACTAAGACATTGTCCTATAAACGGAAGAGGGCTGCATTCCCGGTCAACCAAAATGGGCTTGTCTGACAAATGAAAATAAGAAAAAAGACCATCAAAAAAGTAAACTTTTTGGAAACTGTAGCTAACCCTGTTAAAGAAAACCCTAACCAGTAGAAAAGTGACCAGACCCCATTCTAAAACCATCTTAGTCTAGTTTTTTTTTTTTGTTTTTTTTTAAGCAGGGCATACATTGCAAATGATTATGAAAATGATTATATAAGATAATTCCATATAGAGTTAAAAAGTAAGAAATTCTGGCTATTATGTATTTACCATCTGACTTCGTCTAAGCCGTTAAAAGTCGTTATAATTTTCCAGGAAGTGTTTTTATTGAACGCCATAAGCCAGACAGACAAACTGTAAAAAAGAAAAAAACCTACCACACTGCACGCCAATATCACGATGTTTGGGGACATTGGCAATCCTCTGACTCCCAGATTCAGGGAATCTCTTTGTGTCTTTACTGGATGAATCACCTGTCTTCGTGTTGACATTCTCTTGTCTCAGCTGCACCAATTCCGCTTTCAAGCGATGCAAAGTGCCCTCATAAAGTTTTGTCGCTTCCCTGACAGCGGTATGTAATATTGTTTCCATTATGTGTGTGAACTGGGTCTGAAACCCGTCATAGTCTTCAGGGCTCGCATCCGGCATGGCCAGACTCGGATTATTTTAATTTTATGGAGCAGACGTTTTGGTCCCTTTGACAGAGTTAACGAGGATTACACGTCCAGAGGAGGGCGGTATACTTCCGCACTGAATGTTAAAAAGTTGTATTTATAGACTGCAGAAAAGGTTTGCGGTCTGCTTCTGAAATGACACTGTGACACATGCACTTAACACTGTATGTAGACTTCTTCAAAAGAAAGAGAAACCAAATTTGTTATTAATTATTTGTGATTTTTTTCCAAAGTCCAGTATCATCATAAGTGGTTAAGTCTATAAACCAATCAATAAAAAATGCATATATATATATATATATATATCTATATATATATATATATATATATATATATATATATATCTATATATATATATATATATATATATGCAATCAAACCAAAAATTATTCAGGCATTTTTGATGTTTTTGATATATTTTTACTAGTGGGTGCAGGACACTATAGATCATTTATGTAAGTGAGGATAGCAAAATAAAGTAAACTGTGACATATTATACCCAAAAATTCTTCATACAGTGGACTACCAGTAAAATTGATCAAAATTTGGAACCAAATATTATTCAGACACTTTGACCTGACCATGTTTTGCTTAAGTGTTATCTGACATAATTAAGATTAATTTTTTCTGACACAGTTTAACTCAGATCTTGTCATATTTTTTAAACTATAGTAAATAAACTGTATTAATGAATGAAATGTTCAAGGTGTCTGAATAAATTTTGGTTTGACTGTATTTATAGAGAGAGAGAGAGAGAGAGAGAAAGAGGGGGGCCTACTTGAAAGGTCATTCCTGTTAACCTATCAATAACTATGCAAAGTCAGCTACTTGATTTTTTAAGTCAGCTACTTGATATGTGAAGTTTCACAAGTGAATTTTATTTTTAAATTGCATTTAAAAATGCGTTTTTTGTTTTTTTTTAAATCAGGGTTGGAGCTAAACTCTGCAGGACCGCCATTTGCCCATCCCTGTTCTATGGCATTGCTGTGAAAACCCCCTTTTGGAAACTTTATTTACAAAAGGGGGTCTGTGCAGAATGAAGGCGCGGTCACATTTATGGTTGTTTGGCAAATTTTCCCAAGCAAAATTCAGCTATTTCATTTGAGCGTCAGGGCATTAGATTTCCCAATGCAGATTTCCCAATGCAAATTGCTGCGTTTACCAACAGAAGGATGCTTGGTTAAGTCTGTGTGAAGCTGTGATTCATACACCGCTACACTGTTAACCCTCCTACTGCATTTGGGTCCATCTCGACCCGGAAGAGGTACATAAAAATGATTTTTAGTATGAAGATGAAAATGATGTGTGTTAAGACTGTCAAAATACACATCATTTACTTCAGATTTGTTTTACAAAAATGTAAGAGATATAACCATTTAAACTAAACTGTTACACTATACGCGACTGTTGACGCATCGCACCACAACAGCTAGAAGCTGTCTACACTGTTTGAAAACATTTCAGAGTAATAATGATGTTGTTTTGGTGTTGTTTTGTTAGAAAAAGAATAATGTAGGTTTCATAAATTTAGATTTTTGAGCAGTCATCATATTTTAGAAGTTTCAAATGAATTTAACTAAATCCATTGAAGTCAATGAGTTCATATTGGTAATTGTCATATTATATGTTCATATACATTTCATCTAATGATATTCAAAAAATGTATCATGAATATTAATAAAAATATATCTTTTCTTGCACCCCACTGGTTTTTGATGTAGCCTATAGTTCTTGAAAAAATTTAAATGTCAATGTTTTAATTTTAAAAAATTGGGGTAAATAAAGCATGGTAAAAACATGAACGTTCAAAACTTTAAAACTTTTGTGGATTCACTCATTAATGAAAAGTCACTGATTAGATATAGGCCTACACTATGGATTCATTTGAAAAATATTAAGTTATGACTGTTTTATAAGCTTATGGTCCAAGCCAACCCGGAATAGTTTTTTAATGCATTAAAAGGGTTGACAACAGACAACAGACTTTTTGCCCGGGAAATTTCGCTAATGTGGCCTCACTTTGTCAGTCACTATTCATTTTCATTGTATAGACAAAGGATGTAGTGAAAGTGAATGGTGACTTGGACTGTCATTCTGACAAACATCTACTTCTCCGTCGCACGGAAGAAATTAAAGCAGGTTTGCAACTACATGAATATGAGTAAATGATTTTGAGTAAAATTAAACAGTAAATGAGTTTTTCTTTTAATTTTCGGGTGTACTGTCCCTTTAAAGTTGTCCCCTACTTCCTCCGTATGTTTGCTTCAGGAGGAAGTACTTCCAGTCAGTCCCACACTGTAGGACGAGAAAATGTTCTTAGTTGGATCAGCATTGATTCTCAGCGTATCGTTTATGATAGTGTTTTAATGTGAGACGAATGAGAGTGTAATAAACGGTAGTTAGCGTAAACAGTAGTTAGCACAAGACCATTCATCGCTAGCCTTTGCTTGCAAGTGTATGGACTGCAAATTTGACTAAACTAAAAGAAGGTTCAATAAAATCAGTGAAACGGTTGCACACCAACGATATGATGTTACAATTTGGTTGAAACGTCTAATGAGGAGCTGGAGGATAAATTGTTGGCTTGTTTATAATCAACGGAAGTAGGTTTTTCCCATCCACATACTCGTCATTATGTCCGAAGCCATACACTCGTTTCAATCACAGCTGTCCGGGGTCATGGAGACCGTTTTCAAAGCTGCCATGTTTGAGATCACCAGGCTCGTGGAGGACAGTTTCGTGAAGGAAGTGTCCCGCAGTCGAGAGCAGGTGGAGACTCTAAAGAAGAGGCTGCAGTGGAGCGAGTGCAGAAGGAAAAATCAAGAGATAAACGTCAGGAGACTGAGGTGTGCAGAGTGTGACAAAGCCCGTGTAGGTAACGATGAACGAGAAGAATTGTCACCACAATCAGGTTTGTTCACAATCACAATTCAACTCAAACTCAGTGCTGTTACTATTTGTAATGTTCTACAAAAAAGGACATTTAAATTTTATAATTTGTAGGAATAAATAAATAATAATAATCTGGTAAAAACAGCAAACCTTTAACATGAATACTTATCACACATAACAAAACAATAATCAAATCTAGTCACCTTTATTGTCACACTGCCAAAGCACAGAAGTGTAGTGATAGGTCTTTGGTCCATGCTCCGAAAAGTACACTTACACGGGATAAACATTACGTAAATAGACAAAAATATACAAAATACAAATAAATATACAGTACACAAAATACAAATATACACGATATCAAATATACACATAATACAGAATTTATACAATACAAATATACACAGGATTTAAGCAGTACAATGTACACAATACATTTCGAAGTAGAGTATATAATAGCTGATGTGTGGTTTATTTATTTATTTTTTAAAAAAACATGACCATAAATTTTTAGCTACTTTAAATAATAATAATAATAATTTTTAATAATATTATTTATTTTAATTTTAACGTTTTTAACAGAATAAGTAGAGCAGTAAAGCATGGTGCTAGCAATGCCAAGATCATGGGTTCGATTCCCATTGAACTGAACATGTATGAACTGATAAATAAGAACTGGAAAAAAAGGATAGTTGAGAAACTGACATATCAAAGTGCATAAAAAATGTTTTTATTTCGGGTCTGTGCAGCTGCCTTTAATTGATCCGCAAACATCATAATCGTAATAGAAATTTTGTACGCACATTTCAAAACACATTGGTGTTGACACTTTGCAGGCATGTTCCTGAAACTAAATGAGGAAAAACTTCAAGAAAAATTGGTTAAGCATAGGTTTCCTCCAACTGAAAAATCCAGGTGGGTCAAATTGACCCCCAATGTAATAGTTTAAAGACCTTCATGTCATTCCAGACCATATAACATTTTTCTTCCGTCCCTTTAAAGACCATTAAAGGACTGTGTAATCAATGCCCTCACAGTTGCATTCACCCTTGACCACATGTAGAAAATGAACGCAGCCTCAAGCAGGAGAGAGTTCCAGATGGGATCTGGGGAAGCTGTGAGTTGGAGACTGACACACTTATGGGAAAAGAGAGATTAGAAGATCAAACCAGCCCCAGTAACATAACAGAGGTGAGTAGCCTAGTGGATAAACCACTTTTCTGACCACCTCTAACCTTGATCAGTTGCTCGTACAGCAGTGTTTCACAATGTCTGTCTGAAACCTGAAAAATACTGCTGTGAAGGTAAGAAGGCAATTAATGTCATGATGAAATTCAAAATTTACTCTATTTTGTAAATGCATGTTATTGAATTTATCGTGAAAAGTTAATCCATGCATGTTACATTTAAAAACAAATGACCTCGTAATTCTTAAAGGGTTAGTTTACCCAAAAATGAAAATTCTGTAATTTTTTACTCACCCTCATGTCGTTCCACACCCGTAAGACCTTCGTTCAACTTCGGAACACAAATTAAGATATTTTTGATGAAATCCGAGAGTTCTCTGACTCCTCCATAGACAGCAATTTAATTATCACTGTCAAGGCCAAAAACAAAAATAACAAATTTATTCAACAATTTCTTCTCTTCCCTGTCAGTCTCCTACGCTGTTCACATTGTAAACAGAGTGCAGCGCTTACAGGTTCTATGTCAGAACGCAGACTCATTATTGGCCAGCTCCTGCGTTGTGCTGCTCACGTGTACAGCGTCGGCCAATACTGAGCTGCCGTTCTGACGTAGAACCTGGAAGCGCTGCACTGTGTTTACTATGTTAACTGCATAGGAGACTGGCATGGAAGAGAAGAAATTGTTGAATTAAGTCAATATTTTTGTTTGTTTTTGCACAAAAAGTATTCTCGTCACTTCTCCTATAATTTAGTCTGCTTAAACCCCGCCACTTTCTTACAGTCGACTGCAAGCTTGCATTCAGATCTGCCCCCATCCAATCATCAACTGATGATAGAATCCTCCAGTTTTTTTTCTTTTTCGATAATAAATTTCACTACGGTGTACATCACAACATGGAAGAAAAGATCTGTCGCTACTTCTGTTTCATCACAACTTTAACATTCTGTGCACATTCTGTCTTTGTTCTCTCTGTAGTCTGCTGGTACAGAGAACAGGAAACTGGACTGCGTATTGAAACAGGAGGCCCACTATGTCACTGCCGGTAATAAGGAGCTTCAGGATGGGTGGACACTGGATACTGAAGGTGTGATTTAAAGCAATAGTTCACCCAAAAATGAAAATTCTGTCATTTCTCATGTCGTTCCAAACCCGTAAGACTTTCATTCATCTTCGGAATGCAAATAAAGATATTATTTTTAATTAAATCTGAGAGGTTCCTCCATTGAAAGTCTATTCACCCAAAACTCTTGACGGTTCAAAAGGTTCATAAAGAGATCATAAAATATTTGCATATGAATCGAGCAGTTTAAACCAAGTCTTCTGAAGGAACATGATTGCTTTATATGATGAGCAGATTTAAATCAGGCTATTATTCTCATACAGTATCAGCGAATGTGCATAGAGCACTCAGATTTAGAAGTGGGAGCTCAAGCATGTTTGCTTGATGCACGAGAACCAATGAGGTTCATTCTCGCGTGCTACACCAGCACATTTGAGCTTTCACAAGAACCAGTGATGTTTGTTGTACGGTTGAGCTTCTGTTTACCATATTTGAGTGCTCTTGTTGACCAATGTTTCTATGCGATTAAAAGCCTAAATTAAATCTGTTTGTCATATAAAGTGATCATGGTCTCTTCAGAAGACTTGGATTAAACCACTCGATTCATTCACATTTATTTTACAATCTCTTTATGAACTTTTTAAACTGGATGAAAAGACTTTAAATGGAGGGACAGAGGGACAGAAATTTCTCAGTTTCATTAAAAATATCTTTATTTGTGTTTCGAAGATGATCAGAAGTCTTATGGGTTTGGAATGACATGAGAGTGAGTAATTGATGACAGAATTTAAATTTTTGGGTGAACTATCCCTTTTAACATATGATTACTGCTTTAACTCTCTGACATCAGACTGTGTTTGAAGATTAGAATGTTTTTTTTTTTGTCCATGTTTGGTGTTCCAGGAGCTGAGACGACGGATTTCTCAGCTCACAGTTACAGTGAGCAAGAGCTGCAACAGATTCAGGAAGACTGGGGCTCTGGACTTGATCAGACTGCTGACAGTGAGACTTACGCAAATATCGTAGATGTTCAGGGCTTGCCATACCGAACACGTTACGATGCAGAAGAGCTCGCGAGCTACAGTGTACATGAACTGGACATGGGAGACCTGGACAGTCTTGGAGAAAAAACTCAAGACACATTGGGTCATGCAGTATCGGTTGCAGTTGGAACTGATCAAAAGGACCTGGACATAGTTGAGGAAGGTGGGAGACGTCACAGCTCTTCCATTAGGAGTAAGAGAGGAAACAGAGGATCTTTACCTGCACAAGTCAACCCTGAAACAGAAGACATGGGTAGAGACATGCACTGTTTACTTATTAATGCAGATGGCCACTTGCAAGACATGAGTGCCCTCACAGAAGTTCGCAGTGGGATTGCAGAAGGTTCTGGACATAGAGGACACGCACTTTACTCTGGGGACACAGCTAGTGGTGCACTTTATAAGGGACATGCATTGAATCACTCTCTGAAGTCTAATGTTGGACAAGCATTAGGTGACAGCAGGGCTTCTGTGAAAGGCTACCCAGTCTCCCATCGAGTCGGTTCAAGTGCCGCATACACTTGTAACCAGTGCGGTAAGAAGTTCACTCAGGCCTGCAACCTAAAAGTCCACCAGCGTGTCCACCAGCGGGAAGGTCTCCACTTGTGCAGCCACTGTGGGAAAGGTTACTCGTCCTTCAGTGACCTGCGGAGGCACCGATGCAGCCAGACTGGAGACAAACCCTACACCTGCACGCTTTGTGGGAACAAATTCAGCCGACTATGGAATCTCAAGCTGCATCAACGCATTCACACGCAGGAGAAACCACACAAGTGCACTCTGTGCAGTAAGAGCTTTACCCGGGCCGACATCTTGAAAGTCCATCAACGTACCCATACAGGAGAAAGACCGTACTGCTGTGGTATCTGTGGACTGAGCTTCAAACGAATGGACCATCTCAGGTCACATCAGCGCAAACATAGTGCTGACCTGAATAATCAATGACAAAAAAAATGGACCTTACAAGGTTATTTTGACTTTTAAATTGTTGGAAGGCCATAAATCCTGACTGGACTTGTGTCCCATAAAATGTTACACTGTTACTGTAGAACCTTCCTTTGTAGTCAAGGTTTTCTGTAAAATTTGATTTTGTTTTTCTTAAAGGGATAGTTTACCCAAAAATGAATATTCTGTCATCACTTACTTACTTAAATCGTCATTTAAACTCACCCTTATGTCATTTAAAACCTGTATGACTTTCTTCTGTGGAACATAAAAGAACATATTTAATGTTTTTTTTGTTTTGTTTTGTTTTTTTGTCTGTATAATCTGTTGGGTTTCCAACATTCTCCAAAATATCTTATTTTGTGTTAAGCAGAAGAAATTAAGAAATGCAGTTTTGAGGTTGGATAAACAGCACTTTTGGGTAGACTATGACTTTGTTACATTATGGTTAATGTGGCCATCTTTGCATGTGATGAAAATATTGTATTTCCGATGCAGAGTGGTAAGACATTGTCACTTTCATGCTCGTTGGAATCTTATTGTCTATAACACTGATTTTGAAAGATGAAAGTGATTGTTTATTGTAATAATACACAATGTATGTCACATGTAATATCAGTCTATTTTCAGCTCTCTGTTTCAGCATTACACAGTCAAGTGTCATTTTAAACATTTATTTGGTTGTCGCGGATTCAGCTGTTTATTCCAAACACTCTTTGATAATAATGAAAGAAAAAAAAAAAAAAAAAAAACTTGGTTCTTCAGAACTCATGTGAGGAATAATTGACAACAGGCTATTGAATTATGGAAAAAATATAGAAAAGTAATGCGCATGTGAGATGTTAATGTGGTCACAATGTGAAGAGGAACTGTAATGTGGTCAGCAGACTTGGAACTACTTCATAGTTGTGCATTTACTGAAAAATAGTTACACAACTTAGAATGTCTGTCACCAATTCAGAATCAACTACTGAACGGCCCCTGTGGTATAAAACATTAAAACAGTTGAATAATTTTGCATAATGTAATGTAACTTCTTGTTATGTTACTAGGGGTCTAACTAGAAAAATAAAATGTTATAATATTGTAATATTTATAATACTGTAAGTTAAAAACATATTTAGCTGTTATATTTTACACAGTATATATCCTAGGAAACTGCACAATTTTAGTTCATGTGTATTTCGCTAATACTTCGCCAGCAGTGTTATTTTAGTATCATTGCGATCCTATTATAGTTTTTATTAAAATTTTGAATTCGTCTTTATATTTAACATGTTAATTTTAAAGTTTTGGTAATTATTAATTTAGTAAATTATGTTTTTAATTTGCCTAGTTTTTTTTTATTAATTTTTATTACACCAGAAATATATTACAATTTTAGTACAATAAGGCCACCGTACAACCCGTGACGTCACTAGCAACAACATTATTGTCCGTCTGTTCAGCTGCGCTTCCTCCTGACATGCTGAATGATGCATTAACCAAACTTGTAACGTTAGTTTATACATAAACAAAATAAAATAGCTGGAACGTACTACAGTCAGCTGGACATGATGCGACGAATTACGCGTGCATAAAGGATATTTATTTCGGTTCGCGGTTCATAGTCTGTCAATCAGATGTAATGAGCTCGATGCTAACAGTGCGATGATTTTATGATCGGGATTTTTATGATTTTATTATGAGTGACTAGCCGTGAAAGTGTGAAGTGCAACAATTACTGTGAATTTTGAAATTGAGTTCCCAAAATGCTCATGTGTGGACTTAGAAGTCAGTAAGAAATAAATTTTTTGAGATAGAAATCAGTCATGATCACGGTTGTCTCTGTGCATTCAGCGATCATTTCATCTTTATAAGAACGAGCTCGAGCAGATCAGATACAGGATGACGGACACGCTGATCCTCTCCTTCCAGACTCGGCTGTCTGGGGTCATGGAAAATGTTCTCAAAACCACCATGTACGAGATCACCAGGTTAGTGGAAGAGAGCTTCTTGGAGCAGATGGATCGAGGCAAACGAGAGGCGGAGGTGTTAAAACGGAGGCTGATAGTGTCGGAAGCCAAACTGAGAGAACGGGAGAGATTTAAGAGGGTGAGGTGTGTGGACTGTGGGCGGACAGCAGTGTCCAGGAGGAGGGTACTACACAGAGGCCCCGAAACACAGAGCAGTGAGTAGAAACTTAGGACTTTCCAAAGGACTGTCACCAGTTAAGCAGTGCTTATATGACTCAGTGACACATAAGAACGGCCGGTATGTTGGCTGTTGTTGGTTTCATCAGTTTATACAAAATGTTTATGCCATTTTCAATAATAATTTAATAAACCTACAAATGTCAAGTGATTTTAAAAGTACAAAAGTAATTTCCTTGTCATTATTTTCCACAAAAGTTTCCAGACATATGTTCCAATGCATTATATTTCTTATATTTAAACACTTTTTAAGGCATGGTGTGCCAACCTTGGAAGTTTGCTGAGGCCCCCAGCCTGTCACATGATTACAAAATAGTTTCATTGGTTTTCAAACCAAACAGTTTAAAAATTGCACAATTTCCTTGTCATAATTTACCACAAAAGTTGACCATAAACTGTCACCATAAACATGACAGAGGACCTCTTTAGACTCTCTTTATGCTGTAAAGGTCTATACATACATACATACATATATGTATGTATGTATGTATAGATCTTTACAGCATAAAGAGTCTAAAGAGGTCCTCTGTCATGTTTTTGGTTTTCTTGTCACATGACAAAGTGGTTTCCTGAGTGTTGGTTATGCTACACTGACTTTCATTTTAGTTTCAAAATGTTTTTCAAATATACAAAGAAACTGACAAAAAGATAATAAAAGAGAAAGCCAGCATCCGTTTTTTTTTTCTTTCTTGAATTTCAGCAGTTTTATGTGAAAGAAATATTGAAATTAAATCATAGTTGTATTTTAGTCATTTTGTGTGAATTGTATTTTTAATATATTTTTGAATAAAGTCACCTTGAAATCAAAATTGACAATTCTTATTTTTTTTTTTTTAAATTGCAGCATATCCGTGCAGTTTATCCGTGCACTAGTGTTGTCAAAAGTACTGACTTCGGTACCAAGTCAGTACTGAAATTTTAAAATGTGACACTTTGAGCCGCCACTGATTCGTAAACACTCTGATTGGCCATTATGTTCACGCACTCATCAGATATGTCTGTGATTGGCTACAATGATCAACGCTTCAAAAACATGTTGTAAGTAGACATCAGTGATGCTCTTCACCGAGCGCTTGCACAGATACTCACGGGAGCGTTTGAAAGCAGGCATCTATCATCGGGCTGGTGTGTTCAAACGCTCCTGCTCCCACTTTCAAACACTTCGGTGTGCTTTCAAACGCTCCCGTGCGTTGATCATTGTAGCCAATCACAGACATATGTTGAGCGTGTGAACACAATGGCCAATCAGAGGTGTTTACGAATCTGCTCAACAGCGCTTAAAGCATCACATTTTTAACATTTCAGTACCGACTTGGTATCGAAGTCTGTACTTTTGACAACACTACTATGCAGATAATTATTTTTTAAATTCAAGTGCCCTCTTTATATTTAATTAAAATAACTTCCCCTCCCTCTTGCAACAACATATTTTCTCTTCTCTGATCTTGTTCGAGAAGCCATTTCACTCGGATATGCGTCACAATAGGAAGGAAAAGACTATTGCCGTTTCATGCCTACTTTGATAGATACGGATCAAAATATGAATGTCATGTCATTGACCCATGTACCACATTACATCAATATGACATTTTTGTATTAAGTCAAATTAATAAATTTGGTTTAAGTTTCTGCTGACTGAATGCTTTTCTGTGTGTTTTTTAAGGTTTGGACCATCCACTTGTTGTAAAGCAGGAAAATGCTTCTGACAATAGCTGGAGGTGCAGTCCCAAGGGAAGTACAAATCAGGAGCCTTCAGCAACTCTGGAAACTAAACAAAATGTGTGTATGCTATTGTTTTAATAGTAATATGTAGTGGCAGAGAAGACAAAAGGTATTTGGACAGTTTTTTTTGTTGCCAAAAGGCATCCGAGTGAACTTGATATCTTAAACAAGGTTGGAATAATTAAGATTTTGTAATGTTTTTGAAAGAAGTGTCTTCTGCTCACCAAGGCTGAATTTATTTAATCAAAAATACAGTAAAACAAATATTGTGGAATGTTATTAACATTTTTAATAACGGTTTTCTATTTTAATATATTTTAAAATGTTATATATTTCTGTGGTGGCAAAGCTGAATTTTCAGCATCATTACTTCAGTGTCACATGATCCTTCAGAAATCATTCTAATATGCTGATTGTGCTGCTCAAGTAACATTATTTATTATTATTATCAATGTTGAAAACTGTTTTTGCTGCTTAATATTTTTATGGAAACAATGATACCATTCAAACGTTTGTGGTAAGATTAAAAAAGAGAGAAATTAATACTTTTATTCATCAAGGATGCATTAAATTGATCAAAAGTGACATTGAAGACATTTATAATGTTACAGAAGATTTCTATTTAATAAATGCTTTAATAAATAAATGTAATAAATGTTGTTCATTGAACTTTCTGTTCATCAAAGAATCCTGAAAAGAGTATCACCATTTCCATAAAAATGTTAAGCAGAAAAACTGTTTTCAACGTTGATGATAATAGGAAATGTTCTATCTGCATATTAGAATGATTTCTGAAGGATCACTGAAGAGTGAAAATTCAGCTTTTTCATCAAAGGATTAAATTACATTTTATTAAAATAGTAAAAAATACAATATTACTGTTTTGACTGTATTTTTCGTCATATAAATTCAAACTTACTGAGCATAATAGACTTCTTTCAATAAAGTCTTAATTATTCCAAACTTTTGACCACCAGTGTACGTCCTCTAAAAATGTAATGAACTCTGAGAAAGGCATTTGTTTGCACATGCCATTTGGTAATGCAATAAAATTCATACATTTTAAGTGTCTAAATACTGCAGTTTGCTAAGATAGTTACTATCGTTTTTGAGTATTTTCTAATTCATGCACATTTTGTCCATGACAGGCTGTTCAAGTGGGTGAACTTAAACCTGGAGGAGAAGTGAAAGAGGAAGCAACAGAGGCTAGAGATGCGCAAGCTTGTCTAATAATACACTCTCAATTACACAAACAAAAAGATCCTCAGAGCAGTGTGGAAGAGACCAATGGACTCCGCAATACAGATTCGGACCACAAACCAGGTGGAACGTCCTGCACTGAAAGACCTGGGGATGAGGATGAGGTCAGACACAGAAACCCCTCAAAATGGTTTGACTCTAAAACAGACCCTTCAGCACGGTCATCTGTTTCGCAGCCAGAACCGGTCAGGACCTCAGTATCTTCAGAGTCTCCGGGTTTGAGACCGCAGGTAAGCAGCATAGACTCAGGGCCCGTTAAACAGGAAGTTATAGTGATGCTTCCACCAGACTGGGAGGAAATGGAGAGAATCAGGCCTCAGATGGTTTCTGCTCACAACAGTGCTAAGAAGACACCGTTGGATCTTCAGCCTGGAGATCCTCTCACGGCTAGACCTCAAATACAGGAGCGAGTCTCCTATCCTGCGCCTCCCGTCAAGGTTCAGAGTCTTGCACCACAAGCCATGCAGCATCTCAGATCACCCGTTAGGAAGAACGCAAAAATTGTTTTACATCCCAATGCAGTTGTGACAGATCACAGCGCCAGTGACGTAAACAGAGCACAATCCATCTGCAAAGGCCTTCCTACTCCAAAACCCTCTCATGTTCGTCAGTACCCTGAAGGAGCGACTACAGGTGAAAGAAATTTCAGTACCGTACATCCAGGAAGAAGCCTGCCGCAGATGGTCAGTATGAGGGTTCAAGGGGACGCGCGTCACCATTCGGCGAGGACGACGCACAATTGCAACCAGTGTGGAAAAGGCTTCTCTCATCTGTGTCATCTCAGAGCTCACCAACAGATTCACACAGGAGAAAGGCAGTTCTGCTGTAACATCTGTGGACGGAGCTTCACCAAACTGAGTAACCTGAAAGCACACCGCAGGGTTCACACTGGCGAGAGACCTTACATCTGCACAGACTGTGGGAAAAGGTTTACCCAGAAATGCAACTTGAAGAGACATCAGAGAATTCACTCTGAATTCACACACTCCAGTAGTATATGACAAGTCGTGGAGCTGTAATAGTGGTTGAATCTGTTACATTACACATATTAGTTGATGTTGTTTCGCTGAATGGCTAAGTTATTTTTAACATCATGCATCATATTAAAAGCTACATTATGTTCTGAAAAATTTCTTTTGCAGTGACGTGACTGGATCACTCAGGGGAAAATGCAGATTGTATCATATTATATTAAAGCACAGGACTTTTCCGCTCACTTTGGATGTTACAGGCTATTAATGTAGGTGAGTTGGTCTCACAAATTAATGTCCAAATAAATAAATGCTTTGTTTCACCCTAAAATCAAAATAAAATATATGCAATTTACAATAAAGACCTGGAAAAAAGCTTGTTTTAGGACCTTTAAGATTGTTATTCATTATTTTTATGTCAGATTTAAGCAAATTTGCATACATTTTTAAACATGTTTTTATTTAAATCAGTATAAATTAAACTAAAAAAATACAACCATGGCATATACTTGTAATCATACACATGTACATTACAATTTAAAGTATGTATATACACCCCTCACATTTTTGTAAATATTTTATTATATCTTTTCATGTGACAACACTGAAGAGATGACACTTTGCTACAATGTAAAGTAGTGAGTGCACAGCTTGTATAACAGTGTAAATTTGCTGTCCCCTTAAAATAACTCAACACACAGCCATTAATGTCTAAACCGCTGGCCACAAAAGTGAGTACACCCCTAAGTGAAAATGTCCAAATTGGGCCCAAAGTGCCAATATTTTGTGTGGCCACCATTATTTTCCAGCACTACCTTAACCCTCTTGGGCATGGAGTTCACCAGAGCTTCACAGGTTGCCACTGCAGTCCTCTTCCACTCCTCCATGACGACATCATGGAGCTGGTGGATGTTAGAGACCTTGTGCTCCTCCACCTTCCGTTTGAGGATGTCCCACAGATGCTTAATAGGGTTTAGGTACCCTCAGCTTCTTTAGCAAGGCAGTGGTCGTCTTGGAGGTGTGTTTGGGGTCGTTATCATGTTGGAATACTGCCCTGCGGCCCAGTCTCCGAAGGGAGGGGATCATGCTCTGCTTCAGTATGTCACATTACATGTTGGCATTCATGGTTCCCTCAATGAACTGCAGCCCCAGACCATGACACTCCCACCACCATGCTTGACTGTAGGCAAGACACACTTGTCTTTGTACTCCTCACCTGGTTGCTGCCACACACGCTTGACACCATCTGAACCAAACAAGTTTATCTTGGTCTCATCAGACCACAGGACATGGTTCCAGTAATCCATGTCCTTAGTCTGCTTGTCTTCAGCAAACTGTTTGCGGGCTTTCTTGTGCATCATCTTTAGAAGAGGCTTCCTTCTGGGACGACAGCCATGCAGACCAATTTGATGCAGTGTGTGGCGTATGGTCTGAGTACTGACAGGCTGACCCCCCCACCCCTTCAACCTCTGCAGCAATGCTGGCAGCACTCATACGTCTATTTCCCAAACACAACCTCTGGATATGACGCTGAGCACGTGCACTCAACTTCTTTGGTCGACCATGGCGAGGCCTGTTCTGAGTGGAACCTGTCCTGTTAAACCGCTGTATGGTCTTGGCCACCGTGCTGCAGCTCAGTTTCAGGGTCTTGGCAATCTTCTTATAGCCTACGCCATCTTTATGTAGAGCAACAATTCTTTTTTTCAGATCCTCAGAGAGGTCTTTGCCATGAGGTGCCATGTTGAACTTCCAGTGACCAGTATGAGAGAGTGAGAGCGATAACACCAAATTTAACACACCTGCTTCCCATTCACACTTGAGACCTTGTAACACTAATGAGTCACATGACACCGGGGAGAGAAAATGGCTAATTGGGCCCAATTTGGACATTTTTATTTAGGGGTGTACTCACTTTTGTGGCCAGCGGTTTAGACATTAATGGCTGTGTGTTGAGTTATTTTGAGGGGACAGCAAATTTACACTGTTATACAAGCTGTACACTCACTGCTTTACATTGTAGCAAAGTGTCATTTCTTCAGTGTTGTCACATGAAAAGATATAATAAAATATTTACAAAAATGTGAGGGGTGTACTCACTTCTGTGTGTGTGTGTATATGTATATATATATATATATATATATATATATATATATGATGACACACACACACACACACACAACCATTCAGAAGATTGGGGTCAGTAAGATTTATTTATTTATTTATTTATTTTATTTTTATTTTTAAAGAAATTAATACTTTTTTTCTAGCATGGACTCTTTATATATATATTTTAATTATGGTTTCCACAAAAATATCATAGCACCAAATCAGCATATTAGAATGATTTCTGAAGGATCATGTGACACTGAAGACTGGTGTAATGATGCTGAAAAATTTAGCTTTACCATCACAGGAATAAATTACATTTAATTATATATTAATATAGAGCATAAGAGACTTTTCAAAAAAAAAAAAAATTCCAAACTTTTGAATGGTGGAGTATTAACAGTATTTTTTTTATTATTATTATTAATTTTATCACAGTAGGCTCAGGAGGGATGTACTTAATTGTAATGTAATTGTAATGGTCTTTAAAATAGGCTTCAGTTTCTATATGCAAAAAATTAGATTTTTATTCATCTTTTTCTTTTGATTTTGGGGTGAAATATGACCTGGACAGTTTCACCCCTGCTTTGGAAATTTTCTCTGTTTGTTTAAAGCATTTAATTCACTTCAAAATGGAATTTTACAAGCCTTGATGAATAAAACACATCTACTCAATATTATACTATTAAATCAGATCCCTTTGACTTGTTTGTATATTCAGATGTGTAGCATTAGCTCTTTGAAATGGTGCATATACTCACTATTGCAACAGCATTACTGTTTTTTTTTTAAAAAAAAACTTTATATAAGATAGCCAGTAAACTTTGCAGAACAAATTGATGTGCATATGCTGCTGTGGGCTAAAATGGTTACATGTTCACATTTAGATGTCAGTGCCGATGTTGTAGGTTCAAACCTTCAGATGACTAGGCCTATTTTAAAATGTAGTGACATGTGGCATGGCTCCAGTATTCTTTAGAGTGTAAACAAAGAGTGACAGTGTAGCTGGTACATTCATGCCACCATCCCATCTGTTTAGTAGTTTTATATCTTTTGCTGATTAAATGCCACACACTGTGTTAAATTACACGCTGATTAAACTCTTCCAGTAATGCATGCAAACAGATTATTGGTGATTCAGGTACACAGTAAGCCATGTACATTACAGGCTCTATGACTGTAATTAAAATTACTTTCTTCTTTTTTCTGTGAAAATGACAAATCTGAATAATGATGTTACATTTGAAATGGACCAAATGGCTAAAGTGCAGGAAGTTCATGTCTCTATTTCTGTCATATATTGTTTTTGTAATGTTCATGTCAACAAAATTAAATAGTTCTCCAGTTCTTTGGTAGAGTACTAACATATACAGTATGTGCATGTGTATTGTGTTGTTCTCATTTAGTCTTTTTTGACAACTGACACGTTTTGCTTTCCTATTGCACTTTAAAATAATACTCCACAATTACAGCAGATGATACAAAACTTTAGGCCTGTGTCGGGCAACATGTGGCACTTTTTACTGTCTATAAAAAAATTAAACAGAAGTAAAACTGATACACTACATTATATTTTAGAAAACCTTCTAGCAACTGTTTTTCTATCAACGATAGAAATATGACTCGAACTGTTTTTCTGAAAAAACATTGGTCCAGTGAAACAACTTGTCCTTTGCCACCCTCTGGTGGTCTTCAGTCATTTTTGACAGAATTTTTATTTATTTATTTATTTTGACTTAATCTGATGGCACAAAACTTGGTGATTTTTGGTGGCACTTGCTATATGAACACCAAAAAGAAAGAAAAAATCATGGAGATTATTAGAAAACAAACAAAAATACAAAGCATTTTTTGTGGTATACACTCTACAAATCATCCATCCATGACGAAGTAGTCTTTTAGCCTAATAAAATTGCGTAATAATGTCTGAAAATACTTTATATTTATATTTACATAAGGCTACACGGGCGTATAATGACTGGCATATATGAATTTCTTTATTTTTTCCACCAGGTGGCACCAATCTGCCTTCCATGCTTTGGATTTTAAATACCTTTGCTTTATTTTCAACTTAAACACTGTATTAATTGAAAATAATATGAAATATTTTTTCTAATATTTCTATTATTTTATATGGAAATAAATGGTGCAAAATGTAGAGGTGAATATTGTCTATTACCATGATACATACACAAAACACTAAAGAATAAGTATTATTAAAACAAAATATAGTACAGTAATTTCATTTGGAAACAAATGTTACACTTATTGTTTTTGGTCAGTTTATAATTTGTAATAAATACTGCAATATTCCATTAAAATAAGATTTTTTTTATTTCATGGTGACTTTAATTACAGTAGACTAAAGTAAAATAATAGCTCTTCATTGATTAATGAAGAGCCATTTAAATTCCCTACAGGCAGGTTATTGCCATTTTCTCTTTTTTTTTTTTTTTTTTTTTTTTACACAAATATACAATTTTAAACACGAATAAATGTGGTTCCCTCAGTACACATGTAGAGTAGGATGTGTGGCATCTTCCAGTCCACTGGAGGGCAGTAACAGGAAACAACCAACATTTTCTGCATCCGCTTAGGACGACACTGTCATCTAACGATCATATTACTGCAGTAATAACGTCTCTATTCATATTATTTTGCGGGTTTCCTCTGAGAAATCCGCTGCGCGAGGATCGTTTTCAAAAGGTATTTACCCCCTGAATAATGTGACTGTTGTTATTTGCCATTTTACAGATAATTTCTTTTACTTTTTACCAAAAAGGCCGAAAGAGAGGGTGACTAGCGAGCTTATTTTCTGTAGAAAACCAAGTGAAGAATAATTATATACATATATACACGCATTTCTAATAACATAGTGTTGGTAGTGTTGCCGTAATAATCTGATTGTATGTTGTATCATGCACGTGGCTGCACAAACAACAATAACAAATCGCCCACCTGCTGACAGAAACGGGGGAGTCTTGTTGAAAAAAACAGTTTATGTTTTGGAATATTCTAACATGGTTTTTAGCTGGTCATAATAGATGGCAGTTGTAACACCGTTTTCTTTCTTTATGCCTTTTCAGGGTGATTATTTTCATCAGAGTCATACACTGCATCAAGGTGTCCTCAAGGCGACGGGACGATGTCTGAAGCCCTTTTCCTCACATTCCAGTCTCAGCTCTCTGTTGTCATGGAGACCGTCCTCAAATCAGCCATGTTTGAAATAACCAGGCTGGTGGAAGACAGCTTCCTCGAGGAAGTGGGTCATCGTAAACAGGAGGTGGAAGTCTTGAAACGAAGGCTGCAGCTGTCTGAGAGTAAACTGAGGGAGAAGGAGAGGGAATGGGAACGGGGGAGGAAGACTCGGTGCTCAGACTGTGGCCGAAAGGGAGATTCCAGCAGCAGAGATGAGAGCCAACATGTAGAGACAGTCCGGGGTGAGTTACAACCAGTGTTGTTATTGTTAACTAAAACTATTATTATAGAAGTCCATCTATTTGCCATACTGCTTATCAGCTGTAGGGTCACAGGAGGGCTGGAGCCTAATTGAAATAAGATAAGTTTCATATAAAATAAAATTACTAAAACACTCACTAAATTAAAAATAGATTAAAGTAAAATAGAAATATTTAAAAACAAAAAAACAATAAAAATGACAAAAGCACATAATGAAATTACTAAAACTTTGAAAACGGAAAATATAAAAATAAAAGCTAATTAAAATATATTAATAAATACTATAATAGTTTATAAATAATATTGAAATAACACTGGTTACAACACATCTAAAACTCGACCATATGGCACTGTAAAAATGATTTTTCAAAGTTGTAATTAAAACAAAGATCGTTGGAGTATGTTTTACAAGAAAATACTATTTCAGTTTTTCTACTTCAAATTTCACGTTTAATTCAATGTTACTTGCCGTTTCTTTGTAATAGTTTATAAATAATATATATATATATATATATATATATAAATATGTGTGTGTGTAAAATTTTAAGGTTTTAATTTATATATAGAATAACCATTTTTATAGTTTATATATATATATATACCATTATTAACATACATATGTGTACATTAAGGGTGTAGCGGCACACAATCATGACGGTTTGGTACGTAGCTACCTCGGTATTGAAGTCGGTTCGGTATGGGTTCGGTACAGCAGGGGGAGAAAACTAAACAAAAAATTTCTTCTTTTTTCTTCTTTTTATTAAACAGTGGTTTATTGAACAAATTGTGTTTTTCTCTATTATAATTTAATTAACATTTCTTAAGGATAAAAAAATCTATCTTAGCTAATGCTGTAAACTATATACAGGGAGCCCTTTCTTGCACATTACTATAATATTAAAGGTTACAATTAACAACAGAGCCCAAACTATTAAATTTAGTCGCTATTTATTCTTAGATATAATAATCAACACTCAAAAAACAAAAACAAAAAACATGTAAATTGCACATAAGGCAGGTTTTGCATTAACTTCTAAATCTAATTATACAATTATTTTTCAATTATTTTTCTACTCCAATTCATTTTTGAAATATAATCATGTTATAGATTATGTATTTGCCTGAGTTTGCCTGAGTCTTTCCGCAGTTAAAACACTGGTGGAGTAAACATATCACGTAAAAACATATCTATGCATAGATCGTCTGCTGTTCTTCTTCTGCGCTTTTTCCTGTTGTGGCAGTTAGCAAACAGCATTGCATTACCGCGCGTGACCCCTTCTGGATTGGAGTGTGGTTTGCCTGAAACTGACTGTATTCGTCGTCTGACTGTATGCACCGAACCGTGTGACATCCGTACCATGACGGTTCAGGACGAATACATGTACCGTTACACCCCTAGTGTACATATAAATATTTAATACATAGTGAGTATTTGCAAGCTACAACATTGTGTAGTGCTTTTTCCATTTTCACCAGCATGAGATGATTTTTAACACTTTTAACACTATATTTAACGTGATCACAGGCTGTTTTAAGAGAGGGTTTTAGTTTCGAGTTACAAAATACTTTCTTTTACTGCAGAATGACAGTTTTGTCTTGCAAATCAATACAGTATTCTTTAAATGATTGTTGTCCTCCATTAATGGATTTAAGTGTATGGATTGCAGTAATCTTACTGTTAAGAACATCAGACATCATATATACGTTCTTCATATCTTGAAATACATTTTTTGTGCTGTTCCTTAATTTTGTATCCGTTCTTCTGGTGCAGGAGCAAACACCCTTTGTTTAGGCCTAAGCCTGAGAGATCAATCTACCAATCAGCCTAAACTGACTGAAGAAATGTGGAGTACAAGACAACGCCTGGAGTCTAACAAACAAACAACAACAACCTCACACTCTAAAGAGAAGAACGATGTACACAGGCATAGTGCAAAAGAGATCATCACACCTAACTCCAATGCACCAATTCCTCAGGATTTTCTGCAGAGGCTTCTGGGAAATTCAGCAATCCAGAGCGAGTCCACTAGTGACTTCAAACCCAAAGTGAATGATTTAGACCAATCCGAAAAGGACTTTACTCTTGATAAGGAAATGGACTCAAACCACTCAAGACTGATACAAAGTCCTTCGGCTCAGGATGTGCACGAGGTTTTGCCATCATCTTCACCAAACGATAGAGTAAAATCAGAGACAGAGCTGGATCTTCTACCTGTCAAGGAAGAGGAAGAGATGGTTCCAGTGTGGGATAGCGTCAACAGAGATGACGGTTGCCATGCAGAAATGGCTGATCCGAGTCAGGGAGAGCTCAGAGGATCTTGTGATCAGGAGGAGATACAGGTAGAAAGCTTTCCAGGTCTAAACTCTCTCGACATGCCAGATGCCACCTCATATTTCACACCTTATTCAGTGAACACATTGGCACATCAAGGTATTAGGGCACAATATAGTCATTTATGCACAACAGAGCTGATGCTATCTAGCGTACCAGAAAGGTCTCATTCATTTATCAAACCAGAAAACGAACAAAGTTATCCTGGTTCAGAAAGTGCTGTCCGCTATTCTCACAATGATGTTTGTCCAGGCGAGAAAACAGTCAGCCATGAGCAATACCCAAAGCGTTTCTCTCAGGACAAACATGGGACGCCGGAACAAATCCAAGCGGGAAGGTCCCACCAGTGCACGCAATGTGGGAAAACGTTTGCGAGAGCATGTGACCTCAAGGCTCATTCGCAGATCCACAAGGGCAAGAAACCTCTGAGCTGTTCGCAGTGTGATCAGACGTTTGCGTACAACTTTGAGCTCAAGGTTCACCAGCGAAACCACTCAGGAGAGCGACCTCACGTCTGTCCGCACTGCGGTAAGGCCTTCGCTCGGATGAGCAACTTCAGGCAGCATCAGAACATCCACACGCGGGAGAAACTCTTCAGCTGCACTCAATGCGGGATGCGATTCAATCGAGCCACCAACCTGCGAGTTCATATCAGACGACACAGCCACGCGGGGAAGTCTTGCAATTGCCCTTATTGTGGAAAGTGCTATCTGAATCCCAGGCAAATGAAGACTCATTTATTGAAAGCCCATGGAAGAGGAGGGAAATAAATGTATCCAATTTTCACTCCTTTTTTGATCAATTCATGTTTACATACTATAAATGGTCTGCACTGTTAGAACTCAAGAAGACACCAAAGGACCCGCTGTCCCATTTTTGCCACCTTAAAGACAACTAAACAACTGAACAGGACCTGGACAAATTATGCATGAAATCATTTTAAACAATACGTTTGCATTACAGAAAGACAAGGAAACTTAGGTTTCCTTATAGTCCTAATACATGCATATAGAAATTGAAATGACAGATTTACTCCTAAAGGAATTTTACTGTTGTGCGATTAATGTGTAATAGCTGGTATAGATTATGTATTTGATGTTTTTATGTATTCCCTCCGACAATGGTAAAGATGCAATATGCAGCATATACTCTTTCCTGAGAATGTTTGTGGATGTTTTTAACTTGAGAATTTATAATTTCACTAAACAGATACCCTGGCCTTTACTTAAATTGTGATATGTCCCTGTTCTTTGAAATTTCATGGCATTTTGTTGGAAAAAATAAATGAACCATCAGATGTAGCGACTGGTAGCACCTCTATCCCACCTCAGTCCCACCTCAGCAAGTCAGTTAGTCCAAACATGCTCCATTTCCTCTACTTCAGTCTTCCATTCAGACTTCAAGTCTTCTTTTCAGTGTGTTTTATTTTTTATTTATTTATTTGCTGTGGATTGATGAACACTGATGTTGGACAATGCAAGACCTCCATTTCCACAAGAGTTCTGTGATCTCCTGCAGCATTGTGTCTTGATGCCTTCCTCTCCTGGAGTGATTGTAATCGGACAACCATTAACCCCTACATGCAGGTCATTATCTGATGGATTTGTGTACTTTTTTCCAACAAAAGCAGTAAATTATTCTAGTAAGACTTTAAATTAATCAGAATATTTGACATTTGTGATTTGATTTATTCTTTTTATTGTTCCTTGGACTAATGTAAACTAATGCAAGACAGCACTCTATATGAAATATAATTTCAAATGAACATTGTGTTGCAGACTTCACTTCATGTCTATTATGATGATAAACATGCACACTACAATATTATACATAAACTGAGAATTAACTATGTATTAATACAAAGCAGTCTCAACCACAAAAACATGGTTTTTGATCTTTTATTTATGAGCAGAGTATTATAGACAGAAATGCTTCTAAATGCATCCAAACTGATGTGAAATTAACAACGCAAAACTTTGGTTTACTAATTATTTGTTGTGTATGTTTTAGATTGGCCGAAGTTTTGCGGATCACTCTTCCACGGAACAAGGAAATTCACACCCCATAAACAAGCAGAGAACATTCAGTGTAAGAAAATATACAGAATGAATTTGAATTCATTTTTAGGCTTTTAAATGATCATAAATTGACCAGTTTTATTTGTTTCTTGTGTCTTCAACAGGTTGTGGCCAGGGAGATCCTGACTCAGTTTCAGGTGTGGCAGAGAGCTTGCTATAGCAGGAACATTGAGTGGGGCCCGATTACAGCGAAGGTTCAGTTCCTCTTCATTTGTTCAATTTCGATTCACGAAATGTATGCAGAAAAGGTCATGTTTTCAGAGAGGGATTTTACATGGATTTGTTCTTCACACTTGAACAGATCATATCTGCACTGCCGCAGTTGTATGGACGGGAGGCAGAGGTGATCGTGAGATGTACTAAGATGCTACACAACCGCAGAGATTACCTTCGAAGGAGAGCAAAGGTTAGACAAGAGTTCATAGGCTCAAATTTAATCTTCATAAGCTTATTGCTTGTATGATGGTGAATATACACACACACATATATATATATATATATATATACATATATATATATATATATATATATATATATATACACTCACACACATATAACAATTGTGTAAAGGCAATTTTCCATAGGGCTACAATGATTTGAACTGCTATTATATTGCTTGTATTGCTTATCATGGATAAAAGCAATTATTTAACATTTGTCAACTCAAAAAACAAAAGACCAATCAATCCTACAAATTTTTGTAAAACAAATTGACATACATTTAACATAACACATTTAGATTAGTAAAAGAATAATTATTTAAAACAAATATGTTTGCATACAATATTTTAAGCTGTTTGTTTATGCTTGTCTGCGTTGACAGTGCAAAATATATTTTAATCGACTGAACCGATAAATATATATATGTATATAATATAAAACATATAAAAACAAATTTTGCCACATCTTGCACAATGTTAAAAGTGAAGGCTATAAAAACACTATGGATTTATATTGAATTGATTAAATATATTATATCCACAAAACATTTTTATAATATAAACTTATTATAAGACAGAAAACAAGTTCCACAGAAACAAGCACATTCACTCCTCTGATCTTAGTAACACTTAACTGTCACAAATATTTATTTTAAATCTATAAGGATTTTAGTTTATACACTATCACAGTTTCAGTTAAATATGCTGAATGTATTTTTTTTTTTCTTTTTTTTTTTTTTTACTAAAGCATAAAAACACCCTTATGTTTGCAGATATTTAGGAAACATGCTGAGTTCACATACTTGTTCCTCAGAAAAACATTGCTACAGCCAATTATTCTACTTTGAAATGTGCGTTCCGTGTCGGAATGTCTGTTTTTGTTTTGGTCTGTGTGATTCCGCCCACTGCCAATTTACCCAATAGTGTTTCGACATCACCGGTTGCCAGTTGACAGAAAACACCGCGTATTGCAGCCATGGAAGCCAGCAAACGAACTGGGTCAGAGATCACAGATTCTACCCTAACTAAAAAGTCTTGCCATCCATCTAAAAAGCTCTATAAGGCATATATAGAGCCTTATTGTCAGTTGCCTTGCATTGTCGGTTGTCTCGTTTCTGTTGCGTGTCCTCAATCTGGCAACCTGCGTGAGCGTCTAGTCTGAGGAGGAAGGGGCGGGCGAACTGCAGTACCCATTTCAAACACTAGCTGTCAATATTACATACTGCACCTTTAAATATTGTCAATATTATTATCACTGCCTGACTGTTAGAGAGGGTTTTCTCTGCAGACTGTAGCACAATGACGTAGTTCATCTAGTGAATTTGGTTGACATAGTGAATGCAAATGCGCCATAGAGGATTTCAATGATGCACTGGATGTCTTTAATGCGCATTATTTGTCACTATACTCCATGACAAGGATGGACTCAACACCAAGAAGTGAGACAGTAAGTGAATGAGCATAATTTATGTTGTCATTATATTGTCAGTATATTTTGATGACACTTGCATTTTACATTAGTCCTTTTGAAACAGACTCATTATTAACATCACACCGGGTCCTTGTGACCACTACACTGCGTGTGTAATAATAATGTCAAGACCAACTTCATACTGACAAAGTCAAGTGTCAAACTCAAGCTGTAATTGTGATTGTAACTAATTGTTAGCAAATTAAAACAAATGTTAATATTCAAAATGTTTTGTTGAATGAAGTTAACCATTATTTAATTGTAATTATCCATTTCTAGATGCATATTACTGTCCTTAAAAAAGGAGAAGGACCCTGCATCTCTAAGTGCACTCAGTGTTGTGACAAGTATCACTGCCCATTTTGTGAGACCTGGGTCTACAAGCCAAGAGAGTTAGGGAGCGTTGTTAACCATGTCAAGAATCATCTGAGTTTGGCCGTCCAGCTTCATGGTATGTATAGTGCTTCCACATCCATTAAAATGATTTTGTCAAGGCATATTAATTCACACTTGTTTTACTTTTTTCAGATTTCAGTATTGTCAAGTGTAACTTAAAATGCAGGCAAAATGCACATTTTCATTGCTGCTACTGCTCTGCCACCGTTGTGCGGAAAGTACAATTACATATTCATCTCTCAAAATGCATCCAGAAGTTAACTGCTGAGGAGGAATTTGAAGAAGATTACTCACTTGATGGAAGTCCTAAACATGAGTAGTTTTTTTTCTTGTATTATCTTTTATTTCAGTTATTTCTTCACTAGTTCTTAGATTGTTTCACAAGTTCTTGGTTCCCTGTTAGTTAGAAGTTATTCAGAATTGTAGTACTTGATGGATGAAGCTTTATGGAAATAAATTACATTTTTCTATTCAATTCACATTTATTTGTTTAGCGCTTTTCACAATACATATCGTGTCAAAGCAGCTTTACAGAAAATGCATGTGTCTACATTACAATTTATAGTGATTTGTTATCAGAGGTGACTGTACAATTCTGAAATACATAACTTGTACACATTTACAAATGCAGTTAGCTGACAATGTATTAGTTTAAACAATGTATTAATTTAAAGCAGAAACAATGAACTAAAGAATACATGAAATAAACATTTATTAAAAATGCGTCTGCTTGTTCTTGTGGAGCTGTGCAGTGCTGTGAAAGGTCTGAAATATCTACAAAATTCATTTTTGAAATAGTTATGTCCATGGATTTATTCAATAACCTGACCCACAGTTTTTCCTGTCCATATAAGTAATACAAGTAAAACACGACATGTCTTGAAGAGCACAGTCTGTGGAGATAAAATACTAAACATTACATATTAAACATTTTAAATAAACACCAAACACATGAAAGTTCTGACAAACTTTCAGTACTCAAAAACATCTGGTTGAATTTAAAATAGCTTGACTTATAGCTTGACAGATTGCTTATGTAACAGCTTTACAAAATATTTAAATGTGTTTGCGCATGCATATTAAAAGCGTTGCCAAAATCCTTGATGTAGTGGATTATATCCACTAGTACGTCATCATGCTACAGTCTGCAGCAAGAAGAGTTGAGTTTGGGCTCGGTAAGACGTTAACAGTTTCCACAAAAATATTAAGCAGCAAAAAGTTTTCAACATTGATAACAAGAATTAATGTTTCTTGAGCACCAAATCAGCATATTAGAATGATTTCTGAAGGATCATGTGATACTGAAGACTGGTGTAATGGCTGCTGAAAATTCAGATTTGTCATCAAAGGAATACATGACATTTTATTAAAATAGAAAAAAGTTATTTTAAATTGTAATAATATTTCACAGTATTACTGTTTTTACTGCAAAATGCAGCCTTGGTGAGCATAAGAGGCTTACAATAATAATAAAAAATCTTACCAACCCCAAACTTTTGAACATTAGTGTACATTCAATAAAGACATATTTGTTCTCACTCAGCTCTTTTATTTCATTTGTCATTTAAACACTCAAATGGTGCTTGATTACACTATCACCATGCCAAACATTGAAGGAAAGTCAGCAGGGCCTAATTAAGTCAGTGATTAAGTCACTGAGTCTTTTAATACCCACCCACTGTGAAATGCGGCCTGACTTGCTCTTATTCTTGCATATGTAAATGAAGTATACGACTGAAAATCTGCTAAAGTGAAACTAGTTTTGCCTGTTGACCAAACAGACTTCACACATTACTGTAAAGTCAGTAGACTGCAGACAGTGTATTTTCTGTTTTATAATCACAGCTGTTTGTGGTGTAATACAAAGCCATATCTCAATTTATTGTGAAGCTTCACAATTCCCAGTTGCAAATGTTAAATTTGAGAATATAATGATGTGAAACAGTATATTAAGATGTTCTTTTTTTTTTTTTTTTTTTGTGCTGCAGGAAACTGCTGTAGAGAGAAATCTTTTACCTATGGGTCAGAGATATCTTGTACAACTTCAAAGAGGTGATGTTCAAAATGTAAAATTTTGAATAAAATATAGTTATCTGTGACATTGTGCTCTGTTGTTTTTGTGTTCAGTTTGATGTGTTTTCTTTAACAAAGGGATACAGTAAGATTATAGTAACATTCATGGAAACTGTATGTTACATAGTAACATTGTGTGGGAAAGGATTGAAAAACAATGATTGAGAAAAATGGTTAAAAAAGTTAAAGTAGGTGTGGTGCATTAAAATTTTATTTGTCCTAAATTTAAGTTTAACATTTGATGTATGGTTTAAAGATGATTCCATTCAACAGGTCGAAGTTCACTGATAAGTATGCAGAGCCTGAAACTCGACTAGGCTATATAAATGCACAGAAATTCATTCCTTTTCCCATGTTCATACGTACATAAATCGGTTGGTTTATTGTTTCTATTTTTGTCTACATTAACGACAAAAAAAAAAAAAAAACGTTCGTTTCGACACATGCCAACAATACTAAAACTAAAAGTGGATAGTTTGTCTGGAATTTTATGGGATCGGGTCCCATCGATGTTTGTTTCCCGTCGGCCCGTTATGTGGTTACGCTTCACATTCCACACAACGATTGTGGGAGTCAGCGTCTGTCTCGAAGGGGCAAATCTTTGATTTTTATCGAAGGTAAGTTGCTCTCATATGAAGCGTTTCTTTACCTTTGAGTATATACATGTTTTACTTGTGGTTTTCGTTTCCAGAATTTGCACAGACGCCATTATTATATGATTCCCGCTTCAGACTATTGATGAGGTGAGGAGAACTTGCAGCTTTTCTTGTAACGGTGAACGTTATTAGTGAAAAAAAAAAATGTCACTACTTTATCTTTGTCAGCTTAGAGAAAGCGTGAAATATTAGACCCGAACAAATCTTTTTCTATGGAATCTTTTTGGGGAGAAATCAGTTTTCGTCATTAGCTTGTTTGCTTTAGCAGACATGTCCCTTTAAACGCGAGGAATGCCTCCGTCCACGTTTTTTTCCACACAGGCATTACAGTCATATCCAGTCGAAACCATCAAGTCCATACAAAGGCAGTTTGCATTAAAAAAAAAAAAAAAAACATTACTGAGATACGTCACACAACGTGCAACCTTACCTGCCATTATTTTTTTTTTTTTTTTTTTTTTTTTTACATTTTCCTTGTAGGTATTTTTCACTTAAAGGGATAGTCTACCCAAAAATCATCATTTACATGTCATTCCAAACCTGTAGGCCTTGCTTTCTTCTGCATAACACAAAAGATGATATTTTGGGTATGTTGGGTAACCAAAGAGGGTCAAGTGGACTATCTAATGGTATAATTTATAATGGTACGTTATGAAAGCTGTGAATTCATACACACTTTGTAAATGTTAAAAATGGCATTTTGTGCAGAACATTAGTGGTTTGTTTGATGCTTCCAAGATTGTCACCGTGTAGCCAGCAAGATTATATTAAATAACACTAAAATCAGCAGAGGTCACAGGAACATTTAGTATCTCAAAAGAAGTTACTGGCATAAACTTCTACATCTTAAGATATCTCATCTGTTGAAAGGTAACCTGAACCTGGACGGCTGTTTCTCAACTTTACTCTGAATAGTTGCACAACAGAAGGGTTGTGGGACGCTGGCAGTAAGTCTGCCCTTTCTGTGTAAGAAATTCACCACCAGCCACACACAATGGAAGTGGAAGATCCCTTATCGGCTAAGTTCAGGGCCCTGATTGAAGGACTCATGGTGTCGACAACCTCAGAGATAGTTAAAATATTTAGCAAAGTGCTACTGGAGACCAGAGTGGAGATCACCCGGAGCTGGAGGGAGATTGACTTGTTGAAGAAGCATTTGGAGGAATGTGAGCAGCAAAAAACAGAGGCCATCTTCAGGGCTCAGCGAAGTGACTTCAAAAGAGAAGATGATGAGATGGAAGTGTCATGTGGGAATTCTCAGCTTGACGTACAGAGCGCAAACACTGTCAGGCCAGGGGATGTGGTAAGTGGCCATGTGTTGTACTGTCATTGTTTCCACTTGCTTCTAGTGCAGTACAGTCTATATTTATTCAAGCAGTGGCTCCGAAAAAGAAACAGAAGGATTTTATTTCTTTGGCTAAAATCTGTCCAGTTTTGGTTAAATCAATGTTTCCAGTTTGTCTTTATGGCCTATTTGTCATTTTTCTGACAACCCACTGATACTGTATTTATTTGTTTGTTTGTGTGTAAATTATTCTGTAGAATCATTTATGCTCTTTTGATAATGAAAATCTCCATCTTTTTTCTGTCACAGGGACCTGAAGGAAGAGCAGAGAATGTCTCCGTTGGGAACAGAGGTGTCAGTCTGGGCAATGCTAAAGCCAGTGGACCAGAGACCGCACGGTCAAGCAAACCAGGTACTAATTTTTAAGATAATGAACTTGAACTTGTTGCAGCAATAAACAAATCACAGGAATGTTTTCATAAGTTCCACTACAAAATACAAATGAATACTATATAAAAAGTGGAAATACAGTATTAAAAATAAAGGTTCCAAAAGGGGGAAATGCCATAAAAGAACTATTTTTGGTCGCCTAAAGAACCTTTTATTGAACAGTTCTTAAAATAACCATTTTTCTTAGGTTCTTTAGATTATTCTTCACACTTTTTCCACTATAAAGTACCTTTTATGGAATGGAAAGGTTCCATGGATTTTAAAGGTTCTTCATCGAACTGTAGATGCCAATAAAGAAACCTTTATTTTTAGGAGTAATCTTTAATAGTATTTTAAATGGGGCTGGGTAAAAATATTGACTTCTTGTTTTTATGAGCCGATATCAATTCTTAAATCCCAAAAATGCTGTTTTCAGTTAAGCTTTGTTACTTTTGATATGAAACATCTCAGATTTCAAATTCTAATGAAATTCAAACAACGTTTTGGCACTCACAACAGATCGCTGTAGTGCCTCAGTTCAAGCGGCATGTAAACCGATCATCTCTTCTGCTTTACTACTAGTTAAAGAAAGATAGTGAAAGATGCAGTACAACTTACCGAAATCCGAATATCATGTCTCATGTAATTGCTCAATCATCGTTTCAACCGCAGAAAGATGTCAATAAAACAGCTTGTTAACAATGTCACGAAATGCAGACATCCCACCTCTCCCGGAAGTTCAGGGAGTCTCCAACATATTGATAGTGGCTCCCTGATGCCCACAAATTATTCACAATATCTCGGAAATTGAGCCAGTGTGAGAGAAGCCCTGTTTCCACCTGTATTAAAGGGTTAGTTCACCCAAAAATGAAATTTCTGTCATTAATTACTCACCTTCATGTCGTTCCACATCCGTAAGACCTTCGTTCATCTTCAGAACACAAATTAAGATATTTTTGATGAAATCCAAGAGGTTTTTTATCTCCCATAGAAAGCTATGAAATGACCACATTCAAGGTCCAGAGAAGTAGTAAAGAAACATTGTTAAAATAGTCAATGTGACTACAGTGGTTCAACAATAATGTTATGAAGCGACGAGAATACTTTTGTGCGCAAAAATAAAAATAACAACTTTATTGAGCAGTTTTTCTCGACTCATTATTGGCCGGCTCCTGCATCAGCCTCACACGCATGCGTCATGCTGCTCACGTGTACAACGTCGGCCAATACTGAGCCGCCGTTCAGACATAGAACCTGGAAGCGCTGCAACAAAAATAGCATAGCAGAATGACAAGGAAGAGACGAATTTGTTGAATAAAGTCGTTATTTTTGTTTTGTTTTTGCACACAAAAAGTATTCTTGTCGCTTCATGACATTAAGGTTGAACCACTGTAGTGGTTCTCATTGAATTTTAGCAATTCTAATTTGTGCTTTTTTGTTGTTGTTGTTGTTGTTGTTGTTGTTGTTGTAGCTTCATCGGGCCATAAGGTTCAGAAAAGCTGTACACGGCTTGTGGTAAAACCAAAAATAGTTTGTCCCAAGCTGTCACAAGGGAAGGAGCAGAAAGCATCATCAAGCAAGACCACCACATCACAGCCCACGTCTGAAAAAATGAAAAAAAGAAAATTAATCAAAAAGCAGAATCATGCAAATGATATTAGTGTTGCTCGTGGTCTTCGAGACCGACAGCACCTCAGCATGCAGAGACAATGTCTGTGTTGTTCATCGGATGAGTGCGATAACCCCTCCAGAGCCCAGCACCAGGTCCCTAGTGTGTATATCTGTCGTAAATGTGAGAGAAGATTTAAAACAGACCTCCTGTTCAAGAGTCACAAGTGCTCAATGCCTCAAAATTGCAACAAGTGTGGGCAGATGTTCACTACTCTTCAGGGGCTGACCGTACACAGTCAGGAAGTTCAGCCTCAGTTCAGCTGCAGTCAGTGTGAGCAAATGTTTGCCACTCAATGTGCTTGGACTGTGCACAAGAGGATCCACACCAACCTTATTGTTCCCAATGAAATTAAGGCTAAGAGGTTCGAGGTTCGTCTCGAAAGAATCTCAGACTCCCAGCTGGAGGCTGCTTTGTCCTCAAATAGCTTTCCCTTGCGAAATAACTCTTCAAAACAGAATCCTTTGAGTGAACCAAATCTGGCTTCAGCAGACATGACACCTGGATCTGCATGCAAAGGCAGTGCAGAATCCACAATGGTGAACGTACCCGAGACCAGCAAGACACAACTATCACTCCAAAGTGTAGCAGAAAGCCCAGCCTCAAGACCCGGAACCATGTCGGATTCCAGTGTTGGACAGTCAAGTGTCAGGAAAGTTTATGCCGTCATGTCAGCTGCCTCTTGCCAAATTCAGATTAGTGAAGATGCAAATGAACCAACTGCACATGAAACTGAACATGTAACAGATGATGAAAAGCATCCCAGTGCAAGTGATGAGTCCGGACTCTGTACTCCTCCAAGAAAGCGGAAAATGGCAGGTAATATTACAAAAATAGAAAATGTTGATTGAACGACATACAAAACCTGGATTCAATATCGTATTAGTATTCTTGTGCAGATTTATTTGTTTTCATTGTAAGTTTTTCCTGTAGATTGTTCTCATGACGCATACAATGGCGTGTTTCCTGTTGAAAATATACTGAGATGGAGAAACAATAAGGTAGGAATATGTTGTTTTCATGCATCATTCCATGAGCCCTTAAATCGTTTTGAAAATAAAAATGTCATGCTTTATTCTGGCATCCATTTCATTTTTAAAGGGAAGAAATGAAGTTCGGGTTAAGTGGATGCCTTGCACATTGTGGTAAGTCTTCCTCATCTGATATCACACCTCCAAAAAGAACCACCAGTACCATTCAGCTTAACCTAATTCTGTTCATAAATGTGTGTATATATAATTTAAATTTAGACGCTTTGTGATGTTGGCAGCTCCCAAAGCTAAACTAATTATTTTAAAATACATTTGGACGGCAGACAGGTTTAAACCTTTCCCTAAAATTTTATTTCCTATTTACATTTTATTTGCTTTTCTCAGTGGGGCAAAGTTTCAGAACACGTGGGAACCAGCAGAAAGCTTTCCAGGCTATTTGGATGACAAGAATGAAGAACCGAAGAAAAACTAAAGGGATCATAAATGATATATAATGTTCAGTATGCTTTTATGAAGTTCTCTGTTTACACTATAAGAATGTATGCTTTACAATGCAGTTAATTTAATGAGTGTTTTCTCGCCATGCCATTTTTTTTCCCAGTAATATACTGTGGTTGTAACCGGTTCCATATAGTTAGTCTAGATACATAGATGAGTAGTGAAGTTAAATAGGTAAAATTACATTTAATACATGGTATTAAGTGCCTGAGATCAAAAGCTTTGTTTTATAGCTTGTCATATTGTGTAATATTTAGTTATGATTTTAGATTGTTGAATGTTACCTCTCTGCAATCCTTGGTTAAGATTGGTTGCTTTTGTTAGGTGTTGCACAGTGTTTTAGATGTTTGTGGTGGGACTTGTATTGATGGATTCTTTTTATACCCAGCGGTCTGATTTTATAATGCTATTAATTAGCTAAAACAGTTGTGATGGATGTCCTAAACACTACATATCAGCTTATTAGTCCTATCCAGTTAATGAGGATTGCCTCTGCTTGCTTTGGACTTATATTATAATGTGGCCATTCATTCGGTTGTTGCGGGCTGGTAAAATAATAAAGTGGTAGATGTATTGAAACACCCACTAAATTGAATAAACCATTTTTAAACCTGCAAGCCTCTGAAACTTCAATCCCATCCATGACATGCCACTGTTTTATGTCAGATTTTTCTGTCTGTATGTTTCTGTGCTCTGGAAAAAAAAATCACATCATAGAAAACAAAATATTGTTACAGTAACAATAGTAAAAACAGTTAAAAACTAAGATGCATAAACAGGAAAGGCTGCAAAACAAAATCAGCATTGTAATGAACTGTCCTGCTAACCACAATTAAATGCTACTTCTGAGTCTTCAAAAAGCAATGCTAAAATAGGGTGTCAAAACAATTCTCAATCTTTTGATCAATGTGAAGAGGGAAATGTTGATCGATAATGTTTGCAATTTTTTTCCTGTGTTTGTCCCATACTGTGTTTCAGAACAAATATGTAAGTAGGTTGAGGCTTTCACACCTATGAAACTCTTAAATGTTTGTGTGAGTAAACCTATTTCCTTTGGCCAAACAACTTCCTGCTGCAAAGAGAAAAGCCTCAAAGTCTCAACAGAGTTTGATATCTCAATTATCTGAAATAACCTTCAGTGAAAACAAAACATACCAGGACTTATTGTGAACTTACTGAAAGCAGGAAGGAAAACAGAAATGTCTTGTTTCACCTGAATCGTAAGTATAAGAGAATCGTAACACTGACGAATGAAATAAATGACTGCTTTCTGCTTAATTCTTTCCTCAATTTCCTTCTTTACAAGCTAAATATGTTTTAATGGGAAATGACCAAGTATTTTGCTTTAACTGTATTTCAGGGACTATACCAATAACAACAGTGATGGAAACAAAAAAAAACCCCCCACGTACACTGGGAGTGGGCAGAGAACGGTTTTACTTCCTTTGACTGGAAATCTTGCAGTCTTTCAGAAATCAAGCAAACATTGGACTGATTACACATCCACAATGGTGTTATCACTCTTAATAACAGGTAAGATTTAAAATTAAATATATATTTTTTTACAAAAAATAGATATAAAATAAACTTCAAAGGCTAAAATAAGTACAATCATGCCACTTAATTTCATTGTATCTGTTAGAGTGAAAAAGGCTTTTTGATTATACTTTTTTTTTTTTTTTAAAGGCAAGTGGTTACACAAAATTGATTCATCTTAATTTTAAGCATATATTTTTAGTTGAACTTAAGTCAGTTTTTTTTATTTACATCAGCTCAGTTATATTAAGAGGATTCCGATATAATGTATTTAAGTCTGTGATTTTGAGTAAATGGAAAAGTCCTGTTAGTGTTTGACATTCATGTTTAACATCAAAAAGTCTTTCTGCAGTTAACACAGTGCAAGTAGGGAATAACTTGTTTCTACACTGGCAGTAGCACATATATTGCTGAAGTTAAGCGAAGCAATGTATATTATGGTCTTTATAACATGCAGCCATCCACAATCAAACCATAAGCTCTACTCCTCAGCGCTGTGGTAACCCCACAGTGTGTGTGTGTGTGTGTGTGGGGTGGGGGGGCTAATTTAAGTGCAGTTCAATGGCAGATCATTTTACTTGTTTTAAGAAAAATACACTTAATTTAGATCCCCCCCAACAAGACTAAATATCTTATATAATTTTCCTTATATAGAAAATCTTGATTTAAGAGTTTTTAGATATTCGTACTTGACCTAAGGCAAAAATACTCAGTAAGAAAAGCATTTTTTGCAGTGCAGTACATTTATTCATTGTACATATTTTTATCACACAGAGATGGTCTAAGTGAAAAAATGGCATGGCATAGATGAGGATTAATTCGTAGGGAGTTATGTCGGGAGAGGGTTTTTTTAAAATAAAAATCAATAACTTTTCAATAACTTATCATTCTGCCAGTTTCCACTTCTTATATTATAACAGTGATTAAGAATTAAACTTGCGTATTGACTCAGAAGTATGCAGACATCCTTTTGTCGGGTGTTGTTGCCATGGTGAATCGTAATATCAGAGCTCCATTGATCGTGGCTTTTTTTTCATGGTGCACGCGCTTAATTCAGAGTCAACCTACTCAGAGTCGATTGAACTCACTCAATTAAGCTGTTCTGAAACCAAACCTCAGAGTTTCCCATCTCAGAGTAAGTCAACTTAGAGTTCAAGTTTTAACTCCTATAACCTACTTATTAAAACGGGCCCCAGGTCTATCCCTTTACTCAAAATCACATAAAATAACACTTAATTTCAACATTTACTGTCCAGATCCAGCTCTATGAAAAGCATGCTGGGAACTAACTATCCACTGACCAGTTTTAGTTAATGCAAAAAAAAAACATGTAGTCCCAGTACAAATGGATTAAGTAATCTTCAATTTTATATATATATATATATATATATATATATGGCTATATAAGTGGATTGAACACAATGAAATGAAGTTAGGGCAAAATGTATAGCAATTGTGTTGCTTTATGATCTTTTTTTTTCTGTCAGTTCTCATAATTTTGCCCCTGAACCATTTGGAGGCAGTACAATTGAAAGAAGTTAACCTTGGAGACACGGTGGTATTAAAGTGTAACATCTCTTTCTACAATGACATTCACTGGCTGAAGATGAGTGAGGGGCGGCCAATGGCTCTGATGGTCACAAGTCTAAAACATAATGGAGAACTCTCTGTTGTCTGGAACTATAATGAAAGTCGTTTTGAGGGTTTTATGGAGAAGCAGATGACTGGACTGAGAATTTCCCATGTCTCCACTAGTGATCTTGCCACATACTACTGTGCAACATTATATCAAAAACACTTGGATTTTGACAAAGGAGTGCAATTGTACAGTAAGTGAGGACATTGAATTTCTTGAGAAATATGAGCATTATAATTATTAGTGTTTTGTTTTTTGTTTTTTTCTGCTCACCTTTTATTTGGTGTTTTTTTTTTTCTTTTTTTTTTTTTTTTTTTTTAGCAAACCAGCAAAGTAAAGAAAAACCCTCTGATCATGTAAAAGGTAAGAGTAAAAATGCTGTTTATCTATAGATTTAGAAACACTCATTTGTAGTCCTTTTTCTGCTGTTATATCTGTTTTTTGTATGAAATATAGCACAAAATTCTTTCCCGACCCTCAATATAAACTTGTTTATTATTTCCTCACTTTATTTCCTAAAAACAGATTTGTCAGGAGGTCTTAATGGACTGTCTCTGTATTACCAAGTATTTGCAGCAGTGTTGTGTTTTGGCCTACTTGGAATGCTACTGGCTGTTTCTGTGGTGCATATGAAGACCAGAAAAAAGAAAATTGAAACATAGCCATTTTACCAGCCATCATACAGCTTTTATGTTATTATTGTTTATTGTCATAAAATTAGCATTGCCCTGTCATACTATTGTGGTAAGGGGTCACTTGAGATTGAGAATTTCATGTAGTAATGTATGCCATGCATAGAACACGCATGTAGAATTGTCTTTAATTTTTTTTTGCTTTCACTTGCGATCTTAATGTTCAGGGTGGCCTCAATTCTTAATAAAGCAAAAAAAAAAAAAAAAAAAGGATGCAAGATATTTATTCATGTCTTCCTTATAACAGTATAATCATGCATGCAGTGTTAATTTAATTGAATGATAGCTTAGTCTAAGGACCATATTAATTTAGATCAGTGCTTATAAACTGGTTTCTTTGAGGATTCCTAGATTTAAAGTTAACCCAAAAATAAAGATTCTGTCATCATATACTTACCTTCAAGTTGTTCCAGACCTGTAGGAGTTTCTTTCTTGTGTGAAACATATAAGAAGATATTTTGAAGAATGTTGGTAACCAAACAGTTGGAACCACTTGAGGGTGAGTAAATGACAATTTTCATTTCGGGGTTTTTTTTTTTTGTTTTTTTTTGGTAACAGCAACCACAGGCTTTTACATGTTTTAACTGATTTAGCATTTTAATTGTTGAATTAATAAAATATAATGGATTATATTAATATAATAATTTCTTTGACAATTTTTAGCAGTCCGCTTGGAAGTTTGTTGAGGCCCCCTAGCGGAGCTCGGGTCTCGGCCACAGTGATTCAGATATGGGGTTATTTTTATTCCTTTATTTCAAATAAATAGATTATGTAAATAAATGTAAAGATATTCACAAAAATGAAACATTCACAAATAAGTAGAATGAGATCCACAAATACATGTTAGGAGTTTTACAAAAATGAAATAAAAATAAATAAAATTTGCAAATAAATAAAATGAGATTTGCCAGTAACAAAATGTTTTTTGTCACAAACACAACTCTGCCTGCATTCATTTGTGACTTGCTTCACGTACATTTGTGGATAGCTGCACGCATTTGTGGATTCCGAAACGTTTCTATCATCAAGACATGCAGACAAATCCACAAATAGGTGCACTCCACCCACCGTCTAGTCAAGCCAATCACCCATTTGCAGATCATAATCTATTTATTTGGAATAAAGGAATTATTCTAACCCCATATTTGGTCAACATGGGCAAGATGGCGTGGGAATTTATGATTGTACAAACAAAAAAGGAAAAAATGGAGTTCAGGAATTAAGTATTAGGCTTTAAGAAATTGGTCAAGTGAGATGAAGAGCAGAGCTTTCTTTGATTTTATTTGGTAGACAGGACTGATGGATAGAATTTAAACTTGGTTCCCACACTCCGGAGCAGAAGGTAATCCACATGTTATGTTGGCTGCCAGCCACTGTTAAAACCATGAAGAAGAGGAAAAAAGAGAAGTTCAGAGCTGCATTTAAGTCCCATTTTTTTATGTCCTTCCCTCGCTAACTTCCCTCCGTCTCGTTTACTCAGATGTACATCACTACTTTGCAGAGTGCCAACTACTGGCGGAACCCTTGCAATGTGTTTAAATGTAATGCCCTAAGCCCTTGATCACTTGAAATCTGCAATGGAGCTGATTTATTATTTATTTTTTTCCCCCTATGAATTTGTTTTACACACCATTTTATAGGCCTGTATGTATGCTTGGGCTGTTGGAGAAAATATTAAAACTTTACACAAATAAAAATAATATAATAAACTTTAACAGTCAAAATAACTCCAATATCATACACTAAAGTTGTGTGGGGTGGGGGTAAATTAAGCGCAATCTGCTGTGACGTCACAGTCATGTTGCATTGCGGTCTATGGATCTGCCTGAAGTGTACATATTGAGTAGACTTGGTCAAAATCGAGGAATTGAGGTTCTGAAGAAGAAGAATTGTTACATTTATGTAGTGCTTTTTTGGGTACTCAAAGCGTTTTACATATGTAAGGGGGGAATCTCCTCAACCACCACCAATGTGCAGCATCCACCTGGATGATGCGACGGCAGCCATATTGCACCAGAACGCCCACCACACACCAGCTTATTGGTGCAGAGGAGACAGAGTGATTAAGCCAATCAGTATATGGGGATGATTAGGAGGCCATCATGATGGACAGAGGCCAATGGGCAAATTTGGCCAGGATGCTGGGGTTACACCCCTACTCTTTTTCAAAGGACATTCTAGGATATTTTTTTTTTTTATGACCACAGAGAGTCAGGACCTCGGTTTAACGTTGTTCGAAGGAAGGTGCTTTTTGACAGTATATTGTCCCCATCGCTATACTGGGGCATTAGGACCCACACAGACCACAGGGTGAGCACCCCCTGCTGGCCTCACTAACACCTCTTCCAGCAGCAACCTAGTTTTAGAGATATGCAGCCATACCAGGGCTGCGTTCCACTCCAAATTTTTATGCCCTTCACTCGCTAACTTCCCTCCTTCTTGTGGACTAGGATGTACGTCATTGCTTACTTTATATGCATATAGAATGGTGCATAAAACAAATTCATAAGTAAAAGGGGGTTTAAATAATAAATCAGCTCCATAGTAAATTCCAAGTGATCAAGGGCTTAGTGCGTTTCATTTAAAAGTTACGCACAAGTTCCGTCAGTAGTGGGCCACTAGTGCAACGTAAGCAATGACGTACATCCAAGTCCACTAACTAGTTAGTGAAGGGCATAAAAATTTAGAGTGGAATGCAGCCCTGGTATGGCTGCATATCTCGGCTGCCTTCATGTATAATCATAATGTACACCACTGGGAGGTCACAGATCATTACCTGTACTGCATTAATAGAAAGGCAGTTAACATAAAGATTTTTAATATAAAGTATTTTTCAAATTATAATTTTAATAGTATTTTCACATCGTAACATCTGACGGTGAGAATCAACGCAAGACTAGCTTCAGTGTGCAGAGTTTTTTTTTCATTGCTGAAAAACACATTTACAATAAAGCAGTACAAACTCACTAAAGAACAGAGCACAACTCTATAAAATGAAACAGAAATAGGAAGAAAAAAAATCAGAAAAAAATAATACATACGGGTCTTCTTTAATAAACCAAGCAGTCTTCTTCCACTTTTTAATTTTACCATCCTTAAAGATTTGCAGAAAATCCAAAATTCTTTCTGAAAAACAGAAAACAAAGGCTTTGATTTAAGGCACTTACATTTATGAATATAAAATTTCCCCAAAATGAAAATATTGTTCAGTAAAAATTGAATGTATACATCTTCCATTATTATACCAAAATTTATATCCTTTTCAGACCAAAAGGCTCTACTACTGTAATTATACAGTCAAAAAACAAATGTACTGTTGTTTCTATATCAAAATCACAGAAAGTACAATTATTGTGATCAATATTAAATCTATGCCTAAGAAGTTCTAAGGATGGGTAAATATTAAAAATTTTAAAGCGTTCTTTCTTTGATTTAGAAGGTATAGGAAAGGAACAATACATTTAATACATACAATATGCACTGAATTGGACAAATAACCTATGTTAGTGAATAATTTGTAGTAGAACTATTTTCCTGCTCACCAGAACATGCAAATGCTGCAAGTCACAACCAATCAATCACAGAGAGCGTTCGCTCACTGCCGAAACTTCCAGTGGCTTTGGTATCGCCCTCTGGTATCGTCCATCCCACAGCGGAAATCCCGCCCTGGAGCCGATTCTAAAGATTTCATTGGCCATGTCAGTCACAGTGACGATTGCCTACACCAAACACTGATCCCTAAACCTACACATCACTGTAACCTCAGCCAATGAAATCGGTTGCAGGGAGGGATTTACGCTGCACTGGTTTGCCCAATTCTGATCGATTGATAGGCCTGTAATTACCGAAGCGGCAACCTCCCTTAGTTTCTAATGAAGCCAATACGGAAGTGACTTAAACTACAATTCATCGACTGGCCGCTAGGGACAGGCTCCAAAAGAGAGCAGAATCTCATTGATCCCCATGTTAAAACGGCCAACTTTACAGCAGAAAAAAAAAACATGTTTACAGTTGGTACAAATTGTGGTTTTGGTCTGTACTGCTAATTTAGCCCTTCATGACAACTGTGAGGGGGGTGAATTGTTTTATAACTCATCCGTTTAAATTATATTAAGCCTTAAAGTTTTGCATAATTAAGGGCGTGGTCACTTGAGTGACAGGTGGATTGCCGCTGCTGTCTGTGAGCCGTCACTTTACCTCAGCTAATTCCAGCCGCTGAATTTGGCATCTCTGCCGTATTTGAGCTTTTTTCTGGATTATTTCATACAATTATAAAATAATATGGCTTGCTGCGTTAATGGTCGCGACTCGAGACAGATGTGCGTCTGTATAGATGTGCACGCATGCGTAAGATAAACAGAACACACGTTGTTGGATCGTGGCATTGGCTTAAAGTTTTGTTTGTGAGATTTACTACAATGACAATGGCGGGAGAATATTAAACTCCGACAGCACTGCTTGGATATTGTAACTAAAACTGCTGCACTATTTTGAAAAATTATATTTTTTTGGACGTGGGCTCATTTGTTTGTGAGAGTCTATTGTACGATCACAGTTTTACAACATAAACGCTGCTCAGATTGCATAATTTCTTGAAGAACGATGATAGAGAGCAGATCATTCAGAAGAAATGTGATGCAAACAATGGATAATATATCAATATTTCATGGATTTAAAGGATTAGTTCACTTTTTATATAAAATTTTCCTGATTCTACTTACGGAAAAAATGTAACTGGCGCTGCGTTCGTTCCGTAAGTTGAATAGGGAAGGCGTAGGACATACAGCGTAAGCTTTTTGAAGAATACGAAAGTACGGTTTTGGCGGAAGCACTTGGAAGGCGATCATTTGTTTATATAAAGCATATACATTTACATTTTTTTTCGAAACTGACCGATCGTTTCTCTAGATAAGACCCTTATTCCTCGTTTGTTATCATTTAAAGCCCTTTGAAGCAGCACTGAAACTATAATTTTGACCTTCAACCGTTTGGAGGCCATTGAAGTCCATTGTAAGGAGAATAATCCTGGAATGTTTTCATCAAAAACCTTAATTTCTTTTCTACTGAAGAAAGAAAGACATGAACATCTTGGATGACATGGGGGTGAGTAAATTATCAGGAAAATTTTATATGAAAGTAAACTAATCCTTTAACGCTTTTGTGGACAAAAAGTACTGTTTTTTTATTTTGCAATGGACACTCATGGACATTTTACCCAATTAAGTGCCACGGATTGGATTTATCTCGCGATCGCGATTTCATTATAAAGGTATGGAGTTCCATTTGATTTTGCGTGTTGTTGATTGCACACCCCACACAAATTAATTACTGGTGTTGGAGCATCTATTTCGTAAAAAAGACACTGTAGATAGACAGTAAACCTTTAGAACTTTCTAATGATATAACTTGTTATCTTTATTAATATTTTAGATAGTGTCTAAGATAGATATATAGCTCCTTTGCCTGCTAACACGATCACGTCGAGCTAGACAGGCGTGGTTTCAGTAACCATGGCACCTCAGTTCCATCCACGTCCCGCCTCTTTGCCCATTTTCAGTTATCCGGGAGTGACGTGCGGTGACGCGCGGCTGCAGCCTATTGCCCCTATTGGCTTCAAAAATACTCGTCAGAAATCTACGGGTGACGTCACAGACACTACGTCCATATTTTTTACAGTATATGGTAATTACTCTTTACAATCGATAAACGCTGTTGTTTAAAGTTGATCGGAGATGTTAAGTAGGTGGACTACAGTTTAACACCTGATTGCTCATTTTTGACTCAAACGACGCGCCTTGAAAATTTGTCAACAGAACTCCAAAGAACTAACCCTAACTGGATAAGGAAATTCCTAGAGCCTGTAAAACTCGGAGCAAGATCTTGAAACCGGACAGGTGTGTAAAGTCTATAGATGGGGTGATATTATTTGAACATTTTTAAGCTTGTGTTTGTCATCTAAACCAGTGGTTCCCAAAGTGGGGGTGGGGGGATCGCGAGATGATTTCCAGAAATCAAAATAGCATATTTTATCAATAATTGTAACAAAATACTAAAAATAGTAGTTAAATTAAAAAATTTAACCAAAATTTAAAAACCATGCAAATAAAAAAGCCATCAACCTTTCGATTTTCCTTCCCCTCGACCGTGACTCCTGATGTGATTACGACAGATTAACGACATATTAGCAACCGCATCAGTTGCAGCAGGTCAATTTACAGCATCATGTTAAACATTCGAAAACGTTGGTTAATATCGACCAAAGACAACGCAGGGAGGTCAGCGGAGGAGAGCGGAAAAGCACCACCGTCATGCCTTTGCAGTAGGCTAGACCTACAGGTGCTGGTCATATAATTAGAATATCATCAAAAAGTTGATTTATTTCACTAATTCCATTCAAAAAGTGAAACTTGTATATTATATTCATTCATTACACACAGACTGATATATTTCAAATGTTTATTTCTTTTAATTTTGATGATTATAACTGACAACTAAGGAAAATCCCATATTCAGTATCTCAGAAAATTAGAATATTACTTAAGACCAATACAAAGAAAGGATTTTTAGAAATCTTGGCCAACTGAAAAGTATGAACATGAAAAGTATGAGCATGTACAGCACTCAATACTTAGTTGGGGCTCCTTTTGCCTGAATTACTGCAGCAATGCGGCGTGACATGGAGTCGATCAGTCTGTGGCACTGCTCAGGTGTTATAAGAGCCCAGGTTGCTCTGATAGTGGCCTTCAGCTCTTCTGCATTGTTGGGTCTGGCATATCGCATCTTCCTCTTCACAATACCCCATAGATTTTCTATGGGATTAAGGTCAGGCGAGTTTGCTGGCCAATTAAGAACAGGGATACCATGGTCCTTAAACCAGGTACTGGTAGCTTTGGCACTGTGTGCAGGTGCCAAGTCCTGTTGGAAAATGAAATCTGCTTCTCCATAAAGTTGGTCAGCAGCAGGAAGCATGAAGTGCTCTAAAACTTCCTGGTATACGGCTGCGTTGACCTTGGACCTCAGAAAACACAGTGGACCAACACCAGCAGATGACATGGCACCCCAAACCATCACTGACTGTGGAAACTTTACACTGGACCTCAAGCAACGTGGATTGTGTGCCTCTCCTCTCTTCCTCCAGACTCTGGGACCCTGATTTCCAAAGGAAATGCAAAATTTACTTTCATCAGAGAACATAACTTTGGACCACTCAGCAGCAGTCCAGTCCTTTTTGTCTTTAGCCCAGGCGAGACGCTTCTGACGCTGTCTGTTGTTCAAGAGTGGCTTGACACAAGGAATGCGACAGCTGAAACCCATGTCTTGCATACGTCTGTGCGTAGTGGTTCTTGAAGCACTGACTCCAGCTGCAGTCCACTCTTTGTGAATCTCCCCCACATTTTTGAATGGGTTTTGTTTCACAATCCTCTCCAGGGTGCGGTTATCCCTATTGCTTGTACACTTTTTTTCTACCACATCTTTTCCTTCCCTTCGCCTCTCTATTAATGTGCTTGGACACAGAGCTCTGTGAACAGCCAGCCTCTTTTGCAATTGATTTTCCTTAGTTGTCAGTTATAATCATCAAAATTAAAAGAAATAAACATTTGAAATATATCAGTCTGTGTGTAATGAATGAATATAATATACAAGTTTCACTTTTTGAATGGAATTAGTTAAATAAATCAACTTTTTGATGATATTCTAATTATATGACCAGCACCTGTACATATGCCGCGTTTTCAGTACGCAACTGATCCATGGCTGTATATCACAAACACAACATTTACATATTTTTATTTCAAATCCAAAAGTTGTTACTGAACATGGCGTGTCAGTATTGCGATTCTCTTTGTATACACTATTTTTCATAGATGTCACGTTTAAACGCACTACATTTAAACGTTTTATTCATTTAATTACTTTATATAAAGTAATACTTTAGATTTATATATTATGTTGCTCACGCAAGTGGCAAAACATTTAAACATAAGCTTTATGTTAAAATCTCAAACATTTTAAATTAAAACTTAAAATAGACAAAAACAGGCGACTCTCGTCTTTTTTTTTTCCTTTTAAATCTTTTTACAAGAAATCCCTCAGGTCATAAAGAACTTTGTTTTTCCACCTTCACGAAGAGACGAGTGCTATCGTTAACGTCTCCTTGTTCCCCTAAATGCCTGGTAAGGTGTCATTTTCCTTGCTTTACCCGAGGCAAAAAAGCCATGTGTAAACTGTGTAACAGAGACTTTAAATTGTATGCATCTATGGTGAAATTACTAGTTTTTTTTCGCGTCAATACATGTTTATTTTAATGCGAACAATGCGCTATCGTTTTAATTCAGCGCGGTGCAGCGCAGCAAAAATAGACTCGGCGCGGAAACGATCGCTGCGCTGCTGCAGACGTATCGCTCCTGGAACGCACTGCCGGACCGCATCCGCGTGCAGTGGGAACGGTCTAATCCGTTAATATGGGCACAGAAAAAAATGCGCACTGCAAACAGAGTATGTGTGAAACAGGCGTTAGTGCGTGTGCGCCATTGCGCACAACGTTTGTATACTTTAACCACCTCCGAGGATAGTGGGGGTCGCGAGTCACTGGCATCGTGATTTTGGGGGTCGTGGGCTGAAAAGTTTGGGAACCCCTGATCTAAACATATTCTGCATAACCGATTTTTTTAACCACTATTAAATAGGCTCTACTTATGTTTAACTGGTGCCTTAAATTGAAGTGCAATCAATTTTTTTTTTTGTGGTTAAATAAATTGCATTCTTTTGTCTAAATTAAGTCTTATTATTGTTTCCCCTCGTAAATGCTCCAGTTCAAGAGACAAACTATAATGCCATTTTGGCATGCACAAGCCAGGAACCCATCAGGGATGGGTCTTCTATTACTCTTTGGTAAGATGTCAATTTCTATTCTTTTGTGAAATAATATATTGTGAATTCTCTTCTTGATAACTTTCAATACGCAATGTGGTCTGTCCTCACAACCACATTTAGCTGCTTACTGAGCTTTTTTTTCTTCAACTTTTTTTGCATCATCAATGGTTGCTATCGCTAATCACTATGTCACTGCAAAAGCCTGTCACTTCCCTTCACACTAACTAGTGTTTTATTTTATTTATTTATTTATTTACAATGAAACATGTTGACCTAAAATTACTTTTTAATTCTCTCTTTCCTGCTAGCTATAGCTACCTGTCTGGATGGAATCTTAGTCCCTGATGCAGTGAAAGTGAGGGATACTGCAATTATCCCTTGCAACAAAACATGTAATAGGGATGTTTTCTGGGAATTTACAACTAAAAATGAAAAGTTGGATGTCTTGCGATGTGTTCAAGGGACTTGCACAGAAGGAGTCAGCTTTAAGAACAGAGTAAGCCTCTCTGAAAAGGCTGGAGACGTGTCTCTAAAACTCTATCCTGTGCTGTACAATGATGAAGGCTGGTACAGGGTCATGTGCAATTCAGCATTTCTTTGTAGATTTCACTTGGAAGTTTTTGGTAAGTTCCGACTTCATTAGTTAAGCATGGTATAAGATCATTTTAATGGTAAAGTTTACCGTCCTAGTTTGCTTGGCACTGTTCGATGTGAACTTATGCTATATGTTTTCTGTCTTTTCATTAAGTACCCACTACTGTGAACGCCACAATCAGACGCAATGTCACACTGCCCTGCTATGCACATACAGAGAAACAGATTGCTGATGATGCTGTGAACATCTTATGGAAAAAAGATGACCAAATGGTGTTACAAGTTAAAGAAGGAATTACAAAATATGGTTCAAGTTTTACAGACAGGGCATCAGTTTCACTACATCATTATAAGGACGGAGATCTTTCCCTTACCATATTCTGGGTCACCATATCAGATAAGGGATTATACCGGTGCTATCACAGTACAGAAGAGCAACATGGGCATCCTGGTGCTGTCACTCTTAATGTTACAGGTTGTTGAATGTTATTATTATTAATATTTTTTACAGTGCTTCTTTTTTCTACAGAAAAAGAAAGGATTGTTTAACTAAAATGTGCCATTTTTTCTTCAGCTCTTCAAAAGTTCTATGCAAAGAAGTTTGGCGACAATCTCACCCTTGACCTGTTCGGCTCAGACCCTGTGACGGTGTCTTTCACCGGTTCAACCGAGAGCCTGGTTTGCAGTGTGACGGGAAATGACACTGTGTGTTCACCTGAATACGCTAATAGAGTGTCTGTCATCAATAACTCCCTTGTGCTGAGAGGGTTGACATGTTCTGATAGTGGGATCTTTACTGTGAAAGAGAAAACGGGTGAAGTCATTAGTATCAACACTGTTACTGTGGAGGGTAAGTTTTACATCAAACTAAATCAACTTTCATTTTTTATTGTTTTTCAGTGTCAAATTTGCTAAGCTTTTGCATTTTCCTTTCTGTGTCGCCCACAGGTGTGACCCAGAGGCATCGCTACGTAGCTCTGTCTGTACTGTCTGGGTTTGTTCTCATTTGCATTTGTCTGCTCATTTGGTGTAAGTGTCATAGAAAGTCACACGCACCAGAAGCTCGATCCTATTATGCAACAGAGTCTACTGGTGTTATAGAGCCATCAAGAGAGCCTGCATGCGTCGGATTGTCACAACAAGAAACCAGCCCAAATATTTCAGGGGAGTCTGACATTTATACACACACACCCATAGAGGAGACCATGCCTATGATGACCACTGAGAAGCAGGACAGCACTGAAGAGGAGATGTGTGGAGTAAGTGTGTGGAATACCTCTGGAATATGACTGGGAGAAACAATGTTGCATACTTTAAGGAAATTTTTAGGAAATCTTCTGCTGCTATACTGTATGCTATGAGAAACTTTTTAGGGTACTCTTGGGGGAACTTCATAACTGTGCCAATGAACAATATGTGAAACACAAAGAGATATGAATTATATGTTTTTTTTAGCTCAGGAATTCCTAATTTAGTGAAAGCTTGAACTGCCTTCCTCAGGACATTTGCTAGACCACTGATAAGACTGGAATCTCATCACAGGTTATTGATATGACTGATTAATTCTAGTGCACATTTTAAACAAATTTTTCAAAAGAACTGTAAAACTTATTTATAGGTGAAGGTTACTAGATGAAAAATATAATTAACACCAAAGAAACCATGTGAACAGGAAAGCACACCAGTTTTTTACGTTTTTATAGTGATTTTCAGTTAGCCACAGAATGTACTTAACATATTTAATTACAAATCACTTAATGGCCTTTTCCTGATAAGATGTCTGTCAGCCATGTAAACGTAAGTCATTAGGGTTGAGCCAGACATGGTCAAACTGCACATCTATTACTCTTGCCATAATTGAACAATCTCCCAGATGATGTCAGATGTGCCCACACTGGAAACCCACCTGTTAAACTGTGCTGCTGCTTTTTAAGCATTACTCTGCACTTTTTCTTGTTGCGCTTTGATACAATGCACTTTTTCCTAATATTAAAAAGATTTCATTTTTTTATTATTTATTGTCAAGTTTTTGTTGAAGGCCTTTGTGTTTTATTAACTTTTGTGGTCCAAATTCACATGAAATGTGATCTTGATGAATCTACCAGACAAATTCAAAGCATATTTCTAGAAGATAAAAATGTATGTAACTTTATTTTATTTTTATTTTTTTGTTTTTTTACAAATTGTCTTTACCGTTTTAGTAATTTTACCAGACTTTCTGGAAATGGTGTTTACTGTGCACAATGTTAACGGTGTTTGTTCCATCATTGTATTTTCTCAAATTTTTTAGAAAAACAATCAGACATTTTTCAGTTATCATCTCTTGTGATTTCAATAACCAACATACATACACAAACATAAAAATGTGTAGCCTACTTGTTGCCTTAGAAAAGATTACCTATTTTATGAAAAACAAACTTCAAATATTTTGGTCCATCTAGAAAGTGTTTTATGATTTTTTTTTTTTTTTTTTAGGAAAACTTAATGGTACTTAAGTACTGCTTAAGCAAATAGGCTATTACTGCATTTGTATATGGAGGTTGTTTTTTTTTTTTTTTTTTGTTTTAAAGAAATTAAAATATGTATATATATATATTAAAGTACTGTTTCTTTATCTGGTTGTAATGAAAAATTATGGTTAATTTACCAAAACTATGAAATATGTGACATCCAGTATAGGTGTTATGTCATGATCAAAAAAAATAAAAATTACAGAAATCAAACTATTTTAGATTTTAGGTTCTTCAAAATAATAAAAATGAGATATCATGTCATAAAAGTTTTGCATAACTGTAATGTAATCCAATGGATCACAGCTACCCACGGATTTACAGCACACAACATACATACAGCACAGAAATCCTCAAAAGCGAAAATCCCCAGCTAAAAACAAGTTTTCTTCTTACAGTATTTACATATATTAAAACATAGCCCAGCCATCAGGTCACATTACAGGTTTTCAGTTAGGACTGCTTTTGTGGTATCATGGCCTATAGGACTGGCATTTGTTGACTACATGATAATGCATATGATCTAAGACCTAAGACATTCAGACCAGGATCAATAAGATTATACCACACAAACAATGTTTTCATATAGGTCAAGAGCAAAACTACAGCTGAGACCACATTTTTGTTTTCATGTGTCTGTGCAGGCTACAGTGAATGTAATTATGTCATTGACATATGTACTTAATGTACATCTGTGTACGTTTAGTCACTCCGAGAACGCAAAATCCTTAACTCAAATGACCACAAATTCTGCCAAGAATGTATCCCTGTGGTAAACTTAAAAATACATGAATAACAAAACCATAACGTAACTAATGCTTCCTAATACCCTACTGATAAACACAGCTGGATTAGTGTTGAACTCTAATTGGCTGAACTAAACCATCCGGCTCAATAAAAGAGATCTACTGTACTGTACATGGCAGAGCAAATCACTGCTGGAGTGACAAACAGGTGGGTGCCAGCAACATTTTTGCTGCTAAAAGATGATAGGTTTGAATATATTGGTATCAAATTCAGACTGTATAATTTTAAAATATGCTGTTTGAGATTATTTTTCAGATTGTAAAATGAAGAACTTTGTTTTCGTCTTTATGGTTCTGACCATAATTGCTGATGTGAGTACATTGATTCACTCAAATACATTTTATCATGTTACTTTAAACATCTTTTGGTCATTAATGACTGATCAATTCATCCACACATGCTTTAATCACTTTGATACTTTCTTCTCTTTTAGATCACCGCAGCCAAGGTAAGATCATTCATATCTTCAGAATTATCTGTGTTAAGTTTGTTAACATTGATGCTTTAAGCTGCTCTTATTTTTAGAAGCTGCGTCTGATCAACGGTCTGAATGGTGGTCTGGTTACTGGTGTAAATGGAGTTAACCCTCTACTGGTGGGTGGTCTGAACCCACCTATTCTTTCTGGTGGTGCTGCTGTTATAGGACAGCCTCCATTAACACAGGTAGAAACTGATAATTTACCACTTAAGCACTTTAAATATCCCACTGGTATAATGTCCTACACAGATGATTACAAACTCTTTTGTGTCTGACAGTTTCTGCCTGCAGCCGCCCTTCCTCCATATGTGCTTCAGCAGCCGCCTGTGGCCGCAGTTCCCTATGCTCCATCCAGCATTGGACCTCAGATGGCTTACCCTTTCGCTCCCTCTAACGGGGTATTCGTTTATGTTCATTCACAACGTTTGTATGTAACAATATACATTTATTCCTTATCTAATCTGAGATGTTGTGTGTCGACTATGTTCTGATAAACAGGGGCTGCCGTATTACATTGGTGGGCCCCAGAATCAACCAGGCATAATCCCTCCTCAGCAACAAGTTGCGGTACAAAACAAATCTGCTAGTTGCTAGTACTAATGTTAATGCTAAAAATTCAAAGCATGGCCTATAAATATGTTCATGAAACTGTTTTTTAGGCTGGACAAGGCCCTACTGGAAATAACCAAGCTGTACCACCAGGATCACTGACTAGATTTAAGGTAAGTTTTGCAATTTCAGGTACTCCATCATTGCATCATTCCTCATTCATCAAGTTTTTCCACAGATTTAAATCCTGAGGTAATTTCATTAAGGCAAAACCCTTGTTTTTTTCAGGTACTGGTGGTCAATTTTGAGATTTTTCTTACTAGTGGAAAGAAAACACCCCAAAATACATATTTAATTGTTTATTTTATTACACTTTATCTATTTGTATCAATTGCAGTACATTTCTTTAAAGGTTTTTTCTCAAAATAAGATTTTTTTTTCTCATGCACCAAGTTAGAAATCTCCACTTCAGTGGCACTTACATGCACCAAAATTTACAGTTTTTACAGTTGATATGTAATTTACCTGATAGATATTTAACATTTTATTCCGAAAAGCATGAATTTTTAAAATTATTTTTATTTGTTGACAGTAGTTTCTGATTTTTGGAGTGATAAAAAGCATTATCCAAAAGTTCTTTTGTAAAAATCTTTAACTCTAATATGTGAGCAAAATGAAACATGAATTTTGAACCTGGCTCATTTGCATATTTTAATAACATTTCAGAAAACTTGTAATACAAAACAGTTGTCTTAATGTACTGTGATTAATCAGCTGGGAGAAGTGTGTTGATGTCTATTAGTTAAACATATTTATTCAGATAATTTTTTTCAAGTCAAAGTCAAATTTCAGGTCTATAAGTTCTTGGTAAAAAGTGTTACTGTAACTTCATTGTTAAGCAGTGTTTATTCAAAAGGCAGAATTCCCGTCATCCAGCGTTTGAACTGTTAAATCATTCTTAATTTTTCCTCAGCGCTCCTTCCTCAGAAGGACCACTGTGAGATCACCTGTCTCAATCACCCAGGTAAGTAGAAAAAATGTTTTGTATCTTTCTGAAATCTAATGCGTAGTACATTATAATATAATTTTGACTTTATCATCTGCATACAGATGCCAGCTCAGCTCAGCCCTACTGTGTCTGGAAATCCTGTGGGGTAAATATGAGTGAAAGACGTGTTTGAATCGCTGAGGTGTGTTTTACATGCATTGACAGACAATATTACATAGATTTTAATGCACAATAATCAATATTTTTGCTGAAAAAGCTGATTGAGTTTGTTTCTTTTCACAGATACTTTCAAGATATCTCCTCTTTTCTACATTAAATGTCATTTTCCTATAACAATATTACAGAATCATTGCTGATAAGTAATGTATAGTATTCTTTATGCAGTTAATCCATTCTAATTGTCTAACCCTTTGCTTTATATTGACAAATTATCAACATGTGTAATAAATGTTTATACTGAATACTTAATAAAAGTCACTAGTTTGATGCAACTGTGAATATTTTCTCTTTCAATTTATACTCTTAATGATATGATAATATAATGACCATGCTGAGTTTGTTCATTGTGTTATATTGCCATCTACTGGTAACAGTGTTCCTGAAGTTATTATGAACATTTTTAAAGGGAAAAAATAATATATCATACAGTTAACACTATCATGATGAGTATGATCATCATCACTGTTTTAAAAAGAATGATTAAATCCAATTGTCTTTATTTTTGCATTCTCTGCAAATTTGTCCCTAATTTGTCTCAGTACCTCACACAGCAAAGAGATCTCTATTAAGGATGTGTATTTTTTTGTCAGTCTCTGACAAAACTTATTTCTGATGTGGGCACTGGTCCAAAGAGACTAAAGAAAACCATAACAATTATTATGGTTCAGACTAAAAGTATGTCAAAACTGTGGTTGTTTCAGAAAAGATGTATTACCACAAAATAGCATCTGGACAGAAAAAGACGCAACTCTTCAAACGTTATACAGACATAGACAGAAAATAAAGACAGCAAGCTCCTTAGGTTTGTTGGGATTTGATCATAATAATACATTTTTGCATTTTAAAAGCAACAATCAACAACTTACAGTACACAATCACATATCACAACTGACAACACTACACATGTACAGACAGGGAGATTAAAGAAAAATAAAAAATGAATCATAAACAATACACAAAGGGGTCAGTAAGATTTAGTTTTAAGATTTGGCATTGATGCATTAAATTGGTCAAAAGTAGGCAATGAAGACTTTTAAAATAAATTCTGTTCTTTTGAACTTTCTATTCATCAAAGAATCCTGAAGAAAAAAAAAAAGAAAAAAAAAACCCATCTATGGTTTGGTTTACACAAAATATTAAGTGGCACAACTGTTTTCAACATTAATTATAAGAACAAATTATGCATTGTTGGGGGTAACACATTATAAGTAACACAAGTTATGTAATCAGATTACTTTTTCCCCCCCAAGTAACTTGTAAAGCAATGCATTAGTTTTAAATTTACAACAAAATATCTGAGTTACTTTATCAAATAAGTTTTATTTGATTATTTGATAGTCAAATAATATTTTGTTTGTTTGAGCTGCGCCCTCTACTGTACAGGCATGAATTTTTATTTCCTTCAGCCTGAGGCTTATTCATTTCACTTTTGGTGTAAAAGGGCCTTTACATTTGCCAAAAAATAGAACTTTTTTTTTTGTTCTTATAATTAATTTAAAAAACAAACACGCAATCCCAGCCCAGGTAAGAACAAGTAACGCAAAAGTATAACATGATGCATTACTTTCCATAAAAAGTAACTAAGTATTGCAATTTACTTTTTAGGGAGTATCTATTATATTGTAATGTTGTATATATTATATTGCAATACTGTAACACATTACTTTCCCCCAACACTAAGTTTATGTATGTATGTATAAATGTATGTATGTGTGTATTTATTTATCCAAATCAGCATATTAGAATGATTTCTGAAGGATCACTGTGACACTGAAGACTGGAGTAATGATGCTGAAAATACAGCTTTGCATCACAGAAATGAATAGTAGAAAATAGTTATTTAAAATTGTAATATGAATATTACTGTTTTTACTGTATTTGATGATCAAATAAATACAGCCTTGATGAGCATAAGACTCATTTCTGACCCCAAACTTTTGAACAGTAGTGTATTTCAATTTTAAATTCAATTTCAATTCTTATTTAATTACTCATTTAAATTGGCAAATGGTGCTTGATTACAATATCATATCTTTCAGACAGTATGTGTGTACAGTATGGATATTTTCAGTAGTGTGCAAAATGGTTTGTGTCACAACTATTGTGCATATCAAAGTCAGAACATAAATTCTTTAGGGTTGTAACTAAGACAAGTGTTGAACTTCAACCTTCTGATGCAGGGACCCTTCTTGCCCTAAATAAATAAATAAATAAATAAATCTCACCAGGTACAGACATAACTTGTAAATTGAAAAAAAAAAAAAAAATCTAATAAATATACATTTTGCACAACCAAATCTAGACATCTGGTAATTAGATCTAAAATAGAATGTAGTCTAAAATAGATACTAAATAATGTTTTGTTGTTTGTTTAATAATGCCATCTACTGGACTCTTAAGGTTTCTGCACATTTTAGAAAAGAGAAAGGTCACTACAAGCTGGATAAATACAAACCATTTCAGTCTGGTTATTCTGTCTGGAATACTCAGCCCCTAAAACATGTAATTATGGAGTGGAGATGACCACACTAATTACTCTAATTATTGTTATGAAGAGAATGATTCAATCTGTTCATCTTGTTTTTTCTTTCTCAGTCAGACAATAATTTGTCTCCTTACCTCACAGAGCAAAGAGCTCGTCATTCAGCCTGCTTATTAGTCTGTGAATCTGTGACAAAACTCAGTCCTGATTTCAGGCATCTGTTTGATCTAAGCATTAAATGTTTTAATGATTAACTATAATATCATAATGATAGACTGTTCTTATTTCAGCAAAACACACATACTGTACTTACAGACATACTCAAACCCAGACAATAAATTGATGAAAACAATTAGCAACTCAGGTTTTAAGGTGTTTGACCATAATGATATATGTGTATATATGCCACGTTATGGACAAATTGAGAAACATGACACACTGCATGTGTCACAACTACAGCAACCTGTTATTATAAGAGGGCAAACACCAGTTTAAAAGCAAAGGGGAAAAGACGATAATAGGTTGCACTTCTGCTCTGCCATGAACATACTTTTATTTTCTCTAATATTGAGCATTTATTGACTGTTTTATTAGAAGTATATATATAGACAGTACCAGTCAGGATTCTATCTGTGTCTCTTCATTTTAAAAGTATATTTTAGTATTTGTTTATTGTTGTCATTTCTTCATTCACAGCTTACCAAGATGAAGTTTCAGGCCGTCTTTTCCATGGCTGGTCTTCTCAGCATTTGCACTTGTGTTCCTGTAAGTGTTCATATATATATATATATATATATATAAAGATAAATAAATGTTTTTAGTTTGAACCTATACTAACAAAGTTGTTTGTGTTTCTCAGATCTACCAGCCACAATTTGGAATAATTGCAAGTAACAGTAATGAGGTATGTTTCTTATACATTTTTTTTTGTCCTAAATTATTTTATTAATTGTTATATATTAAATTACACTACCTTTGAGTCGGTAAGATTTTTAAATGGTTTTGAAAGAAGTTTCTAATACTCACCAAGGCTGCATTTATTTGATCAAAAACACAAAACAGTAATATTGTAAAATATTATTACAATTTTAAAAAAAGTAAATATTTTTATATATTTTAAAATGTAATTTGTTCCTGTGATGAAAGCTAAATTTTCAGCATCATTACATGATCCTTCAGAAATCATTCTAATATGCTGATTTGGTGCTCACTTTTCTTGTTATCAATGTTGAAAACCATTGTGCTGCTTAATATATTTGTGGAAACTGAAACTGAATAGAAACATCATTTATTTGAAATAGTAATCTTTTGTAACATGATAAATGTCTTTACTCTCACCTAATGCATACTTGCTGAATATATATAAGTATTCTGTCAAAATAAATTAATAAATAAATCTGACTGATCCCAAACTTTTTGTCCTGCATTTTTGACAGTTGTTAAACGTTTCTTTCTTGTAGGTTTTGCGTCTCAATGGACTCACTCTAGCAGGTGTGGGTTTGGGTCCAGCACAGGTAATTCAGCTTCCAGTCACTTTAAAAAGCTTTGCTTGAACATTTAAGGCTAAAATCAGGCATAACAAAATCGTCTTGTACATGACCGATATATATATTTCTTAACCTGAAACAAGGAATTAACTAGTATCTTAATATAGTGCTTTCAAATCCAATAAGCAAAGTATTTTTTAAACTAGTAAATTACTTTTTTTGTGAAACACCTGTAAGTTTATTCTAAATTGTATGGCACTCATATTATAAGGTGCTTTCTCATTTGAATCTTAGCGGAATCCTATACTAGCTCTTTGTTTTCTTTCTCCTTAGGGTACTCCATTTTTCTCTCCCTACCTGTTCCAGCAGCAGCCCCCGCAGGTGCTGAACTTTAACCCTGCGATGCAGGGACCCTTCTTTCCCCCTCAAATAAACCAGCTGAACCCAGCACAGTTACCCCCGTTGCAGCAGGAGCAGCCTTTACCTGGCTTCGGTCCCAATAACGGCGTACCAGCACAGAACCCTCCCCCGGTAAAGACAGTTTTATTGAACATAGATGTTGATTTAACTTATTATCACTGATTGTTTGGAGAGTAAGTCAGATTTGTTTCTAGGGCTTTCCATTCTTCCTGACAAATCTATATCCTCTGAGAAACACTCCTGTAAGGCTGATACCCAACCAGAACGCTGGCCCCAATGTTCAAGGCCAGGCTACGATGCAATCAGTACAACCAGTACAACCAATACAACCAATCCAGGTGTTGTAAAGATTCACATTTTCTGTTTTTAAGGAAAAAAAAAATTAAAACAAAGAAAAATTAATAAATGAAAAGTGTATTACCTCTACAAAGGACTCATAGAAGATGTATTTTTGTTTGACACAACTCAAAAATATTACATATTTTTAAAAATAATGATTTAAAAAAATGAATGATCAATATTTGCATAAATATTCAATATTAATGTTATTTTTCCCCCCTGTTTCATTACTCTAATGTAATCTCAAGGGACTCGTATTTATGTTTTCTTCTCAGACAGTCTTAAAGACAAATTTTGACATGTTTCAGAACAGGGTGAAGGCAGTAGACCCAAAGGTAACGTCTGCTCCTGATTACCGTGGTGATCGGCCTGGTCCTGGAACTGGAGAGGTAAACTTGCATCTTTTTTCACAGTTTTCTTTGGTTTACCCATGCTATTATTAACTAAGCATGACAAAAACATGACTGGGCAGAATAATTGCTGTAGAATTTGTAGACACATTAGCTTGTTTATTAACCAATCCTGTCTCTGACAGGGGCATCCTGGCTTCCCATTGTTTGAGCCATAGGCTCAGAAGATTTTATTATTAAAAAGGTATTAAAAAGTTTTCTTAAATGTATATTATAATGGGATATCCTACCAATTAATTTATCAGAATGTACATTTGTTGTTGGTTTTCCAGATATTCCACCATGGAGATCCCTCACAGGAGACATTTTTGTTCAATTTGGAAATATCCATATGTTTCCAAATAAATAAATGATGCTTAATTTATTTGGTCTGTAATGATTTTTCCTGTTCAAAATACTCTTTGTACTCCTAATAAAACTTGATGCTTGCATGTATTAGCAATCAAGAGTAAAATAAGTGATCAAGTAGTAGTGTGTCACGTTTGGTTGTAGAGAGCGCGAAAACAAAAGGAGTAGATAACAAAAACAGTCTTTATTAAATCCACACAGGAATAACTCAGGAGATCACAGGAGGAAACATTTATACAAACATGTTAAATAAAGATGATACCAGAACAATAGAGAAACACAAGGCTTAAATACATGAGGAGAGTAATCAATGTCAAAAGGAACAGGTTTGGGAACTAATTAACAACCAGGGAAACTAACTAGGGAACACAGACAGGCAAACAGGGAAACCAAAACACCATGATAATAGATCAAATACATACTTTTTTAATGAACAGATTCTCAAATGATTAAAGAAGAAAATCCAGCAAACTAAGAGGCATTAATCATCAATAAAATAATAATAATAATAATAATCTATATCATATATTTCAATTCTATGCTGAATTATATAATAGCTGGATATCCACCTATGGAAAAAGAAAAAGCCCAAATGAAGTTTTTAATGAAATTCATTTTATTTATTCTAGGTACAGGAATCAGTCCTACCAGTGTGATTATTGTATATGGTTCTTTCCTAGTTTATCCCATGATCACTTTCAGACTCCGTCTGGAGAATCAGAGTCAAAAGCAATGTTGTATAAATCAATAAAACAAGAGAATATAAGGTGTATACTCAAAAAATTCAATACCAGCAATAACTTGAGGACCAAAATACTGACCTTCATGAATGCAGGGAGCTGCAGAGAAAACCAGGACATTCAAAAGATCAAGAAAAAAGATAATGAATCAAGAATTGTATGTAACTGATGTCATATTAGTACATGTTCTGGATTACTTACAAGCTGTGTAATGCCATATTCAAACGAGATTCTTTGCTGTGGGGAACAAATTTGCAATAGCCTGTTATATTAAACAACAACAACAATATTTAGTCCCAGATATGGAATGTGATTAATAGACAAGGTGATGTGTTGTATTTGATTTACCGTTGCAGTTGGGTTGTAGATGAGCTTCACATAAGGCTGTTAGATAGAAAAAGTTTAAGTTGATTTGGAAACTTATGCATTTAAATGTACTTTTTATCCTTTATATGTGTTATATTTATATTTATTTGATATATATTTTTTATATATTATAAAGCATGACGAATGTTCATTATAGTGCCTGTTACCTGAGGGCCATAGAGGGAGAAACCCTGACCATACTAAAAGTGATAAAAATTATTAAATTAATTATTTAAATATACAACAAAGAAACCATACAGAACATATTTCACAATAAAAAATGTATAGGCTAATAAAAAACAACAACTTTACCCCCAGTTCCTGAGGTCTATTCACCCAACCCTGTAATTTAGTCACAAATGGTATACATTATTTCAACATGAAACATACCATCATGAAACATAAATACTAGTGACTTATTAAAATTAAATCTAATCTTTTTACCTTTTTTGGTGGCTGCATCTGCCCTCTACCCTTGGAAAGGAGAATGTATTTGCTGTGAATATCTTTAATCTTATACTTTCTCATTACTTTTTGCCCATTTAAATTATATCTCTCATTATCTGTTCAACACCTCAAATTAAGCAAAGTATGAAATAAAACATGATGTAAAATGTTGTGAATGGAGAATGAATGGCAGTGTATTATCTTTACATGTATAGTTTTAATCACTCACTTTTGGTAAGAGGAAGACATTCTCTCCCTGGAAACAAAAGCAAAAATTAATTCTGATTGTATCTGTTTTATTGTATTTTTATATCTTGAAATATGTAAGGTTACTTGAAAACTTATGACATTACCTCCTTTAGATGGAAAGCACTAACATTCTGTTGAAGGGGAGCATATATTATTTATTTATTTTTGCTTTTTTATATATTCGGAAAGTTATTTAGTCATAGCATTGCAAGTCATATCAAAATAAAAAATAAAAATCAGTCAGCTATTTCCAAGTACAAAACAACAACACCAAGAGTTTCACTCACCTGCACAGTGACATTTTCAGCCTATATATGTTCATCCAAGTGGATAAAAAAAATTATTAAACATAGATTAGAGAATTCAAATGCATTCAGTTAATGACATTTAATGTCTTTGTTTAATTGATCAACATCTTACCTTGAAGATTGGTATGAACTGCCTGTTGTCCTAAGACATTTATGAAAGTGAACTCATAAATCCATACACAATCAATAACAATTGAATATAAAACCCTGTTTATTCCATGAATGAATTTGTAAAGAGCTCATTAATATAAGCCTATGAGCCTACCATCATGTTGGGACTCAGGGGTTTTCCAAAGAGTGGATTCATTTGATTCTCTGCACCCCCACCTACTGGAGCTTGAGTTGGGCGCATTGGCATCCTATCCGGCTGAAGGGATTTAACAACATTAACAATTAATTTTCATATTTCCGCAAACTTGCTGTTTCATTCTAACTTTCTAAAATTCTGTTATTTCACATAAATAATAATATTTAATTCAATCCCATTTGTCCCAGGATGAGGGCGATGACCTCTGCCCTAGTAGCACACACACATCTCTGAGACGTCTATTTGATTTGCAAGTTTTTATCTGAAAGTTAAAGAGTGTTTGTTCATTTGTAATACGCCTCTAGGATGTTTCCTGTCAGATGTTACATAGACATTTAGAAAATTTCTGGAAGATGTTTATGATTTAGAACGTATGCAAAACTGCCTTTTTAAAGATGTTTAACTGATGTTTGCACACAACAGATGTTTTCCAGATGAAGCGCTTTGTACGGAGACGTACATCTGACACATTGTTTTCATGTCTTAAAGACAGTTTTCTGCAAAATAACATCATTATTTTGATATAAAATGACAAAGGAACTAAATCTGCAATCTAACTTACTTTGTAAGATGGTCTACCAGCTCTTCCATTCCTCTGTGGTTTTCCGGTTCCTCCCCATCTATGCCATTGTCCGCTCCTCTGTGTTCCCTGGTTCAAACCGGACTCTGGTCTAGTCAACTCAGACTCATAACCCTACAGCAGAAGATAAAACTAATGTTTATTTTACTGCATAATGACTGCAAAACATGCAAACAGTATTGAAAATGTTGCCCACCCTGCCTCCTCCATTTTGATCACGGAATTCTGGATCTTGTCCAAATGGAGATCCATTAGATGGATCTTGTGCTTGTTGCTCTGGTCCATCTGGATACAATGGGCCCACAGGATCTGGCTATGATTAGCATCAGTTGACATTTTAAATTAAACCTTGAATGATTTCAGAGTTATGCACAATTTGAATCTGAATTACTTCAAAACACTTACAAATGCTGGACGTCCAAAATTCTGCTCCCATCTCGGTCTGATTGGAGTTCTGCCCACTGGATGAGGCACTTTTCCACCTCCATTTACTGGCCCTGGGAAATATCTCTCTCCATTCACTGAGTTAGCTTGATCCCAGCGGTCTCTGTCCCTGGGCTGAAAACAGTGCAATAACTACATCATAATACCAATATATCCACCTTATTTTGCGACACGGAATAAGCTATTTTCGGTGAATGTGCGAGACTTCCATTTCATTACAGCTATAGGGAAATAACTAGAAGAATAGCTAACAAAGTAAACTATTTGCCCTACAAACCAGTGTGTTTATAACTACGACAATACATCAAAATAATATGTTAAGAAATACCAGTTTGCAATAACAAGCAGCATAATGAGCAGTTTTGTAGGCTAGAGTTAAATATAACTGGAAGCCAGACACATTCAGTTTACAAATGGCCGCGTCCACTATTACTACATTAAAAATAAGGCGAATACCCAAGATAAATGTCAATGCAATGTTGCTACTCACCTGAGCTGCCACTGCAACACATGACAATACCACCAGAAACCACATTGCTTCTGTAAAATAATAAATATGTACAAATTTTCAAAATTAAATGTAATTTGACTGACTTTAATAGTAACGGATCTCAGTGCCTCACTAAAGAGGTTACCTTCTCAATGTTTCCAGCTCTGTCGCATTGGTCTTGCTTCTCTCTTTATAAAGGCCAGTGGTTGAACAAGTGTCATTGTTGTTGTGGGTCATTTGTTTTGACCAAGGATTTATCAATTGTTAGAGAATTTGTTAGTTACAACAATAATACTTATACAAAACTGAAGTCATTTAAGGTGGTCAAAATATAACAAGCAGGCCTATGTTGCATACATACAAGCATTTTATTTCATAACATTACAAAATTCTTGCTGCTTACAAATCTTTCTCTATTGCAATATCAGGAGTGTCATGTGTAGGAGGGATTTTGCTGATTGCTAAACTAATTTGTTGCCTTAAGCCCACCTAATGTTTTAGGATTGACCTGTCTAGTGCATTTAGCAACAGCAGCGAGGGTGAGGTGTTTGTTAGGAAGCAACAAAACAGAGGGGTGTGTCTATTGCTGTATTTAAATCCTCAGGCATCAGAGCAAACTATTATTCTTCTTAAAAATATTATTGCTGTTGCTTTGGAGAATACTCTTTGACAGAAACATGAAGACAGTAATCTTAATTGCATGCCTTCTTGGTCTGACTTTGGCTTTCCAGGTATGTTTCAAAAGCTATACTTTTTCAGTTATAGATGCATGTGTAAATACTGTGGCAATAATGATTATTATTACTGTAATTAGGCTGAAGTTCACCAGCGTGTGGATCGCTCGTTATCCAGCTCGGATTCCGATGAGGTTTGTCAAAAAATCAAACTCAAATTTAAAAATGTAAAATTCAACAAAAACTATCAGCATGCTGTTTTAATTAATTGTATGGTTGTATCTGTCACAATTCTATCTTATCAGATGGGAGCTTTCCCCCCCCTATTTACCTTCGACCAGTTTCTTCAGCTGCTGATGGCCCTTTATTCTGGAAATGTCCCGGCTCCAACCCCTGCCCCAATGCCAGCGCCAACCACCACCTCGTCCTCTGCCCCAACGCCAGTGCCAACCCTTGCACCTATCACAGCACGTTAAGACCTCCTCCTTTGTTGAGAGCTACAATTTTGAATTTATATGAGAATAATGATTAGAAAGGCTCTGATAGCTATTAGCCATACATTAGAAACAACAAAGAAATTAAATAATAGAAAAAGCAAATCAATCCTACTTTACACTCTTGAACATTAGAATAATTACTTGACAAGCACAGTTATATGTGAGCTAAACATATAGTCTTCTGTATTTTTTGTTGTTGCTCTCACTGTATTTCAGCAGTTTGTTACCATTAAAACAATTTTGCTTTTATATCTTTTGCTGCCTGTGTGTGATTCAGTATTCTGGATGTTAATTCACTTAAGAAATGATTAAAAACATAACTAATACATTTCACATACCAGACTTACATAGCACCTGTAGAAATAATGCAATGCAAAATGCTAGCATCGCAAAGAAGGAATAGTAAAATTAATGTGTATTACAGTTTTTTTTTTTTAATTGCTTACACACTAAAAGTGGTATATGAAGGCTACTCCATGAAACCATTCCAAGTCTGCAAATCGCTAAACACAGTATTCAAACTAACACTACATCATTCAAAATTAGCATTTGGGAAACATCGCCATTTAAATGCCACACTCATTCACCAATAACTACACCCAATGATCGCAAGTGAAAACATACCTAATTTGATCACTTAAAACTCATAGTTTTGAGATAGAAAGTCAAGTCACCTTTATTTCTATAGCGCTTTATACAAAACAGATTGTTTCAGCTTCACGATAGTAACAAATTCAAATTCTGCTGTAAAGTAGCTCTAACAAGCCAATAGTGTCATTATACAGCTCAAGTCAGTTCAATGTTGATTCAGTTCAATAACTGTAAAGTTCATCAATTGTGCATACATACTGTATATACAGCATATTCGTGCACATACATGTACTCCACTGCACACTGAACAAGCAGAAGACACAAGATAGTGTTTTACATTTTTCACATGTGTGTAGTTTAGTGTGGATATGGCTAATCATTTAATGTTTGTGTGTAGAGTTGCTACGCAAAAACACCAGCTTGCATGCATAATAGATAACTGCAGGTGTTTTGGCATTCTGACACCATAGTATTTCATTTATTATTATTTACTTGATGACTGTAATCTGGAAACAACTGGAAAAGTCTTATTTGTTGTTGTTATTGATGACAAAACCTGAAGAGATCTTTTAATTGTGGTCCATTATGATTAGCAAAGCTCATGTTGGAATCTGCTGAAATAACATATGAAGACTACTGTCAACAGTTAACACGATTTGACAAAAATAAATCATTATTAATATATTTTCTCTTTATTTGATCAGTATTATGATTACAGCATTATCGCTCACTACCCCTAAAACCACCTATCCTCAAACCATAACTCAATACTCAATACTCAATACTAAATATTACTACTATACTGACAGAATTTAATAACAAAAACAAAAAAACTTCTTTATTAGGTTTCTTTTTAAGACTATTTTTAATCAACACAACCAGACATTTATGTTTTAAATTAGGTAACAAAAATGTTGTCCTTCATTATAAAGACATTTCCCCATGTTTCACCTGATATGACTACAAAAAGTCCATGCAGCGTTTTCTTTCTTTTTTTTTTTTAAATAGCATAATCATGCTTATGTTCTTCACAATCATATGTCAACTCCATCATTGTGATGAATATACCAATTCCATATGACATTATAGATTCTTGAAGATATTTAGAATGTCGCAGATAATGAAGGTAATTATTTATAATCAAAAAATCCCAGTCACATCCAGCCCTAAGGTGTGCCTTAATCTTTTGTTTTGTTTATGTGTTGCATAAATTCAGTTTAAGTATGTTTACAATTAATATATACCGTAAGAGTGGAGACAACCGTGTGAATCATTTCCCCATTTCCCAATTGTTGAGTAAAGTCAGTAAAACTTGCTAAATACATTTTTCAAACATGTCACTATGTTACTTCTGCTGATTGGCCAGTTGCATGTCAATAATGTATATATATAGCATTTATCACTGCTGTTTTGATGTCACACCTGAAACAGAGAAGTCTCTCATACATTTGCCATAAAGGTAAGAAGCAAACTTTGAATCAGCTGCATTTATATTTATATTTGGGAATTTAGGAGACATTTTTATCCTATGCAATTTACACATAAGGAATCTTCCTCTGTTAGATCTGAGCAGCTCTTCTTGAGAACCATGAAATCTTTCCTCCTTGTTGCTTGTGTGTTTGGACTCTGCTGTGCCGTGCTAGTGAGTATCATTCTCTTGCTTTAAATAATAAACTCTATTTGCTGATATGCACTTGATATTCCATTCCTTTTTTAACCACCACACTGTTTTGTGACATCATTTATAACTCTGGAAATCTGATGAAGATGCAAAATGTCAAATGAATTACTTTTCAGGCAGAGGATGAAGAACATCGGGAGAAGCGCTCATCAAGCCAGTCCTCAGAGGTCAGTTTGAATTTGAAAACACTGTACAAACAAATTCTCTCTCTCTCTCTCTCTTTCTCTCTCTCTCTCTCTCTCTCTCTCTCTTTTTTTGCATTGCATTGCATTGCATTGCATATAATCATTTGAATTGATTAATTTAATTTTCAAAAATTATCCTGAGCCAGGTAAAATGTACATAAACCATAGAAATACATTCTGAAAATGTCAATACATGTTTGTCTTCATTTTGAAAATCTGTACTCTTCCTTCAGTGGAAATCTTACTTTGTTCTTCTACTGATATTACTACAGAGACGACCTGGAGGCTTCTTTAACCCATACCAATTTCAGCGCCCCTATCCCTACCCATACTTTCCTCCTTACCTGCCTCAGCCTCTGCCTCAGCCTATGCCTCCAAACAACAATGCCCTCCTCAGCCTCTTGCCATTCATCTTAGCACAGCTGGCATCCACCCCTGCTCCTGCCCCGGCCCCAGCTCCTGCCCCTGCACCGGCCCCGGCCCCCGCACCAGCTCCTGCCCCAGCTCCAGCTCCAGCTCCTGGTGGGAGATAAGCTACCAGTTGAATTAAACTAAGAAATGTGTCTGATTGACTCTGAATGCAAATTATAATGCCTGCCTCTTGCACTTGCTATGTTAAAATAAATAAAATAAACTTTACATCATTGAATCATTTATATGTGTTTTAGTCTTCCTATTTCCCTTTCAGTGTAATCATACATGACATGCAGCCAAAAGTATCAAAAATATTTAAAATTATACAACAGTTAGTCCTCGAATCTTATTCAAGCAGTGTTCCAAGCTCTGACTTAGCCTTTATGAGTGAGTCATTAAATGAATGAATTCAACTGAATCGTTCACAAATGTTGATTCATTTGTGAGCTACTGAGCTACTGCCGTAGCTAAAGAACGCAAAAATCGCTAAGCAACAACAAAGAGGACGGCATAACGGATCATTTAATCATTTGACATAGTAAAAAAGAAATTACATTTAAATAAAAGCAAGAGAATGGTTGCTTTTGGCATTAAATGACATACAGATACAATTAAAATACCACATAACCATAAAACATAACATTTACTTATCTAATCTGTCACGTATTATCGACTACGGCAAATCGGCTATTCTCCCGTAGTAGACGGTTACAGTAGAACGTCAAGAAGTAGCAGTTAAATTCACGCATGCGCAACAGAACGCCAGAATGCCGTTGCCGTTGTATCAGCAGCTGCTGCTTAAAGTCCCTAATATCATGCTGCCTGTCACTCCAGTGACAACTTCTCAGAGATGACCCAAGCCATTGTTGCTTGTTCTAATGTGATTTTTCTAAGTCGAGTCTTGGACACAATTCCTTACTTATTTACATACTTGTCATTTGAAATGTTGGACAAAAGCAATGTTGTATCCTACATTTTGAAATTTGCTAAATTAAAGCAGTAGGTGGAGCTTGACGTCCAGCTCCCCCTCTCTGGACGTAATGGGTGGAGTTGAAGGTCCAACCTTAACCCTATACATAACCCTATCCGTAAAAATAAATTAGACCATTCACCATAAACCTGTCCAGTCGTCTCATTAACAACCTCATATACAAACTCCACATGGCATTGTATGCTATTTAACAATTCTTCCAAACATATTGATAGAAGTAGGATGTCTATCTGCCAGTTTTTCATGCAGAGAGTTAATAGTTAATGGCCAAACATAGCCTGTTTTGTGATGTTTGTATCTAGAAAAATCATTACAATGTTGATGAAGGTGACATATAACATGGATGACATTAAATCTTTCGGATTAGTTTAGATTATACAACTCTTTTCACTTTCTGGTTGTTCATTACCATTAAATTAATGTGATGTGTAAGTAAAAAATATATATATTCTTGTTTGTAGTTCACAATATCACAAATCCTCCACAGCGTAAGGGACATAATAAACACTTATTAAGACAGTGGCTGCATCTAAAATTGCATACTATATACTATAGGCTATTAGGTGAAGTTCAAACTGTAGAATTGTATGTTCGAGTTCACAGTATTCATAAAACAGAAGTCGAAAACCTGGATGACCTACTACTTCTGTCTGGATTCTGATGGATTCTTTACTATCCCATGAGGCCATGTGAGAGGATTTGTGAATGGCTGTGAAGCAACAGCTGACGCTGATAGGTCACATAACAATGACAACATGACTAGTATGTCCAGATTACATTCATTCCACATTCATACTGTATAGAACATAGCTTTTTAACTGTAGCAAACTAATTACTCATTCAAAAGATGTAACCACTCCAGACATGTAACCAGAGAGTATTTGATTTTGAATGTATCCAGTCACTTGTTTCTTTTGTAAGAGAATGTAAAAGAGTTGTAAAAGAGTCTGTTTGATTGAATCGGTTGAATGAATGATTCACTGATTCAGTTACTTGTCTCCATCTCCTGATGTAACAATGTAACCTAATTTAAAATACTTTTAATGCTTTTGGTTGCTGTCGTATGAAAACAGCCATAAGCACACTTCTATGAGCTTTATAAACATTTACCTTAACTCGAAAGCATAACACAAACACAAATATATGATTCAATGTTGCAAAGTTTATTATTATTATTATTATTTTTAGGATACCAAGAGCAAGGGTATTAATTCAGGCATTATAATGTGCATTCAGAGTCAATCAGACACATTTTTTATTTTAATTCAACTAGTAGCTTATCTCCCACCAGGAGCTGGAGCTGGAGCTGGGGCAGGAGCTGGTGCGGGTGCCGGGGCAGGTGCGGGGGCAGGAGCTGGGGCCGGGGCAGGAGCAGGGGTAGCGGATGCCAGTTGTGCTAAGATGAATGGCAAGAGGTTGAGGAGGGCATTGTTGTTCGGAGGCCGAGGCAGGTTAGGGGGAAAGTATGGGTAGGGATAGGGGCGCTGAAATGGGTATGGGTTGTAGAAGCCTCCAGGTCGTCTCTGTAGAAATAACAGTAGAAGAACAAAGTAATTTCTATTAAAAAAGAGTCTACATATAAAAAGATTTTCAAAATGAAGGCATATATCAACATAATCGACATAAAGTACTTCTATGATTTCTATACAAAAATGGTTTTGCATGGCTCAGGATCATGTTTGGTCTCAAGAGAGAAAAAATAAATAATATGATTAATTACACTCTAAAAAATGCTGGGTTAAAAACAACCTAAGTTGGGTTGAAAATGGACAAACCCAGCCACTGGGTTGTTTTAATCCAGCAGTTGGGTTAAATGTTTGCCCAACGTGCTTGCCAGTTTTATTTAACCCAACTATTGATTAAAAATTACTATATGGCTGGCTTAAAATGAACCCAAAATAGGTTGGAAATTAAAAATCAGACACATAATTACTAGAGGCAACAATAAAAATCAAAAGGTGAACATTTATTAAAAAGCAATTTAATAAATGTTTATTGTTTATTATTTATTAAACTTATTAATGTTCATTTATTAAACATATTAATAAATGTTAATTTCCAACATACTTTAGGTTCATTTTAAGCAAGCAATGCAGTTATTTTTAAACAATAGTTAAATCGAACTACCCAGCAGTCTTAACCCAGCCGCTGGGTTAAAACAACCCAATTGCTAGGGTTGTCCATTTTCAACTCAACTTGGGGTGTTTTTAACCCAGAATTTTTTAGAGTGTAATTAAAAGTGCAATGACAAAAATCAAAGAGAATTTGTTTGTAGAGAGTGTTTGAACTGACCTCAGAGGAATGACTTGATGAGCGCTTCTCTCGATGTTCTTCATCCTCTGCCTGAAAAGAAATGGATTGGTCATTTCCAGTGTTATACAATAAGTTACAGAAAAGTTTTGTAGGGGGGGGGGGGGGACATAAATTGAATAGACATCAACAAATATGCATGTGATCAACAAGAGAATGATACTCACTAGCACGGCACAGCAGAGTCCAAAGACACAAGCAACAATAAGGAAAGATTTCATGGTTCTCAAGAAGAGCTGCTCGGATCTAACAGAGGAAGATTCCTTATGTGTAAATTGCATAGGATAAAAATGTCTCCTAAATTCCCAAATATAAATATAAATGCAGCTGATTCAAAGTTTGCTTCTTACCTTTATGGCAAATGTATGAGAGACTTCTCTGTTTCAGGTGTGACATCAAAACAGCAGTGATAAATGCTATATATATACATTATTGACATGCAACTGGCCAATCAGCAGAAGTAACATAGTGACATGTTTGAAAAATGTAACACTCTGTATTTAGCAAGTTTTACTGACTTTACTCAACAATTGGGAAATGAGGAAATGATTCACATGGTTATCTCCACTCTTTTGGTATACATTAATTGTAAACGTACATACACTGAATTTATGCAACACATAAACAAAACAAAAGATTAAGGCACACCTTAGGGCTGGATGTGACTGGGATACTTTAATGATTATTAATTGTCTTTACAACATCTGTCAAGGTTTTCCTACATCTAGAATGGTATATGGAATTAGTAGTATTACTTTTTCATTGAGTCTATCCTCTCCAAAGGAGCAGGCATTAATACACTGTAATATGTGCGAGGGTTGGCGGGGCGTTTGAGGCAAGGGATGGGGTGGGGGTCGGTGCCGGGACTGGAGTTGGGACAGTTCCAGACTAAAGGGCCATGCAGATGAAAAAGCTGGTCTAAAGTCAGTTGAGGCAGGAAGGGGTGAAAAAACAGATCCATAATTAAGAAAAATAAGACACATCATATAAGCAACAAAACTTACAACATACCGATGTGTTACATTTTATATTGATATTTACGTACATTTCATAGCTCGTCGTAGCGTTATACGATATATTATATAGGTTTATATGATGTACAACAACAGAAAATTGTGATGTTTTGCATCTCTGAAATGAAATCATTTTATGACTTATTAAACCTTACTTTCTACTGCAGTTGGTTGGATGTGTTCTCTTTTAAAGCAAAAAGCTGTCTATAAGTAATAAACAGTTATTTTACTGATGCTTTTATCTGAATTTATCTTTACATCTGACTTAAAATTTACATTTGCATTTATTTATTTAGTAAAATTAGTTCAGTTATTACAGTAAATGGCCTAGGGTTAAGTGACCCTGTGTTGGAGCGCATAACAAGTTACTAAATCAAGATCACCACCCACTCTTCCTTTCTGTTGTCTTTGAGATATACCTGCTGCCAAATTTTTTTATACGGCTATATCATTCAGCATTTTTACTTAGTAACAAATCTTAAATACTTAATTAAATACTGTTTTGCAGTGACATATTTTCTTCATAAAGGAAAATGTGTAAAAATGTACAGAGAGACAGACATCACCTGTCTCGCAGTATATCAGAGATTAACAAATCCTCTGAAGCAATGTAACCAGGAATTTTTTAAGATGTTCCATGAAGATGTCACAATTGCATAAACCGACAGTGAGCTTTTGGGAATTTGTGGGATTTTAAGGATTACGACATGACTAAATATTGTAATGGCCTTATAGATTAAGGTTTGTGTGCACAATGAGTAAAAAAAGTAAATGCATGTGTGCTAAAACTCTTTGAGTCCATCTGAGTGCATTAGCTGGACTAGGATAAATCTCAGTGTTTTCACATTTCTTTCAGGACATCAAGAAGACTCAATGAATTGCATGACAGTAAGTACAATGGATACATTTAAATGTACTACTATACTTTAATTGAGTTAAAGTTATCTTCATATAGGGAAGACCGGGGCAAGTTGTCACAAGGTACAAAATATTTTCTACATTAAACAACAAGCTATTGAATATTTTCAGTGACAACAGGACATGTCACACAAACTGAGGTAAACTGTCACAATGGATCCCACCATTAAACAGGCTTTTTGGCAAAATTAAAACAATTATGAAACGTTTTGAAGGAAAAGTACAAATAACTAGCAAATATTGTAATATGTTGTAGAAATTTTAACATTTAAAAAACATTTGACAACTTTTATAACATGACATGTGACAACTTGCCCCAACCTCGACATGAAATTTGAAAAATACTCATTTTCATTATATAGTTTATAAGTGTGGTTTTAAAGTGTTGTTTACACTACAGCTTTTAGGAAAATATGATGCTGGAATTTGGAGATTAATATGTTTTAAAACAATTATCTCAGTTTATCATACATTTTAAATATGAAACTTTTTGTGAAAAAAGATTTATTGTCTGAACTTTTAGATGTCCTCAAGCCCTCTCTTCTACTCATGAGTGACTCTTTGTGGCTAACTATGGTACTTGCATGTAGAATTAGTTGCAGTCTTTAAATTTAGTGTTTATGTCTTAGTTAAAATTCTTTCTCTATTTAATATCAGTTGTACTGAATTATTACCGAGATCACTATGATTTTAGATCTGTTAGGAATGTCTTTTCTAAATAAGGTTAAAAAACGTGCCATCCCAAAATGAAGAGTCTCATGTTATTGACCATGCTGTGGCTCATTCCCTCTGGAGCTGTAAGTAAATGTAGTTTTTGAATTATGTTTTTACTCTCATAGTAGTTTATATCACATCCTATTGTACTTGTGTTATGTAACTGAGCAGCCCAGCTCATTTAAGCCTTTAGAACTGAATCAAACAACATCCATGATACTTTATGAAATAACAATTATTATAATAACATATCATAATAACACGTCATTTAAAAATTCCTTCCAGCTTTGCCGTTATAAGCCTTGGAGCTCCTCTGGCAGTGATGAGGTAAACTCCCAATACTCCCAATTATAACAAATATGTAATTTTCTCCTGAAGCTGAACAAAATACATAACACAATTTTTACCACATATATCCCACAGTGTGTGACTGTTTATAATGTCTTTGCTCTAGAGGATCTATTGGCCCCATGGAGGTCACTATTTTCATTTGAGGCCAGCTCCACCTGGACCTCTGTTCCCTCTGTGGCCATTTCAGTGGCCCCTGCTATTGCCTCGTCCAGTCCCGGCCCCTGCCCCGGCTCCAGCCCCTGCACCAGCACCAGCACCAGCACTCACACCCACACCCAGTCCCCCAGTCACCACCACCACCATCCGTGGAGATGGTGGAAAGTAGAGCAGGGGTTGTTTTGGACCACAATAGCCTAAATGATTTACTTAAAGTACCCTTGAAAGTTTAGTAGTTTAATGCTTTCAATAAATATAGTGAATCTGTTTAACATGTTATTGGGTTGTTATTTAGAAATAATACAACTATAAAATAAAGCAACTATGTGTTTTATGTGAAGTTATTATCAAATCGGAGCTCCAGTAGGAAATAAAGCAATAAGCCCCAAGAAGCCGTAATTTACAGTGAATTTATAACAGCTATGGGCGTTGTTAGGCACAACGCAGAGCGGTTATAAATTCACTGTAAACAACGGCTTCACAGGGCTTATTGCTTTTATAAAACGGTTACCACACAATACAAATATTAAAGACAAAAATATGTATCAGTGCAACTTTCATGAAGTAAAATCATTAAAAGCCTTCCGCTGGAAAAAATAGTCCGTGACCGTGAACAACAACAGAAGTTACATTATTACGCCATTAGATGGCGGCAAAGATTGTCTTTATGAGCGAGTCGCAAAGACTTTTATATTGAAACTTGTTGTGAATACGGAACAAGACGCATGTGACAAATGCTTTGACTAGCACCAAAGAATATACACTAACAAGAAGCGACACTCAATAGAACGTTCCATTGTAACACCGGCGCCCAGCAGCGGCCCTGCGTTTCCGCCATTTTGGGGTGAAAGCGAGTCGGCAGTCCACTAGTTTCTATGGCAATATCAGCAGCTTTGTTAAAGAAAAACGTACATTAAAGCTGAAATCCAACCTGAATGATGACAACACAGAATAAAATACTATCACTAGTGATCATCAAATCCTTTTTACAGTTTATTTTACACACTTTGTGTTTAAGTCTTCAACTTTTTTCACAAAACCTTTGCTCTCTAGAAACCCAGTCAGTTTGGGTTAAAATTCTTTTAAAAGGCTTATAAACAATGAATTATTACCAACATATGACATTAAATTAAGGACATGCATCAGAAAAATTGGGAATGTTGGGCAATAAATATATGAATATAACAGCTTGATTTTGCAGTGTTGTATAATGTCCATTGAAGTAAAAGTGTCCAAAAGTGTGAATTATGCGATAACGGACACAGCAATGCATCATGTATTGTAAGATTGTTATGTTTGTAGCGTGATCCATTAAAACGTACAAAATAGCCTATTTCAATTCAGACCTAGATACTATTACTATTACTCCACTAGGTCTGAAATATATTGTTCGCTGCAAACATGATGATCTTAAATTTATTAGGCTAATTATTAATTTACTATTAATAAATGTATAAAGTTGCATAAAATGGAAATACTCAATAAAGTAGGCTAACTACGTTACCTCAGATGGTTGAATGGTTGGATTCCACAACTGGTAAAATAAAACATATATAAGACAATACAACATTTACTGTGGGAGCCATACAATTTACTGGTGACTTAATTTAAAAAACTGTTCTATTGCGCTTCTGATTTGGCAGTGAAATTTTGGGTGCGTAAGACGTGAAGGATTCTATGGTCCAGTTAGTATTTTCACCCCATAATGGCGGCCGCGCTACAGGAGGGCCATCTAGTGGCTGTTACCCAAAAAGTATCAAAGTGTCCCCTCTTGGGATCGAAGCTCTTTGCTAGCACTGTCAGTGTCAGCAGGGCACGGGAAAACCCATTAAATGTTAAAAGGATGAGATCGCAGTGGACATTCAAACGGATTTTTTATTATGAACATAGAACTGACCTGAAGGAAAATGCTAAATCTGAATGCAGGTAATACACTCGGTCACTCGATATCTCTCTCACAATACTCTTCTACATAATGCAGTAAGCATCAGTGAACATGTTTACGTTGCTAAGAGTGGTTGCTAAGAGAAATGCAGCAACATACACACTCAGTGGCGCAGCAATACATATGTAATAGAGACAGAGAGCATTTAGGCCACGCCCACACCGGGGGGGAAAACAATCCAACCGTCTCCATTGACTTTGTATTGCGTGAGGCTGCCTCCTTGTCATTTCTGACTTATAACAAAAAACAGAACAATGCCTTAAAGCTGCTGTGTGACAAGGTGTACAGCAAACAAGCTAAAAAACCCAGAAATAAGTTTTTATAAGCTACCGAACCGTAAAAGCCAGCCTTTAAAGAGACAAAATTGGATACAGGCAATAAGACGTGAAGCATCAGCAGGAAGAATGGGTAAATTTTGGGATCCTGACTCTGTATGCCTCAGTAAGCTTACGAGTGCAGTAAACATTTTGTCACTGTTAAGTCAAATATCCAAATGTCAGTTTTATATTTTATATTTCCTGTCGCTGATTACGTTACCCTCCAGTGGGCGTAGTTCTCATAGTAATGACATGTCGCGCTCTGTCTCAGTCGCCTGTATCCACTTTTTAGTCCTTAAACGCTCGTTTTTTGGGTCGACAGCTTATAAAAACTTATGGGTTTTTGGTTGTTGTTGGTTTTTTTTTTTTAGCTTGTTTTCTGTACACCTTGTCACATAGCAGCTTTTAGACATTGTTCTGTTTGTTACAAGTCAGAAATGACAAGGAGGCAGCCTCACGCAATACAAATCCATCGGTTGGATTGTTTTCCCCCCCGGTGGGCGTGGTTTTCAGATTATGACGCGTGTCGCTCAGCTGTATGTTTCGAACGCGGCTCAACCAATCAGAATCAAGGGCTGGAACTATCCGTTTTATAATCCTCTCTAAGACCCCCCATAGTGTACAGCAAGCAAAAAAAAGTTTACTATGTACCCTACTAAGATTATATGGGCACACAAACTTCTGAAGTACTACTATACAGAATACACTTATGACATGGTCTTGTGTACTCATATTTAGGATCATTGTAGTCAACCAAATTTTAAATATCCAACAACTTGCTCCCGAAGCTCTGTGACCAAATGCCAATATTAAGCATGCATAGACACCCAAAACTGTGAAGTGAAAATAATTTCTGAATGAACAGTCAGTCATTTCAGATTATAGCTTGAGTGTTGTTTAATGTAATGGTCAATGCATGCAACTCTGAGGCATTATGCACTACAGTAGGTGTGGTGCAAGTGTCAACAGAGCAAGATGTGGGTATATAATTTTGAGATTTTGAGATTGTTTTGGGTGGGACAATATGACTCCTGAGTCACTACACACTTATTAAACACAGTCTATCTTAAGAGGAAATGTCTTCAAATGTATGGTCATGTATGGTCTATGCACTGTCTTGCTTCAAAATGGTATGCAAAAATTAGCACAGTTTTTAAATGATGAAGTCTTGTTGTTTGCATATCCAGTCACATTTAGGGAATTCCTGGCTGTTTAGTTAAAACTGCTGTCTGTGTCTGCATTTCTATTTGGTCTGAACCCAACTTAATAATAACAGTTATCTCACCACAATGTGAAATTAGTATAGTTTTTACTGTGGGAATGACAGAATTATACTGTCATTAACTGAACCAAAGTGGCTTTTTCGAAGGTTGCTGTGGTTTCGCTTTAATCAACATTGGAAAGACAAAATCAGTGAGAAGCAACCTCAGATGAGACAAACGATTCTGGTGTGGGGGAACACAACATCTTGATTTATTGAAATAAACCAGATTTCTTCATTATTCTGAGATGTTATCCTGTTTCTACTCTAAAATGTGCTTGCTGTGAGAATAAATGTATTGCACTCACAGACTACCACAAACACACCTAGATTTTATGCTCATATTTATCTTCTATTCATTGACATTTGGTTCTATAAAACTCAATATATAACATCACCCAGACTTGTCTGGATATGTCTAGCGCTTTAAATGGGTTGTTTGATGATTCATTCAAAACTAAGTGTTCTCTAGATTGTACAATTAAATCATGGTCTGAGGTTTAATATTGTCTGAGGTCAGAGCCCAATTTCTCATGTCTTCTCCAGATCTGATTGGTTGCTTGAGGAATGGGCACTGTTTAAGTACACCCTTCTCCACTTAAATTTTTTCGTTGTGATCAAAGGATTTTAAAGTGAGTATTTGGCTTTTTTCTGTCATGCAATATTAGCTATTAATTTCATATTTTTAAGTTGTCTAGTGCACATGTATTTACTGTGTGTGTATTTTTAGGTACAGTATGACACAAATGAGGCTTATAGCGTTGCTCGCGTGTTTTCTAGCTGGAACATCTGGAGTTCCAGTGAGTCATTACAGTCCTCTCTTTTCATCCATTTGAAACTTGATTTTTTAGAGATATTTCAGGGTTATATAATAGAAATCATACATCATAAGAATGCTAATTTATGAATGTTCTTTACTTCTCTGTGTGAACTCACTACTGCATTAATAATCTGAGGTGCAGTTAATGGCATCATTTATTGTTGTTTGTTTGATTACTCAGATTATGTAAGACTCAGATATTATTCATTTCTAATGAACTCTCATTAATTAACCCTTTCACAGATCTCCCCAAATGCTGATTTGATTGAATCAGTTCCAATGGGTGATATGCCAGCACAAGGAACCCCAGTGATACAGTCCTCACTGTCTGGGTCTGAAGTACTGGTACAAGCACAACATGTGCCACAGCAGTTCCAGCCTAAATCTCCCAGAGTGCCTCAGACACACCTGGCCACTCTGACCAATCCATGGGCCTCTCAACCCAACCCCAATACAGGTCTCAGTCAACACTTTCAATACATTCCCTATCCTCATCTCCAGCAACCACAGGTAAGAAACTTTTATAAATTCACTTGAACTATGAATTTACTAATATCTAATCTTAATAAGACAGTCCAAGAATTAATTTTTGGTAACAATTTATGGTAACACTTTAGGGTCCAATTCTCACTATTAACTAGTTGCTTATTAGCTTGCATATTACTAGGATATTGGCTGTTTATTAGTACTTATAAAGCACATATTAATGCCTTATTCTGCATGACCATATTCATCCCTTAATCCTACCCAATACCTAAACTTAACAACTACCTTACTAACTATTAATAAGCAGTAATTAGGAGTTTATTGAGGCAAAAGTCGTAGTTAATAGTGAGAAATGTACTGTAATCTAAAGTGTGACCCAATTTATTTCAATAGTCCAATTTAGACATTTTACTAACTACAAGTAACTTAGTAACTACATGTCAGCTAACTCTCATTAGAGAATCAGTTGACTGTCTGCTTAATATCTAACACTTTTTTTTTGATGGTCCCCCAACAGACATTATATTGACTACAAGTAACTTTGCAACTACATGTCAACTAACCCTCATTAACTTGCAGCTAAATATCAACTAACTCTCATCAGAGTATTAGTAGACTGTTAGCTTAGGGTTAGGGTTAGTAGAATAAGTTGACATGTAGTTGCAAAGTTACTTGTAGTCAATATAATGTCTGTTGGGGGACCATCAAAAAAAAAGTGTTAGATATTAAGCAGACAGTCAACTAATTCTCTAATGAGAGTTGGTTGACATGTAGTTACAAAGTTACTTGTAGTTAGTGGACTATCGAAATAAAGTGTAACCACATTTTTAAATGAAATGATATAATTAATATTATTATTTAAAAATAATATTATCTAATGTATTAATCATTTAAATAATACATGTATTCAAATACCTAATACATTTCCCTCTTGTATTTTTCAGTTTTTCTATTATCCCATTCTTGGACCACAATCCAGGAACCCAACAGTAAGAGTGTTTCCATCGTTTAGGGAACAATATTAGACATATGTGTGGGTTTTGTTTGTAGTCATCAAAAATACACCACAGGAAGAGCTAAAAGACTGTCTGGGTTCAGCAGGTTTATTCTGATTCGAGGTCCAAACCCAAACTTAATTAACTTTAGCTATGTAACCCTCAAGCAAGCCTTTGTGTTAAGACTCTTTGGTAATCAAAAATATTTTGCTGGAGGAAATCTACTTGTCTGTCTTCTGTGTGTCATGTCTGAGGAGTTTTGATTTATTGAGGAAACTTGCTGCACTTGATGTGTCCAAACAAAGAGGGTTGACGTAATATACTGCAGTAAAATGTGTGCACACAAATAAAATCTCTGTCAGCAATTTGACAGTTCAGCATCCAACAATCCCAAGAGGAGTCACTGGGTTCATTCACTCTTGATTGAATCTCATCTGTTCCAGAATTCACTTCTTACTTCTTACTATTGTCTTTACTATTTGTCTTTAATCTCCAAAAAAGTTAGAATTTGTACAATTAGTTCTCAAATGCTCCTTTCCATCATCAGTTCCCCTATGGAGTGCCTGTTTTCCAGCACGCAACATCTCAACAATATCCTGCTAATGTAGTTCCAGCTTCACAGTCATTAATGGAACAAAACAAACAACACAAGCCAAATGCTCACCAAATGCATCCAAACCAGCCTCAGCAACAACAGGTATCAACACAAACATTCTGGACTCAAGCAACTCTAGTATTTTGAAAATATCCTAATAAATCATGTGTTTTTCCACAGGTTCAACAGTTTCTTTACATGGTTCCACAGATTCAACAGCGAATGGTGAATGAATTGATATGAATTGTTATACAATGGTATATTTATTCTCTAAATATGTTTTTTTGGGGGTAATTCCTTATGTGAATGCTTTTTAAAGGCTGGACCATATGGCGGATTGAGCTCCGAGGAAATTCAGGTAAAATGAGGCTAAAGGGAGGTCTAAAAGTCTGAGACCATTAGTGAAGATGCTTCTTTATTCTATTCTATTCGATATTTTTCTTCTCGTAACTTCTGTTCAAATTTTCTAAATCCTACAACATTAACTTATTTAGAAGTTTAAGGTTGTTTTTCTTCTTCTTTCTTTCTTGGAATTCATAAATATTTAGCCTTAATCTCTATTTATGTCACACACAGAACATGGGACATATAGGCCATGTTAACATGCACCTGCCTGAGTTTAGAGGCAATGTGTTTCCTGTAGCTGGACCACAACCTGTTGTACCTGTTAGCTCTTTAAGACCAGCCAATACCTTCCACGTCAACACCTTCCCTGCCACTGGAATGACCTTCTCGGGCACTACTGAGGTTCAGCCACCAAGCGTTGTAGCTGTACCACCCAGTTGGGATGCCATACCTGCTACTGGTGGATCCCATCCAAATAATGGAGTGCAGCCTAATAGGATTGCTACCGTGCAGGACCATGAGCGAGTGCCTTGTGATCATGTCCAATCTGCTGAAAACCCCTTAACCAACACTGGACCTTTGTCTTCTGGTCATGGGACTTTCATTTCGGCTGTTTTGCCCACTGTCCAACCCGATCCCCATTACAATGATCCCAATCTAGTTCCCACTACATTCCCAACACCAGAAGAAGCTCTTGTTCCAGCGTCCCCACCACTGCTTTCCGATACTGTCGACACCAAGACTGATTTGCACCCCTAAGACAAATCTTTGCATGTCTTTACTGCAAGATTTATACAAATATGCATTTTGTATTATGCTAATGGTTTATATATTGGGTTAACGCATGGATGGAAGTTTTTAAATATTTTTCATAGCAATTCTGATACTGTACTTTGTTTACTTGTTACTATTCCTTTATCTTTCATTGAACTAAAGTTTTGACTTTGTGTCGACCATGTTAAAAGATTTAAAAATCAAAACCTATTTCTGACTTTTGTACTGTGAACTATGTGTGTGGTCCTCAACATATATACTAGACATATAATTAAATACAAAGTTAATTACAGCCCGAGGCTCATTCTGTGTTTCATACAGTATATCTGTCATCGAGTGTCAGCAGGGTTAATGGTACTGGAAAAATGTGCACACTTAACCCAGAGAAAAAATCATATGAGTGAATAAAAATTAGTTTTAAACTATATAATTAAAGTGCAGAGCATTTCTGATTCAGTTGTTAATGCCATCAGAATAACCGAATCACCTACTGGTAGAAGGGGCACATACAGAGAGGGTCAAGGAAACAAAGTAATGTTAACTTGTTTAAAAAATGGTATAGAAGTAATTCATTAATTGCAAGTGATTCTTGAGCCAAGAACCACTTTAGTGATAGCTGTTCAGTACATGAAACACTGGAGGCACAGTGTAGGTTGAAGGCCAAAAAATACAAAATATGACAAGATTAATGGCAAAATTGAACCATTATCCAATACCCCGGAAAAAAAATGAACATAATAACCCTAGAAGTAAGATTTTTTTTATTTATTTTTTTTTTATCTTTAAATAAAAATCAAACTTTCTGAAAGTCAACAGTCAAATTATTAGGGACTTTAAGCAGCAGCTGCTGATACAACGGCAACGGCATTCTGGCGTTCTGTTGCGCATGCGTGAATTTTAACTGTTACTTCTTGATGTTCTACTGTAACCGTCTACTACGGGAGAATAGCCGATTTGCCGTAGTCGATAATACGTGACAGATTAGATAAGTAAATGTTATGTTTTATGGTTATGTGGTATTTTACTTGTATCTGTATGTCATTTAATGCCAAAAGCAACCATTCTCTTGCTTTTATTTAAATGTAATTTCTTTTTTACTATGTCAAATGATTAAATGATTAGCTTCAATAGGCTACTTTAATACAATGAAAATATATATGATACTATATTATTAATATAATAAACTTGCCTGACAATATTGTTAACATGGTTACACGTATGTAGTTGTGGAATTTTCCCAGTCAGACTTGACTCTCTGTGACTCGTTTGTCGGTGTTTGTTGGGGCAGTGTGAACATGACAGTTTTTTCTCATAGAATTCTAAATCCAACGGCCGACTTGTTCGTTGCCGTTTGTTGGTGTTTGTTGGCGTTTGTCGGTGCGGTGTGAATTGGCCTTTATGCCGTCCGCTTTGTTGTTGTTTAGCGATTTTTGCGTTGTTTAGCTACGGCAGTTGACAGTTTACTTCCGGTCACTGTTGCCGTTCCATCAACAGCTGTTGCTTAAAGTCCCTATTTGACTTTTACTGCAGTGTTGCAATGTAACATTAAATGCAAATCCAGAATGTAACTCAAAGAAAGTGGATATATATTTCTTTCCACACAATATATGTATTGAAATAGCAATTTATATTAAATGGAAATCATTTAATAATCTTAGATACAGTGTCTTTTTGTCTATTTTATTTTCTAGCAGTGTCAGGAAGTCAGGAAGAAAGTTCTTACAGTTTGAACAAGTGTGAACATTGCTGTCAGAGAACTATTAAGATTTCATCACCTGTGCCATAAATGTATTTTCTGATTGCGTTTGATTTATTTGCACTATACTGTCACATACCTCTAAAGTATCATGCCAAATTGAATGCAATTACAATCAGAGCCAAAATTTTGCTTTGACATAAGCAAAGATATATTTTTGCTTTGAATGCACCTCTATAAAGGAACTTGGCTGGTCACCAAAGCCAATCAGATGCTGATGTTATGGGCCTTTTGTTTGTCAAAGAGAATATAAGGAGAAGATCTAGAGAGCAGTATCACAAAATCCTCCTCAACAATCCTGATCACGCTCAAGAGTCTTAAACGAAGGTAAGGTACTATTAATTCAACGAGCGACTAAAGGTAACATCAATAACTGTTTGGGGTTAAAGGTTGTAGGATTCAATGGTGCTCCTGTCCTTGATCTGCTTTCTTGTTGTAGACGGTTACATAGAAGATGGCAAACAATGAAACTATATCTTTGCATTTCACATTTCAGACATCATCATTCAATATGAGATCCCTCATTTTGCTGGCATTTGTCATTGGAGTGGCCTACTGCGCTCCGGTAGGCCACGTGTATCTACAGTATCTATTTCACTGTTATGTTTTTATTCATGAGCAAACTATGACAAGAGAATATGTGATGCTAACATTGTAATGACATTCCTGTTCTTTCACCCACAGCAAATGCTGTATTATGAGCTAGAGTACAAACCTGTAATGGCTCAACAGGTTAGTTTGATCCAAACATAAAATTAATACATAGGGGGTGAATTCAGGTTGATTGGGACACTTTTTCCCAGTCATCTCAATGGCAAAAACAGCCTCCCAATCAGCCTGAATTCACCTCTATTTATTTATTTAAAAAGACAGATAATGTGAATATATAGTTTGTGTAAAAGAATATATATGTCACATAGGATGTGATAATATTATGAATTGTATAAAAAGTGTGTACGATGATCTACAGGCTCGTCCTGCGGCGGCCGCTGCACCTAGTCCTTCTGAAATAGAGATTGTAAGTGTGGTGTGAAGCAGATTACTATTACTAGATAATATATTACTCAGACATAGAATAAATATTATATTATAATAATATTTTAGATGTACATTTTATATAAGTATAAAATTATATCCTTTTTTCATTCTTTTCCAGCTTTTGGCAGCTCACCAGGCTGCAGCTGGAGTTCCTGTAAGTTGCAAAAATTTTTTTTTTCACAGAATATGTCTGCTAGTTTAGCATTCAATCAGTCCTTACTCATTTTGTCTTATTCTTCACAGGCTCAACCTGTCCATGGCTTCATCAAACACGAGATTCCCCAGCCCGCAGGCAAAGAAAGTATTGAAGTTGTACGTGTTTCCGCCTTTTTTATTTCCCTACTGCTCCATGAAATCCAGTAAGATGCCTCATTTCTCCACAACCATGTTGAATTTCATTCATTTTCCTCTGTTTTCTAGCTGTACCCCTTCGGTTTTCCTCAACCTGCCCCAGCTGCCCCTGCTGTCCCAGCTGCCCCAGTTGCTCCTGCTGCCCCAGTACAAACTGAAAATTTGTGATATATTTAATAATATAACATATATATGAGGCTGTGTATAATTGGTTGTACTTTTTTAGGCTCCTGTTCCAAAGGACGATGATGATGATCATGATGACTAAACCAGGTTGGTTGGTTAAGTAATAATTATAACCAATATATCCATCATAATGCTGTAATGCCACAAATTTAACAGTTTTTGCAATGGAATATGCAACACTGTACACTGGTTAATGACACTGACTTTTAAATAGCGACATAAAAAACAAACAAAAAAAAACTTTTACAACATATTCTTATTTATAATTATTATAATAGAATACAGAATAGGAACCTTTTTGCACTGTAAAAAATTATTTTCATGATTTGTTATCACAACATTTTTTTCTTTTGTCAAATCAACTTTGAATATTAATGTGGTTCAGATAACATAATATTTTGAGTTTCTGTTGATTAAACCAATCACCTTCATTGTATTAACTCAAATTTTTAATTTCAGTGAACTCAAAATTTTAAGGCAACCAGGTAACTTACTAAGTTAAGGTTAAGTTAAACCAACAATGTTTTTTTTACAGTGTGTGCAATGCAACATTTCTAAAGCCTTAATTTTTACTTTATCTCACAGATAAGCTGACTACCAATTCCTGACCGACAAAGAAGCTGCTTGTGTTTAGCAGATTGACTGCGCTAAATGCTTTCTTGCTTTAGAAATAATAATGATCCTCAAATGGTGCTTTTTCAGTGGCTTGATGCATGAGAGCCATAAAATCATATGCTTTTTTTGCAACCATGTTTTTAAACCTTGATTTATAATAAAGCGTACAATCAATTCCTTGCCTCCTTGTGTGCATTATTATTAGTGTTATTTTGTTTTTATGTTGTTTATTCATATAAAAATAGGCTGAAAATAAATATCATCCCAAGAAAGCAAATTGTTGTTCAGACAGTTCTCCTGTTGCAATTAAACATCACTAAGTTTGTATACAAAAAAACAAACTCAGTTCCTATTTTTGATAGCACTGATATTTTGTAGCTTCAAAAATATAGGCTGGTGATATCAGCAGTTCCCTCAACTGTTATCATTATAATAATAGCTGACAGAAAGGCAGACAATGTCTGACTAAAGGGTCATTTTCTAAATAACCATCTTTCTCCATCTGTGAGGTCATGATAAAGTCTAGCCTGAGAGGGATTGGCTAAGCGCTAAGCCAGAGACCAAATAAAAGCATGAAAACTCATGTGCCAGAGCTAGACTCTACCTGCAGACAAGTTGAGAAAGCTGGTTGACCATTTTCGTGCACTGTAAGTGGTTCTGTTTCTATGTTATTGTTCAGAAATATCACACCTTCATTGGTGTTGTCTGTCTAAGGTCACATTTTTGTTTGTGTAAGGCTGGTGAATCCATAAACATGTGGACATCTATCCTGTGTCTTCTTCTGGCTGGTGCAGTATCCTCAGCACCAGTAAGTACACATCAAACCTTTTAAAAGGAATGTCTTTGTACTTATAAAGGCTTGTTTTATGTGTCTGGGTTGCCCAGATGCCGAAACTGATCCTTTCTTGTGTGTATGTGTGTTTATATCTCTTTCTAGCTTTCACCGTTTTTCAATTATCTCCCTCATTATGGCAGCCCGAAGCAGGTGGGGCTAACCACACATGAACATTCTTGACTTTTCCGTATCCAAAAATGGAATAAAAGTCTTTTGAATCTCTTGCTTTGACCATAATCAACACATTGCGCTGAGTTTTATGATGAAAATAGCTCTGTAATATTACACTGTATGATGACATGCTACTCCATGACATGTGTTTATATGATATATAGGTTTAAGTGACTATCCTGAGGTTGCTACAGAATATGTATTGAACATACTAATTATAATGGAACTAAACATGTTCTTTTTGGGCATCTACTAAAGTGAATTTAAACTCCTTTAATTTTCTTAGGGGAATAATGGTGGCTTCCAGGGAATACCATCACAGCCACATCCTGGTCTGACTGCTCCAATCAGCATGGAAATCGTATGAGCTATTTTTTTTCTCTGTTTGTAAATACCTTAAATATAATGATTCCAAGATACCCTGTAAAAATGTGCTTTTGGTACCTTAAGGATTTATTTCTGCCTGATCTAAAAATGACTTTTATTAGGTAAGTGTAACCTAATGCACTGGATTTAATTTCAAACAATTTTCACTACGAATATGCTATAAAATTTCACAAATAGGCTACCTACAAGGAAATGGCAAGTGAAATAAATGTGAATTTTTGAAGTCGAAAGACTACAAAAGTATTTTCTTGTAAAACGTACTCCAAAAAACTTAATTTACAACTTTACATTTAATTGAATTTAATAATTTAATTTCTAGACTTACCATGAGGCACATTTTAGTTTGTTTGTTTTACAAAAAACAAACAAAAGTGTATGTGGTGTATTACTTTTATTAGGTTACTTAACCTGATCTAACCATTAACAATTGTTTTTATTAGGTTAGTGTAAGTGTATTCAGGTTCATTCAGTCATATTAAATAATTAAATGTTTTTTTGTTGTTGTTGTTGACATTTTTGATTTTTTTAAAGATGGTAGGCTAGTATTGCGTATGTGGTGTATAACATCCTAAAAGTATTATTATTATTATTCAATAGATTTTTCCACCAAGATTCCCTACTAATCCAGCAGGGGGAGCAGCTGGCACATCGGTGAGTCTGCTAAGTTTTGCTATCTGCAAGGCTAGCTTGTTTTGCTTCTTTGTTAGATTTCTTTTTGAGATTTAAACTCTCAGCTCAATCAGTTGAATCAGTATATACAACATGCGTGTATACCAAAAGACTATAACATAATTACTACCATTCACGCTGTGGCATGGCTCTCTCTTTCTGTTCTCAGTCATTCCCTTCACAAGGGTTCATCAAGTACTCTCTCCCAAAGGCTCCCGGCAGAAAAAGCGTGGAAATCGTGAGTAAACAGACCCTAAGGCTAATTTCAGCACTTGCCCTTACTTTGAAAGAAATGTTTAAGTAGGCCTATATAAGCTGTAGAAAGTCAATCCAGCAGAGTGTCGCTTGAGAAACATCCTTGCTCATCCCCTCTGATGCAATGAATGGTGATTTTGTTTTTCTTTCTCCTCATTTAAGTTTTACCCCTATGACTTCACTCAGCGCCAGGTAGGATTTACTTTGAAACAATGTTCACTCAGAAATTGCTAGTACATTTCACAAATAATTACAAAGAAACGACAGTAACATATTGAATTAAATGTGAAATTTTGAAGTTGAAATTGATTATATCTGTTGTTTTATCGTTTCATAAATACCTGAGCAGTACAAATCGTACTTCTTTCTGGGAGTACTAGCTGTTTATCACTGTAAAGCTGCTTTGAAACAATCTGTATTGTAGTTATAAAGAGGTATATAAATAATAAAGGTGACTTGTTTACATTTCAGGACCAACCAAATGTTCCCCTGATACCTCAACTTCCAAATGTAAATTCTTCAAATTACTTCAACATTTTGACATTATTCTTAAAAAAAAAAAAAAAACTATTATACTATAATATTGTAATTTATTTTTATATGTTTGTCGACGTATAGATCTTCCCCTTCGACTTTATGCCACAGACAATTCCTCAACAGCCACCCGTGGTGAGAAAAAAATGCTTTGAACCTCTTTGGTTTCATAATTACTCAAAACGATCATCACTTGCACTGTTATTGGAATTTGCTGAAACATCTGAATCTTGAAACACTGTGAGCTTTTATTGCATTTCTACACAGAACCCACCATTCCAGGATGGTCCTCCACAAACCCAAGATCCTCAGCAGCAAGCCCAGCCGGAGCAGCAGGCTCAGACAGGACAGACAGGACAGGTGTGTGTGTGTTTGTTTGAATGCATATGTGTGAGAAGTAAAAATCACAGCCCTCAGTAAAGCGCTGATTTGACAACATAATTACTCCTTCAGTGCTGTATTTAGCCAGGATGCGTTTAACCAAAATGAGAACTTGCGAATCTCATATGTCAGCAGAAGTTTTGCACAAAACAGCAGATTATGAGCACCACAATTTTGTTAATTATCTACACTTTCTTTCAGGTGTCTAACAAGCCATGAAGGCCGGTGAGATGCTGCTTAGGTGTATCTGATTTTGGTTCATTCATCCTAATTTTGAATTGCAATAATTTTAATTTTGTTTCAAAATTGCTTGAATCACTCTTTCATTCTTGTTTAACATATCATTTCTTATGCCTGCAGGCACATCTTTGAAGCTGAGTGAGAGAAAAACGTCAAACAACAAGAGTGTGGAACTTTTTTTTTCCTAATGCTATTTAGAATTAGTAAATACTTTTTTCTGAAATAATAATTTAAAACGAGCTGATTTTTTGAACATGAAGAAGATGATCTACACATATATATAAGAAACATTTTTTAAGTTCTGTAATTGCATGGAATACAGATAGAAATGTGCTGTTTTGGTCTTATTCTGATGTGAGAAATTATACCTTAATTGAATATGAAAGCAAATGTCAGTTCTGAATATTTTCTCATGTAGACTTTTGTGAGTAGTGTTTCAGTAATAAAGTTGATTAAAGAACAACACACTTTTTTAACCTTATATCTGCACTTTTTATCTGTCTTTGTGCAAGTTAGCACATGAAATTTGTAATGCATTCTAGTAATTAATTAAAATAACAAAAAATAAACATTAAAAGATTGTGAAAAAGTGAAATATTTTGCACCTACACCTTGAACATTCTGTAGTACAATAAATATTGCGTGTTAAAAAAAATAGCTTGTTAAAACTTTAGGAGAGTGCAGAGTTTGTTAGGTAATGGTCAACCTCAAAGAATCTTTAGGAAGTGAGAATTATTAATATGCTCGTGCAAACAAAATTCAGAGAAATTTGATAGTACACTTTTCTACATGGACGTACATGCAGAAATAAACACAAGCGCTCACAAAGTATGAGACCTACAGTATGTTTGCATACAATCCATTCCTTTAGATTTGCTCTGAGATATGTTGGCACATTGGGCATCAACATTTAATAAGATTTTGAGGCTGAGTTTTTTGGTCATTATCATTACAGAGTTTAATTAGCTCTGTGATTTTAATTCAGTTCTAATTATAGTTAAAAGCTAATATACACTATATTGCCAAAAGTTTTGGGACGCCTGCCTTTATGTGCACATGAACTTTAATGACATCCCATTTATAATCTGTAGGGTTTAATATGGAGTTGGCCCATCCTTTGTAGCTATAACAGCCTCAACTCTTCTGGGAAGGCTTTCCACAAGGTTTAGGAGTGTGTTTATGGGAATTTTTGACCATTCTTCTAGAAGCGCATTTGTGAGGTCAGGCACTGATGTTGGCGAGAAGGCCTGGCTTGCAGTCTCCGCTCTAATTCATCCCAAAGGTGTTCTATCGGGTTGAGGTCAGGACTCTGTGCAGGCCAGTCAAGTTCCTCCACACCAAACTCGCTCATGTCTTTATGGACCTTGCTTTGTGCACTGGTGCGCAGTCACGTAAGAACAGGAAGGGGCCAAACCCAAACTGTTCCCACAAAGTTGGGAGCATGAAATTGTCCAAAATGTCTTGGTATGCTGGAGCATTAAGAGTTCCTTTCACTGGAACTAAGGGGCGAAGCCCAACCCCTGAAAAACAACCCCACACCATAATCCCCCCTCCACAAAACTTTACACTTGGCACAATGCAGTCAGGCAAGTACCGTTCTCCTGGCAACCGCCAAACCGAGACTCGTCCATCGGATTGCCAGACAGAGAAGCGTGATTCGTCACTCCAGAAAACACGTCTCCTCTGCATTTTTGTATTTGAATATATTTTACTGTCACTCTTGATCAATTTAATGCATCCTTGCTGAATAGAAGCATTCATTTATTTCTGACCCCAAACTTTTGAACGGTAGTGTATAATGTTACAAAAGCTTTCTATTTCAGATAAATGCTGTTCTTTTGAACTTTCTATTCGTCACAGAATCCTAAAAAAAATTGTACACAACTGTTTTCAACATTGATAAAAAGTAATGTTTCTTGAGCAGCAAATCATCTTATTAGAATAATTTCTGAAGGATCATGTGACACTGAAGACTGAGAAATGATGCTGAAAATTCAGCTTTACCATCACAGTAATAAATTACATTTTGAAATATATTAATATAGAAAATAATTATTTTAAATTGTAATAATATTTCACAATATTATTGTTTTTACTGTATTTTTGATTTAACAAATGTAGCCTGGGTGAGCAGAAGAGACTTCTTTCAAAAGCATTAAAAATCTTACTGATCCTAAACTTTTGAATGACAGTGTATATATGAACTATAGGCTTTTGAACAGCTAGAAAGATAGTCGCCATGAAACTTGACCCTAAGAAAACATCTTGTCTAGAATGACTAAAAGGGTGCCAGAGTATATGTCCTCTCTTGCCTGATTCCTTTGAGCTCAGCAAGTGGATATCTATAGACTTTTTATGTTCACATTCTTATCAGATGGAAGACATCCTGGATCTGGATTCCCTAAAGCATAAAGCACATCAACCCTTGAAATGCTTCAAACCTCAGACTGAGGATAAAAACGCAGATGACAACATCTCTAAAAAAGCTGTCAGTGTGGTCACAACAACGAGGAGCCAAAAGATTTATACCTATCTCCGAATGAATCAGCAAGAAAAGATGGATTAAGTCTGTAATTAAGAGTTTAGAAGAATGTGTGATTTGAGCTTCATTGTGAAGATCTGTTTTAATTAGATCAATCAATCTGGCAGGCGCCCACAAGTCCCACTGTCATGCAAAAGGGGCCCCTTTAAAGTCATATACATGCAAACTTCACCATCAAACATCACAGACAGACCATCCTCCTGTCTTGTAGACAATTTCATTTTTCGTCTGTCTTTTGAAGAACTGTGCACCAAGCAGAATTTCACAGTGTATAATTATACATAATGGGTCATTAACAGTTGTAATTCCAACCTTCTTTTAAGAATAAGGGCAAAAAATAGATTTCACTTTTTGCTGAGAGGTGATTGGTCTGTTTCAGGAGCTGCTAAGTATATATAGCAGCCTTGTTCAGTAGTTATTCATTCAACTTTAAACTCTAAGAAGTCATCTAGTTGTCCTTGTGATTTCCAAAAGAGGTAAGCTCATACTATTTCTAAGGAGTTTTAACTCATGCATATATGTTACTGGCAGTATTGAACGTGTCTATTTTTCTTTCTGCATCATAAGAGCAATATGAAAGCTGTGGCGTTGTTGATGTGTTTGCTGGGCTCCTCACTAGCTGCCCCTGTAAGTTCTTGTTTCTACATCTCAGTTCAAGGCAGCATAAGAAAGACAAAGTTTCAAACATTTTTGACATCTTCCTCTTGTTTTGCACATTTAGGCCCCTGACAGCGACAGCAATGAGGTAAGACCTTTGTGTGTGATCACAATGGATATTAATGTACAGCCTATTGTATTGCATTATGCATATTTTGTTGTCTCTCATGCAGCAGGCAATTAATAGTCATGCTAACACAGCCCTGCAGTTGATGGAACTCTACAGAATGTTAGGACAGCTACGGCAACAGGTCAGTTCAGTGCTGATAAAACTAAAGACAGAGAGGCATTTCATAATATTAACATAATGTGATTAATGTATTTGCAGGGTTTTGGTGTTTTTCCTACTGGTGCTCAGCTGCCTGTATGTTAAGCATTTAACCACTTCATTTAAAGACTTCTGTGTGAACATGCCTCAGTGTCCTGTTTTATGGATTTGATGACATTTTCTGTTCCTCACAGGCAGTACCTGTGGCACCCGCGGCACACGCAGCACCCGCGCCTGTTGATGTAAACCCCTCTCATTCTATCTTATCGCATTTTATGTTTTTGAGGATAAACAATAGCCTTTTGAAAACATTTCTGACAATATTTCTCTTTTACAGACCCAGCCTCAGGTTTCACCTCAAGCACCACAACAGGTTAGCAACGTGTTATCGTTAATTTGAGTTAATGTCAGTCATGGCATGTTATAAGGTGATGTTGAGGATAAATGTAAAAAAAAAAAAATTCTTGTTAGATTGGTGTACTAATGTTGTACATCAATCAAGGCCTTGCTAGTGCACAAATTTGTGTTTATAATACTTATTTACATTAAAGGGAACTAGAACGAGAGAGAGACAGCTTCTGTTTATGATGTAAAGTAGCATTTAGAGTACAACATACACCATATATTGCTGACTTGTTTTATTTAATGATAAGTAACCAATTGCACTTTAGCTTTTAGCTTGGATTTTTGCTATTAATCTTGTTGCAGAAACTACAGTGGTAATACACTTCTTTATTGGCATTGACGGTTCCATGAAGAACCTTCAACATCCATGGAAACTTTCCTTTGCACAAAAGGTTCTTTATAACTGAAAAATGTTCATCAAAATGTTCTTTTCAGAACTGTTCACAGAAAGGATGGGTTTGGTAATAATGTACACTCTTAAAAATAAAGGTTTTTATTAGCATCTGTGGTTCCGTAAAGAACCTTTAACTTCCATGGAACTTTCCCATTGCACAAAATATTCTTTATAGTGGAAAATTATTAAGTTCTTCACTTAAAAATTGTCATTTTAAGAACTGTTCATTAAAAGTTTTCTTTGGGGAACCCAAAATGGTTCCTCTATGGCAAAATCTTTAGGAAATTTTATTTTTAAAAGGTTAGTTCACCTAAAAAAATGAAAATTCTGTCATTTATTACTCACCCTCATGTCATTCCACACCCGTAAGACCTGATGAAGATATAAATGAAGATATTTTTAATGAAATCCTAGAGGTATATGACTCATCCATAGACAGCAATTTAACCACCAATTTCAAGGTCCAAAAAGGTACTAAAGACATTGTTAAAACAGTCCATGTGACTGCAGTAGTTCAATCTTAATGTTATGAAGTGACAAGAATACTTTTTGTGCCCAAAAACAAAACAAAAATAACGACTTTATTCAACAATATCTTCTCTTCTGTGTCATTCTCGTACACAGTTTACGTTCATCACTTCCAGGTTCTACGTCAGAACAGCAGCTCAGTATTGGCCGACGCTGTTCATGTGAGCAGCACGACGCATGCGTGTGATGCTGACGCAGGAGCTGGCCAATACTGAGACGCCGTTCTCATGTAGAACCTGGAAGTGATGAATGTAAACAGTGTATGAGAATAACACAGAAGAGAGGATTTTGAAAAAAGTTATTTTTGTTTTGTTTTTGCACACAAAAGTATTCTTAAGGTTGAACTACTGTAGTCATGTTGACTTTTTTTAAACAATGTCTTTAGTACCTTTCTGGACCTTGACAGTGGTGGTTAAATTGCTGTATATGGACGAGTCATATACCTCTAGGATTTCATCAAAAATATCTTAATTTGTGTTCTGAAGATGAATGAAGGTTTTACAGGAGTGGAACAACATGAGGGTGAGTAAATAATGACAGAAATTTCATTTTTGGGTGAACTAACCCTTTAAGAACTACAGTGTGGTACATTAAACAAGCCTTGTACTTCATTTTTTGTTGACATTGATCTTTGAACTTTTCTTTCAGGGCTTTTCTTTCAACCCCGCTCTTTTCGCACCCAGAGGAGATGGGTCAGATGAGGAAGGAGCAGTAGGTTTCCTATTATCAAAACTGTATTACATATTTCAGACATTAATAGGGTGTAATTTATGAGCAGTATTCCAATTTTCTATCTACCCTAGCCACAGTTTCGTGGATTTTACCCTCCCCACGGCTACCAGCCTGCCCAGCCGGCTGCTCCACTGAACTCAGATGAGGCCGAAGGGGCAGAAGAAGCAGAGGCGGAAAAGGGTACTGAGGGTACCGAACCTGAACCTACTGGAACCGCTTCACCTGTCGATGCAGCTGCAGTAAACGAAATCCTACCTGTTGATGTCGCTGTGGATGTTCCCGTCGAACCTTCTCCTGAAGTCATCGCTGCTGCTGCTGCCGTTGATCCGGCCCTCATCCCCGAGGCACCGGCAGTTGCCGTGGAAATTGACACCACTTTGGTGGGGCCTGATGTTGCTGCTGGTGCTGAACAGGTGTTGGTGGCTGAAGCTCCTGATGCTGCCCTGCCAGTGCAGTGAGAGAGATGATCACAAGCCCCGCCCCCAAGATCATAACCAATCAGTCACATCGCTGACATTAAGACTGCATCTCTGTGGTCTGAACATTGCTGGAACAAAATGTGGCACATTCCTGTTGTGTGAAAATGTTTCCTGGCAGATGACGATTCATAATAACCTCATTGTAAGAATTGAGCCAACACTGCTGCAGACAGTGTTACTTGTTATATGTCTTCTCTTTCTCTTTCTTAAAATAAAATCTCTTTTGTCTTACTGCAGTTAAAAGCGTCTTTAATAAACTGAAATGTAACTATGTAACACTTGGAAAAATTAACCTGATATATCTACATGATAATGTATAACAGATGACCATATGAATTCAGGTTGATTGGGACACTTTTTCCAATTCATCTCAATGACAAAAAGTGTCCCAATCACCCCGAATGTGTGCGTGTGTGTGTAACTATGTATATATATCATTTATATATATATATATATGGCGTGCAGTCCATATAAGCTGCGAATGCTCTGCATACCCAAGCCATTGGTGGACTCCGTAATTAATATTAACTCTATAAATTACTATAAATTCCTTTGTTTGAGGTATACCATAAAGCTTAGATGATGATAAAAGTATCTAACACTCGGTGTAGAGTGAACGTTAGCGTTTAGCTTATAATAAACAAATCCAACGTACATCTGCACCGGGCACAGTTTTGACATGACAGCATACCCGGTTAAAAAAATGACTTCTCGCCACTGATATATATATATATATATATATATATATATATGCAATAAGGTACGAGAGGCTGTGCTGTATCGTGAATAAGTCACGGCGTTGTTAGTGCCTGCAACCCCTTCAGCCGTGACTTATTCACGATACAGCACTAGCCTCGAGTACCTTATTGCTTTTATAAAATGGTTACCAAACAATACAAATATTAAAGCCAAAAATATATATCATGCAACTTTAATGAAGTAAACTTTCACTAAAAAAAGCCTTCCTTCCGCCAGAAAAAATAGTCCCTGACCATGAACAGCAAGAAGTTACATTATTACGCCATTAGATGGCGGCAAAGACTGTCTTTATGAGTGTGTCAGTCAGTAGTGAAGACTTTTACATTGAAAAGACTGAATTGTTGTGAACACGGAACAAGACGCAACTGACAAATGCTTTGACAAGCGCTGTCAGTCACGGGAAAACCCCTTAACTGTTAAAAGGACAAGATGATACATCGGACATTTAAACAGATTTTTTATTATGAACATAGGACTGACCTGAAGGAAAATACTAAATCTGAATGCAAGTAATAAACTCACTCAATCAATCTTTTTCTCGCAACACTCTTCTACATAATACAGTAAGCTTCAATGAACAATATCAATTGAGAACAAACCCTTTACGTTGTTAAGAGTGGTTGCTAAGGGTGTTGTGTAGTGATACACAGAACCGCTGGGTGAATCGGTCATAGCCGTGTTTTATCGTGAATAAAACACAGCTATTGACCAATCAGTATCAAGGACAAGAACTAACCGTTTCATAAATATATATACATATAAATGTAAAAATGTACAATCAAACAAAAACCGCATATATCCAACAAAACAGGCCATCTATTTCTTTGTGAGTGGCTGTGTGTGAAACTAAGACTGGCAGGTCTGTATTAATAGGATAAAGCAGATCTGTGGGAGACTGCTGACTGGGCAGATGTTGCTACATGAGGTAAATCTCTCACTCTACTCTATGCCTCACATCTAGCAAGCGCATGTACACAAATGACACCAGTATAATGTGTGGAGACAGCAAAAGTACAATGAAATTAGTTAGCTGAATAAATACCACAAACAAATGTGGTCACTCACACATGCCTTACTTGCGGCACTCTAATGAATCAATTCAAACATGAACCTAAAATTAGTTCTGAATATGGAACAATTTAAAAAAACAGAAAGTTGCCAAAATACTCAGTGTAATGGCATAAATGATAGGTCTCACCCATACTTTCAGCTTTTGTTGGAGGGAGTATAAATTATATACCTTTCAAGAAGACAGGGAGGAGGCTTTGTCTTTGTCACTCTAGTCTCTCATTAATCTCCAAATCCTTCTCAGGGTCATGCAAGTCTGAGATATCATTACAGAGCACAACAACAAATGAACCACAAGCATACTCCTCCTTTGAAAGCACTAGCTGTAATTTGACTGTATCTTTAATTTCACCAGACAGAAGGTCTGTGGTTCTGAGGGGCTCTGTGATTCTTCTGATCAAGAGAGAATGGGACAGGATTTGATTTAAAAGAACACAGTCGGTAAGTCTGATCTGAATTTGTGGCATTTTTCTTCCTTAGAGTATCATTTTGTCCATGTTAGAAAATTTTCATGACTTAACAAATAGAAAGACATGTAAATTATAAATCACTGCTTCAGGCTATTGTTCTAGGGGAAAAGGAATCATGACTGTTGTACCTACATCAGGGGGTATTGCAGTCGCTCCCAAAGTATCTCCGATAATGGAAGTGGATTCAGAGGAGGACGATGAAGACCCAGTTCCAGCTCCAAGTGCAGGACGTATATTTAACATCAACAACAGCAACAACAATGAGGAGTAATCAAAGATCATTTGATCTATAATATAATATAATATAATATAATATAATATAATATAATACAAATTATATTATTTATATGAATGTGTATTAGTGGCAATACTGTATTTTTCTCTCCATATAGGGAAGACAAGAAGAAAAAGAAAAAGGAGAAAAAAGAAAAGAAGGAGAAAAAAGAGTAGGTAGCACACTAATCTTATTCGAAACATTCTGGTTATAAATAACGTCTAAACATGTTACTGTATAAACCTTTCCGTTCTGTAGGAAAAAAGAAAAAAAAGAGAAGAAAGAAAAGGATGAAAAAGAAAAAGAAAATGAGAAAGCGAAAGAAAAGGAAAAAGAAAAGGAAAAGGAGAAAGAAAAAGAAAAGGAAAAGGAAAAGGAGAAAGAAAAAGAAAAAAAGGAGGGGTTGGTATCTGAATTTTCATCAGTCATTTCTAATCTGAGATTTTCAAAAGTTCAAAGTATCACAATTAATTACTGTTCATGTCAACTTCATTTTTTTTTCAAGGCCCAAGGAGGTGTTTGTGATTAACCCAGCGGGACTCCTGTATTATCAGTGGCTGCTTATAATCACAATTCCCGTCATGTACAATTGGACAGTTATAATTGCAAGGTAATGATTAGAAGTTCATGTTTTATTAAGACCAGGTTACCAGGAGATGAGAGAAGAATACAAATTGAAGATGTCTTCTTTTAAAACCTCTGAAGTGTGCTCTCTTACATCTCCATTAGTCTCTTACACTCATATGCTCTCATAGAAATGATAAAGGTCATATATTCAGCATCAACATCCAATATAATACATAAAATTGGGGCATTTTGGAAGCTTGATAAATGGGTGTAATACTTTTGAGAGTATTTATATTGTATCTCTTTGCATAGAGCCTGCTTTGAGGAACTGCAGCATGAGTATCTACTGATATGGTTCCTCCTGGACTACACCTCCGATTTGCTTTATTTGGCTGACATGGCCTTCAGATCGCGAACAGGTGAACCTAACGTCATTAGTAGAATCAGATGTCTTTGTAATGAAGGAACAAAGTTCAGTGACTGATTTGTGTCATGATTTCATGTCACCTTTCTTTCTCCAGGGTACCTGGAACAAGGCTTGCTTATCAAAGATGAAAAGCTCCTTCGCCAGCGGTACACCAGCAGTCTCCAGTTCCGCATCGATGTCATCTCCATGCTACCCACGGACATCTTCTACTTCGTTTTAGGGTTAGACTACCCAGAGATCCGCATAAACAAGTTGCTCCGCCTGAACCGCATGTTTGAGTTCTTCACCATCTCAGAAACCATGACCAACTACCCCAACATCTTCCGAATCTGCACTTTGGTCATGTACATCATCATCATCATCCACTGGAACGCATGCCTCTACTTCTCCTTCTCCAAGTCCATTGGGTTCGGATCAGATGCATGGGTGTACCCTGCTCTCACCGAACCAGAGTTCGGAGAGCTGATGCGAAAATATTCCTTCAGCCTCTACTGGTCTACGCTTACCCTCACCACTATCGGAGAGACGCCATCTCCGGAGCTAGACTCTGAATTCCTCTTCCACGTAGTTGACTTCCTGGTGGGCGTATTGATCTTTGCCACCATTGTAGGTAACATTGCTACAATGATCTCAAATATGAACGCAGCCCAGGCTCAGTTCCAGGCCAGGATCGACAACATTAAGCAGTACATGCATGCGCGACATGTCAGCAAGGACCTCGAGAAGCGTGTCATCAAGTGGTTTGACTACCTGTGGACTAACAAGAAGGCACAAGATGAAAGAGAGGTGCTGAGGTACTTGCCAGACAAATTACGGGCAGAGTTAGGCATGAACGTGCATTTAGAGACCCTCATGAAGGTGCGGATCTTTGCCGACTGTGAGGCAGGGTTGCTGATCGAGTTAGTGTTGAAGCTTCGCCCTGTAGTCTTCAGTCCCGATGACTACATCTGCCGCAAGGGTGATATCGGGCGGGAGATGTACATCATAAAGGAAGGTAAACTTGCTGTGGTGGCCGATGATGGCGTCACTCAATTTGTCGTCCTTGGCGATGGAAGCTACTTTGGTGAAATTAGCATTCTAAACATCAAGGGCAGCAAGGCTGGGAACCGCAGGACAGCAAATATTAAAAGCATAGGGTACTCAGACCTTTTCTGCTTGTCCAAAGATGATCTGATGGAAGCTCTGACGGAATATCCCGAAGCTAAAGCTATGCTGGAAGAGAAAGGAAGACAGATTCTGCTGAAGGATGGTCTGCTGGAGCTGGACCCTGCGAAACTAAAGCCAGACGAGAGAGACTTGGAGGACCGTGTAAACCGAATATACAGCACAATGCAGTTGATGCAGACCAAGGTAAACAAGCTGCTGGCGGAACAGGAGGAGACACAGAAGAACATCAAACGCCGAATTGCTCAGATAGAGCGCCTGGCTGGGGAAGTGGTGGAGGATGAAGATGAAGAGGAGGAGAAGGAAAAGAAGGAAGAAACCCAGGAGGAGAAGAAAGAAGAAGAGCCAGAGAAAGAGAAGACAGAAGAAGACAAGGAAAAGACGGGAGAAAAAGAGGAGGAAAAGATCGAAGAAGAGACCGAAGAGAAAAAGAAAGATGAGGAGTCATAGGATAAGACTTTATGAGAATAACTCTGGGTGAAAATCACAGATGAAGAAATCTAAACACTAATACATTCAAATTAATATCAAAAACTTGTTCTTAACTCTTGTTCTACACTAATTTGTTTATCCAATTTGACTTTGTTCATTGTTCACTACATGAAAAATGTCTTGTGCAGCCAATAAATTCTTGTAAAGGCAACAATAGATTTCTTGTCCAGCAAATTATCAAATAGCAATACCATTTTTAATTTGTATTCCTTTCTAAAATATATATCTATATGATTTTTTCATAAAGTAAACTCTTTTAGGAGTAAAACATCTAGCAAATTCAAGGCAATACCTGCAAATAGATGGAAACAAGAAGATCTGAACATCACCACACACAAATAGATAACAGTGACAACAAAAATATCAGCAGCTTAAATAAAGCCTGCTATTAGAAAAACAATATGCTTATAACACTATCTGCATAATTTATTCATGTGGCAAAGCATACTGGGAGCTCTCAAATCAGCAGTATTGTTCAATATGAAATTGTTTTTTAGACAACAGTTAGAGGGTGTGCTATTTTGCGAAATCTGTGAATTCAGTTCTTTTTGGGTTTTATAAAAGTGTTTTTTGATAATAAAAATATTACAAATTATCACACTGTACTGACCAGTCAGCATCCAAGACTGGAACAATTAATTTTAAAAGGTTTTATGGATCAAATAATGTTTATGAAAACAGACATATGAGGTCTTACCAAGTAGTCTGCTTGATGGGCACAAGGGTGCAGCAGAGGACCAAAGATTAATGACCCTTTGCTTTTCTCTTCAAAACCTGGAAATGACAGCATAGACACTGAATAAAAGAGTTGCCTGCCTAATGAGACCACAAGTAAGCTTGTTAGCTAAATTAAGTTCAGCAGCACAGGTTTCAGTTGGGTTATGGGCAGTTATGTTGATGAGGGGAGCAATTTATTCACTGCAGGCATCATTAAATGGAAATGCAAAAAAAGAATGATTGTTTTCAAACAGGTTTCCCCAAACAATATTCCTGCTTACTCAAGCGTCACTTCAAGAGAAGTAATAATATTATTAAAATAATATTAAAAAAAAAAAAAAAATTTTAATAAATTTAAAAAATTTGTATTCTACATTAATAAACCTTAATAAAACAAGATGAACTGCTGAAGCATGTGAAATGGTTATTTAAACCGATAAAGTAAAAACTAAGCTGTTGTGATGTGAAGGGGAGAGGAATTTACATGTGTCAGGTGTTTCAAAAAAGAAAGAAAGAAAGAAAGAAAGAAAGAAAGAAAGAAAGAGAAAGAAAAAGGAAGAAATGACATAGGGTGCGTTTCAGGGATGCCAAGTCTGCAGTTTTAAGTTTAATGTGTTTTGTGAGGAAGGAACACTTGCCTTTAAAGGGGACCTATTATGCAAAATTCACTTTTGCATGGTGTTTGGACATAAATGTGTGTTGGCAGTGTGTGTACACAACCACCCTATAATGATAAAAATCCAACCACTCCTTTTTTTTAATCCCAATAAATCATAAGCAGTGTTTCAGAACAAGCCATTTGCAGGTTCCTGGCAATGTGACGTCACATTAGCCACAGGCCCCGCCCACAAATGTTGACAGACACTGCCGTTTTAACATAAAACTGCCCTGAGCGAGTTCACAGCCAGTTGTACAGTCCGCCATTGCTGCACTGACGAGAACGTCTCCCAAGCGTTTTAGGTGTTCTGTAGCTGGATGGATTAACCCACATAGCTCTCTCAATTTACTCCCGAAATCTGAGCCGCTAAAGACGAGGTGGATTAATTTTGTTTGCGAAGAAAATGCTCCCTCAACTCTACCGAAATTCGTTTATGTCTGCATGAATCATTTCACACCGGACTGCTTTGTGAACGAATTTCAGTACAAAGGGACAATACAAAACAGAGCTTGTGCTAAAAATTTGTTACTCAAGGATAGATCAGTACAAACCAGTGGCGAGGCTACATAAGGGCCAGGGTGGCACTGGCCCACCCAGACTGATGGCTGGCCAACCCAGTCAAAGGTGCCAGAATATTTTGTTTTATTTCCAGACACTACTTTAAGTCTGGAAATAATCATGTATGTTGTGAAGGCCTATATATAAGCCTTTTTTTTTTTTTTTTTTGTAGTGGACTATTTAGTTCATCATGTCTAATTAAATATTCCAGTTAAATGTTCTAGCAGTATTCTAGTTTTTTTTTTTTTTTTAGGCTATTATTTATATTTACTATAAATGTGTCTTGTTTAGGCTTATTCAAAATATAATAAACAAAAAACACAGAAAGTCGAAAGTCTTTTCAACATTATTTCTGTCTAACAAACATTCGAATTGATATAATATAGAACAATATACTTGGATAAAAGTTGATACTTTTATATATTTTAGATATAAACTGATGTCTATAGTAGCGATCAAAATTGAGTAGGCTAAAATCTTTTTGAATTTAACTAGACGCTTCAAATAAAGATTGTATCAATTACACCAGTAGGTGGCGACAAGTGACTGATAAAAATATATATTTTTTATTTAATCATTTATTCAAGAGATTCCTTCAAAAACGCTCATTCGTCCAGTAATGAAACAATAAAAGTCTTTATGAGTGAATTCTTGAATCATTCATTCAAACATATTTTTAAAAAATAATTAATTCAAATTTTATATTTTTAAATAGACTGCAGCAATTATCATTTTGTCAGAACCATTATCTTGTTTAGTTTAGTATATTATATATATATATATTTGACAAAAAATAGAGGTCCACCCTATTTCACCAAGGTCCATCCACTTTAAGATTTCTGGCCTCACCACTGGTACAAACTGTTCTGATCCAGCTTACAGTCTCCAGAGTGATACTGGATACGGCAGTAATGAAGGTGAGAGCACTTTATTACAGTTCATCAGAGTTGATTTACGGATATAAAGTTTACCAGTTTATTAAGCACCACCCGAAAAGGCATAAGGTCTTTATATATTTGTTTACTGTTAGTTGTAACGAGTGTTTCTGTGTACTTCGCTATGTATGTTGATGATAATGCAAGGGAGAGAGAGAGTTTATGGATAATATTTTAATGCACACTTGCACTGTGTTTTATTAAGCTCTCACAGTGATTTTCTAGAGTGAAAACAGACGCTTCATATTTTGTGTGAAGTACAATAAACGTTATAAAACTCATCAGTAAACAGGCTTGTACTAATATAGTGGATAAAAACAATAAGACAATATAAGTTATAACCGTAATTAAACTAATCTATACCTGTTCTATCTCCATGCAGCATATATTCGCAGTTTCTGCGTCCTGACTGACTCCTGACACCGGAGAATGAGCTCTTGAAGCTCCGCCCTCTTAGGCCGAGCGCAGCAGCTCATTTGCATTTAAAGGGCACATCCTGAAACGGCGCGTTTTTGCTCAACCCCCAAAAATGGCAATTTTAACATGCTATAAAAAATTATCTGTGGGGTATTTTGAGCTAAAACTTCACATACACACTCTGGGGACATCAGAGACTTATTTTACATCTTGTAAAAGGGGGCATAATTGGTCCCTTTTAAGTTTACTAGGCTACTAGTAGTGCAACCTATCACAAAACTCACAGCTCGGATCATATTACGGTTTTTGAGTCATGGATAGGATCATTTTTCGGACCAGCAAGAAAAAAATAAGAACAAATGCACTAATTACAAACATAGATAAATACAATATAACAAAGTTACAAATAAAGTAAGGTCTAACTATTATTCAGGTACAAATGTAGCTTAATAATTAGGCCTGAATATAAAAATAACACTACAGTGTTCACTGTATAAATTAATATAGATAAATCTTTGTTAAAGCTGTGTTTTGTTGTTTGATTAACACTGAGCAGCAGGTACTGTATTTATCGGCTGCTGTCACTTTAAGACCAAATTCACAGATCCATTATTTACACATCCGATTTCTTTCTCAACTGTTTAAGACATAACCGACTGGGTTTATAAGAATACAGTACTTGTGACCTGGTTTTGGGCTATTTTTGTTACGCAGACCTGGCAACCCTGATATACTTGCTCCTAGCTGCTCTGCATGCATCCTTTTTACGTGGTGCATTTAAGTGATGCGTCCTTCATCATGGCGTACTTTGATCGGTTTCCAGGTGAGAAGGAACCATGAATAATCATTTGAGTGTAGATAAGCAGCCTGTGGATTGTTTCATTTCTCACTTTAAGCGGAGAAAGAAAAAGGTATTTTGACACATGCATCCAAAAATACATAGGCTACATCATTTTTAACCTTACTCTGATTCTCAAAACATTCTCAGGCAATTTTAGTGCATTTCAAATCTGAATTTTTAGTTAAATGGCATGTACACTGTTTTTAATTTATTTTAACTTTTTGACTTTTGACACTTTTTGACATTTTGACAAAAATCAATTGCCCAGGCCAGTTACTGTAATAGCTATAGCTCCGCCTACACCTTTTTCCATGGCAGTTTGCACATTCATGATGTGTTCCTTCCTGTGGCATCCTTCAATTTTCTTTTGACTGCATTATTGATAATGCAATTGCAATTCTACAGGTATGCAGCTGTCAGTTTTCGGTTTTGTAAAATTTGAGGTCTTTTTTTTCATTTTGAGACATCTTTTTATCAGTGTTTCATTTCCAAGAAGCTTTCGATTCAGTCAGGGATGATTAGGGATCCTGTGGATAGGGGATACCATCTTATATGTGGAGTGGTCACAGTGTGTGTGTCTCAATATTATCTCTTCTTTCATTTTGAACAGTCCCACCTGTTCTCTTTGCCGGCATTTGCTGTCACATGTGGACACTTATTGTATTTGCTCAGAGAGGTGATGAGAAAAAGGAAGTAAGCTGAAAAAAAAAAGGAAATAAAAGAACAGTGGAAGTATGTCTCCCATGGGAAAGCAAGATAAAAAAGAAAGCTATTGCCTGTGATGTCAGCCATGAAAAGGGTCTTCAACCGTTTAGTCTCTTGAGCAGCTGGAGCTACGCGTTTAATTAATTAGAATGAGTCTGTCACTTTTAGAGGCAAATCAAAAAGGACCATATGACTTTCCTTCAAGGAGAAGTTACTTGTTGAATTAACTTGTTTACACAAGTGTTGGGAATATGAACGCATAGGTACTTTTTGTTATTTAAATGAAAGCTAGATTAGAACATGAATGAATGAATGAATGAATGAATGTGTGATTTATGGGAAGGAGAGATAGAGGAAGAACACAAGCCAATATCATTGAGACAGAACAATTTGATGGACTGGTTTGTACATTTAGTCACACTTAAACTATTGAGGGTCCTTTTACCTCACACCAAACATGAACCAGTGGTCAGTCAAGCAATTTTATCATCCCATTTGGTCCGTCATCGCAGGGACACTCAGACACCTACCGTATCAGTGAGAGCACAGGTGGCTTTTTCTAAGAAGCTGATTGGAAGAGCCAATTTAAAAAATTTCTTATACAAAAGCAATGGGGGCACAACAAGGGTCTATCAGTAGGGAACATTGTGTCTCGCTGAGTATTGTCATCACGCTTTGATCTGAGCAGTTAATGGAAGTCACTGAGGCAGCTCACACCAGGGTGGTTTGGAGTCTGGTGGCAGAAAGATACGCCACAGCATGTAGGCACCTGCATTTTGGTCTTACAAGCTGGTTCATCCTTGTATATCCTGTTGTTGCTTAGAATGCTTCAGCACTTAACTGTCCCTTTCTATTAGTGTGTGTAACTGACCAGTTAGCCGCTGTGCTATTGTTTCTCCTAAACAATTTACTTCACGATAATAGCATTTGCAGTTGACCGGAGCAGCTCTAGCAGGGAAGAAAGCTGACCTATTGGAAAAGTGACATCCTATGACAGTGGCACTCAGGGCCAGCCTGTGGGTTTCTGGGGAACCGGGTGAGGTTATTAAAATGGGCCCGCCAGTATAAAAACTGTTGTCACATAAAAATATACATAGAACTACTGCAACAGGATGAGTGGTCTCCTTTGTTTTTAAAAGAAAGCTCTAATAAGAATCTCACTGTATATACTCAATGTATATATAATTATGCACTGAAAAAATATGGATATAATATTTATAAATATTTACTGAATAATTTTCACTCAGAAATTACTTTACATTTCACAAATAAATACAAGAAACTACAGTGGTGCATTGCTGCCACATACATATTATTTTTTTTCCACTCAATTATGTTATAATAATGAGATGTGTACAAAATATGATTTTATCTGATCTATAATAGAGAATTTATATAGCCTAGATCAGTATGTGGCAGTAATGCTCCACTGTAAGAAACAAAAATTAACACATTGAATTAAATGTGAAATTTTTAAGTAGACTAAAATAATATTTTCTTGTAAAACGCACTCCAATAATCTTTTTATTTACAACTTCAAAAAAGACATTTTTTTACAGTGTGTAAATGTTTATTTAGAACAACTGGGGCAGAACTATGTATAATAAAGTGATTATTTCTATCAGTTAAAAATGATTTTGCAGAAAATATTCTGTCAGCAAGCTACCGTGGTGTAGAAAAAATAAATAATGAATAAAAAAATGGCATAAAAAATGAATTAATATATTAAATATATTAAAGCTACAATATGTAATTTTTTTCGCCGCTAGAGGTCGCCTATTCAAAACAAAGGCGTAACTTGATGACGCCGAGTCTTGGGACATGTGGTCTTCACCTCACATCCAGTGGAAAAGAAACGGGACAGGACTTGAGCTGAAATCATGTTCATGGATGAGATTATTAACGTTACTGTAGTATGAAGCAGCGCAGGGCCGAGTGATGTTGGAGCTGAATGAGGCCGCTGGAGAGATTTCTAATGAGAGACGAACGCAACACATGCCTTGCGAGCAGCGGAACTTTTATTATTTTATAAAAGCATGGTACTCGCTGAAAATCAAGAACTAGATTTAAACAATAAGACTAAACGTGTTGAGCTAAATAACAATAATTTCTTTTTCTGTCTATAAATGTAACCAAACAGTTGTTCCCTTGTCTAATAAAACATGTAATATATTAAAGCATCTTTGGTGTTTCCATGGTTTCTACAAAATAAAACCAGAAACCACCATTGACAGGCGAAAAATCACGATTTTTTCACGATTTACAAATAGTTGGAAACATTTGGGATATTGTAAGTACTCAACTGAATAAAATATATAACACTGGCCTAGTGGTTTTTGGATATTTTACTGCAAAAATCTTACATATTGTAGCTTTAAAAAAAATCTACTTTTTACACATAACTATAAACCAGATCCTTCCAGATAAGCTAGTTTAATCTAATGACTTACTCATATTTTCCCTTGACTTCTTTGCATCTCGTCGAGAGTGTTCCCCATATTGCTCTTGAAAAATCACCGCAAATTTTACCCTCTGACAGGTGCTGTTTCTGAAATGCAAAAGTGCTTTTAATATTAAGCAGCAAGCACTGCAAAGACAAAGCATGCTTTAAATAGCTACAAAGAATATTTTTGTTTCTGTTGAGTGTGAGCATTTTTGAGCAAGGTGTGATAGGGGGATGAATAAATTATGCAGATAACTGGGTTACTATTTGTTTGTTTAACTGTTTGCTATGAGGGGCCGTATAGGCCATAATTATTGAAAAGCCTCTTACAAACACTAGTGAAATGAAAAACATTAATCAACCATAGTGAAATTAATTCAAATGCATAACTGAAAAGCCTCTTACAAACACTAGTGAAACGAAAAACATTGATCAACCTCAGTGAAATTCATTCATACGCATTACTGAAAAAGACTTATAAACACTAGTAAAAACATTGATCAACCTTAGTGAAATTCATTCATATGCATTACTGAAAAAGACTTATAAACACTAGTGAAAACATTGATCAACCTTAGTGAAATTCATTCATATGTATAACTGAAAAAGCCTCTTACAAACACTAGTGAAAACATTCATCAACCTCAGTGAAATTCATTTGTACGCATTACTGAAATGAGAAAAGATTTCAGTAGATGATGAGAGCTAATTTCACTTTAAAAGTAAGCTTAAAAAGTAAAACTTGTTTTAAACAAGTTGTTTTTGAAATAAAGCTGCTTTTCATTAACTGATTATCAGTGTTCGGACACATTATAGACTGTTAATAATTTTAAGTGTAGGCGTATAATTCGTTGTATAAATGTCTTTAAATAATTTTCAGTGAGGAGTAAGCTAATCTATCAAATCTTTTATTATCCTCGCAGTGCGTCGGTTATGCGGTGATGCACTATGAAATTAGCCTATCGAATTGTAGGCTAATATCAATTTAATAATAAAAGTAAGCCTATCCTAATAATAATAATTTAATATATAAATTGGAAATGCTAAATTCTCTAATATCCGTAGGTGATGCTTTTGACAATATAGATAGCGTCGGGTCAATCGGCGCAACCCAGCACGGCGGCTTATCGTGCATATTCCAAACGCATAGTGTGAGCAGTCAAGTCAGCTCGACCATCGGACCGCAGAGTGTGAGCACATAAATCGTGCGCTTTGGCTTTACATCGCACGCGATCTACTCGTACAGTGTGAGTTAGTAACCTTGCTGAACTCGCACAGCAATCGCAGTGTATGCCCGCCTTTAGGCAATGGCGGATAGTCGTTACAGTTGTAAAGCCATTTACACTGAAAGTGGGACGAAACAGCCGGCTGTTACAGAGCTCGCGCCGCGCTGTCCGTTCGGTGGCATTACGTGCTAGTAAACACGTTTTCCCTGCGATGTCGAGTAGGTCGCGCGGCCCGGTCCATTGAGCCGCGCCTATGACATCAGTGCGGCGGCGAGCTCTGTAATAGCACGCCTTTTTGTCCCCCTTTCAGTGTGAATGGCTTCCTATACAACTTATTAAGACTATCCACCATTGCTTAAAAGAGTTTGTGAGACGCACCAAATTAAACGGAAGTGCGGCCACAGCTTCCTTTTCTAGTGAAATTAGCTCTCATCATCTACTGAAATCTTTTCTCATTTCAGTAATGCGCATGAATGAATTTCGCTGAGGTTGATCAATGTTTTTCATTTCACTAGTGTTTGTAAGAGGCTTTTCAGTTATGCATTTGAATGAATTTCACTAAGGTTGATCAATGTTTTTCGTTTCACTAATGTTTATAAGAGGCTTTTCAATAATTATGGCCTGTACGGCCTTTATAGTTTGCAGCTTTTCTTTTTAATGCGTTTATCTCCTGTGAGGTTTATTGTGGTTTGTATGCTAAATGTTGAGGTGAGGTCCATGTGTGTTTAGACCCTGACTTAAGTGTTAAGTGATTGCCTGTGTCGCCTATAGGCTCTTGTAGCACTTGAAAGCCCATTGTACTGCCACTGTTTGTATTTGGAGACTACGTGGCCATACTTGAATTTCTACACCTTTTAACAAAGGCTGTGGTTGTAATGGCTGAATTCACCACTTAAAACTTGTACAAGTATTGTGTGGTGGAAAAGGACATTTGTGCCATTACCCATAAATTGGCTTCTTTCCTGTCAGTAACGTTCCTCCACTTGATCACAAGTGATTACTTACGTCTAAGTCAAATACTGTAGGTTCTTACCCTGAATCTGTATAGATATTGAAACTGGATAAATGAGATACTGAAGCCAGTGATTTAAATCACAACCTACAGACCACAAAATTGTCTTTTCAAATACAGTGTGAGAGGGAAATGATCACTTACAGTACCATCAGGTGCAGACATTGAGATTTGAAGTCATTTTGTTCCATTGGTTTAGATGTTGTTTAATTTCTTGCACATTTAAAAGTCTGATAATTGAAAATTGCAATGCTGTTTGTCTGATGCTTTCGTGAGCCACCTAAGCTCTTTTACACTGATTTTTTGTAATAAACAACGAGCTGTGCTGCATAATCTCATCTTAATTTTCATAATTGCCTGCAATTGTGAATCTCCCTCAATGCCCAAGCATGTGCAGTTCTATAAGCATGATAAGAAAACCCATGATGTAATTTTAATTAGTCTATTCAACTGCAGAGCAGCTCTTGTTGTCGAACTCCAGCATTGCTATTATCACGGTATGCTAAATTAAGCATCAACCCCCTTACTTTCTTATCAGGACTCAGTGACATTTGCATCACTGTCATTTCTCGTGTCTCTTCCGAGAGTCGGTGATGTAACCACCATTGGTCAAAATGCCAAGACCTTGCCAGACCAATGAGCCTTTTAAAGAGTTTATATCTGAACAAAAATGGAAACTGAAGAACATTTGATGTTCAAAAGAAAGAGTATGAGAGATATTTTTAGTATGAGATGCAATTGAAGCATTGACCCCCTACTGGGTTTCTGGAACTCTCAAGTCATGCAGGTGATGTGGAACATTTACTGATTGCTCATCAATGCGATAATAGCTCAAGGTTTCTGAAATGAATAAACATTTCTGCTCCTTTAGTGACTTCTACCAATTTTTTGTGTGACTCCACAGAGGAAACTTCCCTCTCAAGCTTTGAGTGACAACCATGAAATCTTGGCGATGCCAGTGTCACTTGCATTTAGTTGAGTGTTTCTGAGAAGACGTGTATGAAGTTCTGGCAATGTGTTCTGCTGAGGCCTTTGTGCCTTGGGGTCGTCATGGAAATGAAGGATGAGGAAGACTGAGAGAAGGAGAAGCACAGTTACAGTGCATCACTTAGAGTATGTGAAGCACCTCAGGGCTGGTACTTTCTCTATGGCTAGGAACATGTGTCTTAGTCATCAGTTTCTTTTGTAATTTGTAAAGCGGCTATGAAAGGATTTCAATTGGAATGGACTTGGCTTAAAAAGCTTTTTTTAAAAGAATAGTGATGGTCAAGACTTTTAGTTTTGCAGACTATAATTTTACAGTCAAGGAAAATGTGCCAGTTGGATTCAAATAAAATAGCTCAGCTCTGTCTGATGCACATCGTTTCCTATTATGCAGGACATCACTGTCAGCTTAAATAAGATAAACGCACTTCTCCCTCTAAAACGTCACTTTGTAAAGTATTAAATCTTGTGACCCAAGCAAGAGACAGGATTTGTGAAGACTTGAGCACACTTTTTCTTATTTCCTTTTAAATTTTTCTTTGGCTTTTTTTTACCAGTAAAGCTGGCAACACAAGAAATGTGCCTTTAAACCACATGAACCTGCGTGATCTCGCTGCATAAATCATAGACAACAGCATGGAATCCATTCAGACAGATTTGTTGGGGGGAAATGAAACAACCTGTTTTGAGTTGAGTCCATCTGTGCCCTCATATCTACTGATTTTTGCTACAGCTGTCTAAGTTGGTCCTGGACAGAAAAATCTCCTGATTGCTTATATGTGAATGTGCCATTTCTGCTTCCTTAACCACTGTGAAAATGAAAAGATACCTGAGACACCATTCCGGGTTTCTCAAATGCCACTTACACATTTATTTGACCTGATGCATCCTGAACAGAAGCAAATGAAAGCCTATTCACTAAATAAAACAAGGATTTTAAACTCAAAATTCATACGGTAAACATGCACAAAATTGGTTATCATCAATTTTGGCATCAATATTTTGGCCAATGTTTGATATTTCTGCCTATTTTTACATATAGATTACCTTTGCCTTCATCTGATGTGCACTTAAGTTAAATATTTATAAACTCTAATAATTTAAAGGGTTCTCCCAAAAATGAAAATGTTCTTCTTCGGAACACAAATTAAGATATTTTTGATGAAATCCGAGAGAATTACCACATTCAAGGTCCAGAAAAATAGTAAAGACCTTGTTAAAACAGTCCATGTGACTACAGTTGTTCAACCTTAATGTTATGAAGCGATGAAAATACTTTTTGGGTGAACAAACCCTTTAATAGCACTGTTAAAAGTAATCCTCAACAAATCTCAAAACAATTTTCATACTGTGCATCATAATGTTGTGATGCCTATATTCAGCTTGTAAAACAATAACTTTTATCTTAGTTAATGTTTTATTTAGAATTTATTTAGTCAACCAGGTGCAAGTTGTGATTTGTCTTGCCTGACCTCTTGTGATTGGATGGGAAAACAAGACACTGGAAAAACCTTTTTTAGAACCTCTAGGAACCCTTTATAAATGCCTGTTTTCTGAGGAACAAAATGGATCCTATAATTGCTCTAAAAGCTCTAAAGAATGTCAGCAGTTCATCCAGTAACACTATAAAAAGGAAAAAGTCTCAAGGAATACATGCTTCAGGTCTGGGTAGAGTTGAGTATGACCTGGCTATTTTTACTGCTGTTTGATATTTATCATTTGTAAATTTTATAATTAAAACGATACAATATTAAAAATATTCCCATGACGCTTTGCATGAATTATGGGCGTAACTTCCTTTAAGCTGTAAACAATCAGTGAAAGGCTTGCTCTATGAATGCAATAATACATTTTTTTTTAAACTGGTACAATGAGATTACATTATACTCACCCTTCAAACATCGAACATTAAAAAGACATTTAAAAGTGTAAAACAAGGAACAACAAGGAACTTTCAACAGACCATGATTAACCCCAAAAGCACGATTCTTTCGACAGCAATAATAGACGGGTTAAATATCACTGTAGTAATACATATCTGTATTATGTAACATACATTGCCTTAATCAAAAATTTCATTAACTACAGCATTGCATGATACTATTTCAAAGTGATTTCTGTCATAGAGAAATCATAGAGATTCTTTGTGCATTCCATGCAGTGAATTATTAATGGGATATATCGTAAATTAAATCGGGAGAACAGACCACAAATGTGCAGTATATGTTGTCCTTTTTCATACTATTACAGCGGAATGCAAAGGGAAAAAGAAAATAATCATGAGGAAAAGAATGCAGCGAATGAAAAGAGCTCTTGCCATAGATATTCTTGTTAGAACATGTCACGTTAAAATACCAAGCATTAGGCCTACATTATTCTCATGATGTCTGAAAATAAAACATGAAGAAAAATGGACAGCTCATTCAGTCAAACTGACGGATTTGTAGGGCGTCCTTATGATTTGAAATGATTCGTTTCAGTCTTTTTGAATGGAAATTCCCCAAACCGGAAGTACCCATAATTCAAAACGCAGTAGGCTCGTCAGGAATAAGGTGGATAAGGAAAATTAAATATGTGATTATCCTAGCTGAAAAAAAAAATGTGAATGATGAATTGTCAATCTCTTTGTGGGAACAGCAGGTGCATCACACTGGGGTTTGACAGATTTGAATAGCATAGTGTAGCAGGTGTTTATTGACATGACAGCAGCTCACTTGGTTCTAAAGAGAAACTAGGATTGTTAACACATTTTCAACATTGAAAAGAAATTAAGGGGATTAAAGCTAAGGTCATGTGACCTTGAAATAATTTATTCTAAACAATGCTTTACCAAATCAAACATATATACTTAAGCAGCATTTGTGTTTCATTTGTGTGTGTGTGTGTGTGTTTGAGGGAAAGAAAAATGAGAAGTACTCTTAAAAATACTCTTATATTATAATACCCTCTTTGTCAGTCAAACATGATTGACAGGAAACCCAGTTTCAGCGTCAAACCCAAGTGTCTGACCAGTCGACTTATTCTCTTGTAATGAATTTAAGGCCGATATAACTCTGTCTTGAGGCACAGAAAACCATGTATTGTTTTTTAATAAAATGTATTCAAGGTTATGACTTAAGTCACTTTTGGATTAATAGACCTATGTTAGACATTCATTAGTACACTTGTTTTGGACCCCCGGCTGTGTAAGACTCCAAGGAGCGTATTTAACACCTCCTTAGCATAAGTTGAAGGGTCACTGGTTACATTGTAGAGGAGTCGAGGATAGAGGATAATTCCCAAAAGACATGTGATTTGAAATGTTAAATGACCATTGGCAGTTCGTAAATATTTGTGTATGACTCTCAATGTGCCTGAACCTTACAGTTATGCTGTCCATTCTCAACATAATGGTGCCTCAGATTCCCTATCCTTGCTATTGATACTTACTTTCAAGAAAAATTAACACATTTGCTTTTTTTATTTTTTAAATGCAGAAACTTATTTACACTTCATGTTTGTGATACTGGCAGTCAGGATTGAAATTGCTTAGAATCAATTCTTACATGCACCATCCCAGTCTAGCAATCACTTTTCAATAGATTTCCGAAAGCACTAGGTTTAGTCAAACCAATTTTCTTCATCACAGATGGAGTTAAGATGTGCAACAATTACATTCACTTACCCCATTTTCAAGTAAACAAGAAATACAGATTTTTCAGGCTGAAAACTACCAGCAATTATTTTCCATTTTGGTTGGATGTACTGTACGTTCATCACGTTTGACAAGTCAATTCTAGGCTGTGCATTGTTTTCATTCGGATATTAATGTAGAGTATTCATCAGTTGTTTTCTCTCCACACCCTGGCAGAGGAAGCTCATGGGATTGTTTGTGTATATTGGTAATGTCTCTGAGTGACCTGAGGCTATGTCAGAGATGGTGGCAGGTGAAGCCCATGAGGCTAGCTGTTTATTTCCTACTGGCATTTACGAATGTGACATGTTGATGTGATAATTGAAAGGAGGTGAGACTTTCTGGAGCAAAACTTAGCAGTGACTCACCATATAGCAACTTGTTTTACCTACATCTCTGCTGTCATTAGAACAGTGAAGACATTATGTGATGTGGATCGATGTTGAGGTCATTCTGCAGGCCATGACTGGTAACCTTCAGCATCAATTTTTCAAGATTTGACTGACATGCTCATGCTCCATGTGCATGTTCTGCATTTTAACATTCAACATTTGTGCTGTTACAAATTGAAACAATTGGGTGCTGAGGGAGTCAAGCTGATGCACAAACATCTGATTTTATTTTTCTGCATGTGATTTATTCAAAAATAGTACATCTACTGATGATGAGCATGTTTTAAATTCATTTTAAAAGATTTTTTAAAAATTAAATTTTAAAATCATTTTAATATTTAAAAGAAATTTCTTTGAAGAATAAAGGGTAATATAACTGTCCTGATATCATAATGAAAAAAAAAAGCCTCATTAAAAGAATTAAATTCTTGAAATGAAAACCTGTTTAGCATAATCTTTTATTATTATTTCTTAGATTTTTTTTTTTTTTTTTAACAAATGCAAGAGCTGTGTCATGGTCAGTAAGTATATTAAAAATATCAGATAAGTTGACCTTTATATGACAAGGCAAGGTTTGTTCAGATTGTAAATAATGTGGTGGGAGTTCATATATATATATATATATATATATATACACACACACCGCCAATCAGGCATAACATTATGACCACTGACAGGTGAAGTGAATAACATTGATTATCTCTTCATCACGGGTTGGATTTATTAGGCAGCAAGTGAACATTTTGTCCTCAAAGTTGACGTGTTAGAATCAGGAAAAATGGGCAAACGTAAGGATTTGAGCGAGTTTGACAAGGGCCAAATTGTGATGGCTAGACGACTGGGTCAGAGCATCTCCAAAACTGCAGCTCTTGTGGGGTGTTCCTGGTCTGCAGTGGTCAGTATCAAAGGAAGGAACAGTGGTGAACTGGCGAAGGGGTCATGGGCGGCCAAGGCTCATTGATGCACGTGGGGAGCGAAGGCTGGCCCGTGTGGCCCGATCCAACAGATGAGCTACTGTAGCTCAGATTGCTCAAGAAGTTAATGTTGGTTCTGATAGAAAGGTGTCAGAATACACAGTGCATCGCAGTTTGTTGCGTATGGGGCTGCATAGCCGCAGACCAGTCAGGGTGCCCATGCTGACCCCTGTCCACCGCCGAAAGCGCCAACAGTGGGCACGTGAACATCAGAACTGGACCACGGAGCAATGGAAGCAGGTGGCCTGGTCTGATGAATCAAATTTTCTTTTACATCACGTGGATAGCCAGCTGCATGTGTGTTGCTTACCTGGGGAACACATGGCACCAGGATGCACTATGGGAAGAAGGCAAGCCGGCGGAGGCAGTGTGATGCTTTGGGCAATGTTCTGCTGGGAAACCTTGGGTCCTGCCATCCATGTGGATGTTATTTTGACACGTACCACCTACCTAAGCATTGTTGCAGACCATGTACACCCTTTCATGGAAATGGTATTCCTGGCCTCTTTCAGCAGGAAACAAAGCAACAATGGTTCAGGAATGGTTTGAGGAGCACAACAATGAGTTTGAGGTGTTGACTTGGCCTCCAAATTCCCCAGATCTCAATCCAATGGAGCATCTGTGGGATGTGCTGAACAAACAAGTCCGATCCATCATGTTGGTGCCAGATACCACAGCACACCTTCAGGGGTCTAGTGGAGTCCATGCCTCGACGGGTCAGGGTTGTTTTGGCAGCAAAAGCGGGACCAACACAATATTAGGAAGGTGGTCATAATGTTAAGCCTAATCGGTGTAGATAAGTTCTGTCATGAGACTCTAGATGGCGCAGGCTAATAGGTCCTTTAACTCAACCTGCTTGTAATCACATCATTATCTATAGGACACAGCTGATTGGTTCCTGCTGTATCAGTAGCCAATGAGCTTGCGTGCTCCACCTTCAAAATACTTGGGTAGCAGTGCAGCTTAGCTGCACCTTCCCCAGCTCCACCTGTATAGATCTGATCGGGTAATTCATGTACGCTATATTGTACAGCAGCAGCATGTTGTGTATGCTCCTGTACTTGCTCTGCAACATCAATAACCTACAGCAGCAGCAGCAATAAAAGCTGTGACATTTGTGACATAAAATCTAGGCAACTTCTGCACCTTGTCAAAGATTTTCAAAAAATCATGTTGTCTGCAGCCATTTGTGACTCAGTCCTCCCTGTCACTTTCTTTTCTGTTCCACCAGCCCCCTTGGGTGATTAAATAATTTACCTCATTGTGTGGGTACATCCAGGGAAAGAAATGTAATTGCTCCATTACTTCCTTGTATGTTTAATTACCATTCTGGAGGCAAAACTGATCCATCCCCCTGCCTTTTTTCTCTCCATTTGAGTGGAAGGATTTTCTCTATACAATACCTTTCACATTGATCGATCACATTGATTGCTAATTTGCCTGAGTAGTCTGTGCTTCACTTCGCATGTGAAGAACTTTACGATTTACTGTCCATCTTTTGAAGGGCAGTCTGCTATCAACACTTTCCATATGGTAGTGATTAATGAATATTCCTAGGGGCTACATATCTTTTTTTGTAAATTACTTTCATGTGGGTTCCTTTGTGTTTTGACAAACCCCAGGGATTTATCATAGGTGTATAGCACAGAAATCCTTACTTATTTATTGGATCATTCTCATCCTCTCATATGCACTGACTCTGAAAGAATGACATTTGAGGCATCATTTTTGAAGCTTCTGCTGGAATAGTCTGGTGGGCTATCCTTATCTTTTATTAAGGCTCTGGGAGTTAACTCTGACCTTGTGCTATATGTATCTAACAGCGCAGCTTGTTTTTTGTATCACCTCTAGCAGAATGAGATCTAATGAACCACCAAGCTCAACATTTGGCAGAATGTGATAAGCATGTTGCTCTGTCACTGGTGTTTATGCTGTGGAAAAACATCTGAGCCATAACTGTAAAGAAACTCTTATCAGGATTATTTACTGAATTTAGTTTTTTGGTTGTCTAGATGAAAGATGTAGAAAGCACGTATGAACAAACGGTCAATTTAATTTGTACTTCTCGTCATTTATCATGCTTTCTGAGCGAGTGGAGGGAAAAGTGGAGGTATTTCAGCATGAATCACATGATGTCTTTTCCAGAAAACCAGTGATATCTGTCCCAGCACATTTCAGAATTAGATAATGCACAGTATTCATCAAATGATGAATCCATATTCAAATTATAGGAAAGAGAAACATATATTAGCAATGCAAAAAAGGCCCCTTGGCCCAGATCTTTGAAAACACAGTAGTCATGCTGTTTAAAGGGATAGTTCACCCAAAAATGAAAATTCTGTCATCATTTACTCACTCTCAGGTTGTTCCAAACTTGTATACATTTTTTTGTAATGTTGAACACAAAGGAAGATGTTTTAAAGAATGTGGGAAACTGAACAGTTCTGGGGCACCATTGACTTCCATAGTATTTTTTTTTCCTACTATGGAAGTCATTGGTGCCCCAAAGCGGCCTGGTTACAAACTTTCTTCAAAATATCTTCCTTTGTGTTCAACAGAACAAAGAAATTTTTATAGGTTTGGAACAACTTGAGGGTGAGTAAATGATGACATACTTTTCATTTTTGGGTGAATTATACCTTTAATGTCAGCCTTTGACATTTGATTCACAACATCCAAATGAATCTTATAAGGGACGTTGATTATTAGCATTAAAATCATGCTATTTATATTGAAGCCAGCTGGTTGGATTTACTACATTATTTACACACCCTCATGTTTTTCCAAACCTGCATGCTGTTGTTTTGTCAAGTTTTTTATTTGATTTGAAAGCTTTAGCACAGGAATAGACTTAACATTTAGAACATAAGTCATAGGCTCTTTTATGGCGCTTTTATAGTGTGTGTGTGTGTGTGTGTGCGTGTGCGTTTTTGTTGATTTATGAGGACACAAATTTGTATAATGACATGGGTATTACACTGGTATTACGCCGTAAACATGAAATATGAGGACATTTCATGAGTCCTCATATTTAAAATAGCTTTAAAAACATACTAAACAATGTTTTATTAAAAATGTAAAAATGCAGAATGTTTTCAGTGATGGGTAGGTTTAGGGGTAGGGGTAGTGTAGGGGGATAGAATGTACAGTTTGTACAGTATAAAAACCATTACTTATATGGAGAGTCCCCATAAACCACATATACAAGTGTGTGTGTATGTGTGTTTACCCTAGGCTCTTTTACAAGGTATTTTAGATGTTTTGAATTAATATTTTACAACTTTCTACACTAGATTATTAGAGTATGTTTTACAAGAAAATACTATTTCAGTCTTTCTGTTTTAAAATTTCATGTTTAATTTAATGTGTTACTTTCTTTGTAATCATTTGTGAAATGTACAATTTCTGAATGAAAATGGTAAATTCAACACCATTTTTTTCAGTGTTTGAGCAGTTTTTTTTTAAAGTAATTCTTCACTTTAATTTCAGTGTCATGGATTTAAGTACTGTTAGAGCCTAAAGTGTGTCAATTCATGCTGAAATTGTTCATTTAACTGTAAAACATAAGCTACTTCACTGATTAAATGAATGCAGGTTATGGTTAGTGAGAATCTTATGGATAATGAATGTGTATCTCCTCAAAATTTGTTTCATTAGCCTGAACATCTGCTAAGTAACAAAGCCCCAAATCCCCTGCAGTTGCAGTAATGCCACTCAATCCATTTTACCTGTCATGGGGATGAATGATAGACTTTCCTAACATTATGTCTACATTAAAAAAATTAAAACTCTTTGCTTTTAACTTTAGTTCTTTGTATTTAAGGCTGTTTGTGCTGTTTAATAGCAATTGAGGCTTGTCATTTACATCCCGTTTGCTCATTTGCAGAGAGAACATGCATTGCATTTATTACACTCCTCAAATATTCATATGATGACCATAAAATGTGCATCACATTCAACTGCAGTTCCTTTCTAAAGCAGTCTCATTGCCCCAGCCATATTTTACATTTCTCTCAAGGTTACAATATGTGCACATGATACTACATACTGAATTTCATTTAGCTCAGGGTTTAAGAAATAAAACAAATTCATAATATAGATGCTAGGAAGATGGTGACTGACAGTTTAACCAATGAGTTTGTCTAAACTGTCTGGTTTAATATAATATGTACATAATATAATTTTGGTTTTAGTGCTTTCACTGTGAGAAGTATGAAAATTGATTGTCTTTTACCATAGCACCATGAGGGACCAATATGGCAATTGCATGATATGGTTAATAAACATTGTTGCATGTGTCTCATGCAGTTTATCCAGTGGCATAACCTTTGTTTTAAAAAGTGGGTGGGACAGAAGTGTGTGTGTGTTATAGGATTGTACATGGGTCATTGACGAATAAGGTTTTTAAAAGTGTAAAAAAAACATAATGGAGATATAATTAATTTTTGTAGTTTTATTAAGTGTTAACAATGAGATTATGTTTTTTATAATCAATTAACACTGCTTTTGTCATTTTTTTACATGATGGACAAAATTTGTCACCAAAAAAGTCATTCAGTTTAACCAAAATTTCGGTTTTACGGAATGACACTTTTGGTTATACTGAATGACGATATTTTCAAACAATGCTAACAGGCTGATATCTAGCTAGCTAGCAAAAGGACAATCAAACATTTTATATTTAGTACAAGTTTTTAAAATATTACAACATTTTCCATGTTTTATAGTGGTTGTACCGAATGACCTGATGTTTCAGGACATGCGTATGAGCAAGTGAAAACATAAATTTTTCAAATAGTTAAAAGAGAGTTAGTTACTTTGCTTCACGACCATGTGGTCCTTTGCAGGTGTCTGAATGATGTCACATCCTGTCACATGATATTAACCGCATGACTTGATCCAAAATGGTCCTTTTATATTGGTTACTCCGAATGACATCAATGAAATTAATTTTTCCAGACATTCTTTCTCATAACAAAGTAACGACTTCTACACATAATTTTAATACCATTTTGCACTATGTTGATATATCATGTTATAAAGTCATGCCAGAATAAAAAAATATATACATTTATTACATTTTAAGATATTTTAATCACAAATGAAATGGCTGTATTGGCCTTTGGATGGTTAAACCGAATGACCTTTTGACACTTCAAAATCTTTAAAATACCTTTATATGTAGCAAAATATAATTAAAACCTTTTAAATTCAATAAAACAGATCTAGTTGTACTACCTTACTTACTTTGGATGTCATATCTTTGTTTTTTATTATTATTAAGGCCTTTGGACAAAAAAATGACCCGTCACGTCATTGACCCACATATCTAATATACAATGCTATATCAGCTATGTACAATAACAACTGCAGAAAAACCATCCATACTATAATACAATACTATATTGTTAGTCCTGAGATTCTTCACGTCAGTGAATAAATACATAGATCCACAAAAAGAGATCCACAAAAACTGGTGGGGACATGTCACCCTTAAATTACGCCTATGAATTTATCTATAATTTGTTTGAATTGCAGCAAAAAACAAATTTGGTAGAAACCGTCTATATTTTTTGTTGAGGCAACCACGTTTCATTTTTATCATTTTTAAATAATGCTGTAATAATGCACATAAAATAAGGATCATGGCCCATATATGATGGAATATATGTAACAAAATGAATACTATAACAGTGTTTTTTGAGCACAACAGCCTCTGCCTATAGATGCTGGTATTTTTTCTGAACTACTGGGCACTGACCTAGCTGTTTCGTAAATGTATTTTACTTATTGATTCAATTCAGGATTCAGTCCAATTTGTCCTTGTCTGTACTTTAACTCTACACCGTGAATCAATCGATCACGCTCTCTCCCAGTAGCACTAGTTAGTCCACTTGTCACATTGTGCACGGCGCTGCATCAGACTACAGAGTGTGTTGCGCTCGTGGATGCGTTCAACAGGAGTCAAGAGACAATCACGCGCTTTTAAGAACTTAGAAGCGATTTACGTATCGATAGAGAAGACTAGAGAATTTGTCAGTAGGTCCATTTGGCATCGATTCCCACCAAATCGACCATTTATAAGTGACATGTTGCCGTTTTCCGCTTGAGCAAAGGACTCTCTCGCGCGCATTTGGAACAGTGTGCATCGAGCGCGGTCTCCAGTCCACTTCAGATATTTTATATCAGAAGATTTCTGGACATTTTCGCCATGGCACCGCCACAAAACGGATCTAACCTAACGGGGAACTTTACAAACCAGTTCGTGCAGCCACCGTGGCGCGTCGCGCTCTGGTCTGTGGCGTACAGCTCCATCCTAGCGATCGCGGTGTTCGGGAATCTGATCGTCATGTGGATCATTCTGGCTCACAAGCGGATGCGAACCGTCACCAATTACTTTCTGCTCAATCTGGCGTTTTCAGACGCATCGATGGCCGCTTTCAACACTTTGATTAATTTTGTTTATGCCACGCACGGTGATTGGTATTTTGGAGAAGCCTACTGCAAATTTCACAACTTTTTCCCCGTCACCTCCGTGTTTGCGAGCATTTACTCCATGAGCGCAATAGCAGTCGACAGGTAGAGTACATGTGAAGTTGACATTAAATCACTGCGAGAACTCAATAAATGTTGTTTTAATGCATGCTTTCATTCATTTAGTGTTGGAAGTGCAGGATCAGACACACAAAACCCCAGTAATACATTTAAATGCAATATTTCTTAATGTAAGGGTTTCATGTTTAAAAAAATAAATAAAGTAATATTAAAAAATATAAACATTTTATTTAATTTTTACCAATATAATGTATTGCCACATCAAAAAGCTTTCTTGCTCCATTTAACCTTAAACATGCTTTTCATAAAAGTACAAATATATTATTATTATTATTATTATTGTAAATAATCAAATTGAAAGTCCACTCCTTTTTTTTTCTTTTTTGTCACATGACAACATAATGGCTTCCTGCATGTTGATTAAAGTTGGGGTTAAACAGAAGTTGCGATAGACTTTTCTTCCCTATTGTGACGTAAGAGTGAAACGGCTTCTTGACCAAGACAAAATGTAGGGCAGGACTTGGACTTGATTGGATTGTTGGATCGTTGCAGTGGTTGCTGTGATCTCATTTGAGTGACAATTTGTCCCGCCCTCACGCCAGTAAACACATCATCAGATAAGAGATGTCCCTGCAAGATGGAGGGGAAGCTATTTAAAAGCCAAACAATTTTGTTTTTCAAGATTTTTAGCCTTTTAATTATACTTTTTTAGTCTCTGGAAAAGTTATATGCACTTTAAATCTGTCCTTTGATATGGATTCATATAGATTTGACAGATTCAGATTGGTTTAAACAGTTATTTATGTGTATGCTGATATTTGTTTGTATTCCATGTGTGCCTGTCATTTTTCTTGACTGGGAAAAGTGCCTCAGGCAGTCCCATCTTACGCAGAATGGTTGACTTGAAGTGAATGGCTGCACAATGATTGTGGATCGGTGAGCTCTGCTAACTTAACTACAGCACCTTCAGGGGGTGTTTTTGCAGACAGATGCACATTCATTCTTTTCATGGAAATTAAATCACACAGCGCAATTGAAAACACATTCTTAAACAATAATTTATGGCATAATTCTTAGCCTGAATTGAAAAGCTCAAAATTGAATTGATTCAGTTTTGATGATAAATCAGTGGTATTCCTTAAAGGGGTCATGAACTGCATTTTTTTGTATTATTTTAATATTTCCTTAGGTGCACTTATAACGTTAGTATGATTCTTAAATTGTCATAATTTAGAAATAAAAGGCCATGTTCTACCATGATTTTAGCCCTCTGATTGGAACGCTCTGTTGGAAGGGGCGTGTCTGCTGTGAGACTATATTGTAAACACCCACTGCTGTGATTGGCTAACATCTTTGCATATAAAAATAATTGTTGCATGTGGAACTCTCTCAAAATCTTTCACTACTTTTTTACTACTACAGCTGTCGAGATTAACTTATCGTGAAAAGTGTTGAATATAGCTTCATATTTAGATCTATTCCCGTCGAATGAAAGGTTGCAGCGATAAGCATTGTAGCCGATGACAGAGAATGAATGAATGCAGTGATCTCGTCATTGCAACTTGATTTCAGCACTCTCATGAATGCTTTCGTCAGAACTAACAGTGCAAATAAGAGATTCAGTGTGCAGTGTTGACAGCGTCATTGATTATAACGGGAGTTTTGGCAGGAATCCAGAACTCAGTCACTGTTAAACTTGCACTGTGTGATTGATAGCTCCAGCGATTATAGAGGGAGGTTGTGAAATTTACAGGACTTCTTACATGTCAAAAGAAATTTTAATTTCTTAATTCATGACCCCTTTAAAATATTAGTTTGGCAAACAGAATGTCACAATGAAGATGCGCTTAGTAATTTTTCGCTCATTAAAATGGCATTACTTATAAAGAAATGATTATTACTTTTGAAAAAAATCATGTACAGTTGCCTAATAAAACTTTAATTTTACATTAAGTAGGTCGCCTCATTGGCTTTTTTTTACTATGCACCATAAAGTTCATTTGGCCCAAACTTATTAGATAGTGAAATGAATGCGCACCAATTCACTTGTAAATTAATTCTCTCCATGAACAGAATCAACAGAGAGAGACAAATAGTTTGCATTTAGCACTACCAGAGAGCTTGCGCTTCAATGGCTAGCGCTCATTGATCTTGATCCGTCCTTGCCTCTAATCAGATGCAGTTATTTGAAATCGAGATTTTAAAAGAACAGTCCAAACTAATGTGAATGAGTGTAACTGAAAGGAGAACTGAAATAGAAGCCACAAGGTACTGAATACTAAATATTTCAAAGAGTCACAGTGCTGTTTGAGTCGAGTCATTTTGCCACAAGCAATGTTTTGGAACATTTAAGAAATTGAAAGTCTTTGTTCCCTTCCGCCCAGATCTTTAGAATTCATAATCTGCGTAGGTAAATGTGAAAATGTTTATTTATTTATTTTTTGAGAAGATTGCTGCCTTCTCACCCTTTGAAGATGTCACGCTGTGCCATCTAATCATTCTTTTCCTCTCAGCACCCTGCTGATATTTCCTTATTTTTCCTTTGATTAGACATCTCAGACTATAATCTCAATAACTAAATAATGTGAAAATAATGCATATTAAATGGGACTTTTGAACTTCATCAGTAACCTTCCAGATATGGACGATTAGTTCAGCACAATGTGCAAATATCAGTGTATTTGAATACTTACTTAGGTAAATTATTTTTGATGCCATCATGAGCTGTATGAATTCTGGAGTAAGTGAAAGACAAATGGCAGAGTTCTGCAATGCTGTACAATGAGTGCAAGAGTTGTATATTCGACAGACATCACTCTTTTTCTGTGTCCTTTCAGTGGAACTCATGTCAGAAAGTGAGTTGTCACATTTCACTAGTGAAAATAATGGAAGCAGCATAACTTTTGATTATGTTTAAGACTGATACCTGAAGCTCATGGCCTGAAGCTTGTGTTTCTCTCTCAGGTTGACCCCTATGACTTCTAGTTAAATGTCAGGTTCATCAGATATAATGCTCATTAATATGAATGGAGATCACTCTAAAATCAACATAAGCTATTATTCAGTCAACTGTTTCTCGCTTGTTTTCCATATGTATAAGTTCAAATATACTTAAAAGATGAGTTGACAATTGATGAGCTGAATCACTTTGCATTACAATTCTGAAAAGCGGACTTGTTTTGAGGATGTAACTGTAGCAAAAAATTTCATAAACAATACTGTGAAAGCAGAGGTACAGTAAATTCAATTAAAATGTCCTATTATCGTCAAATCAATCTTTCATTTGATATTTTGAGATTAAAAATCTAAAAATTACTAATTCAAATCCAAATCTAAAATTCTATGAAAACATTAGACCATTTATTGAAACTAAAAGTGACTTGATTCATACTTTTTTCTTTTTCAAGGTCCCTAATCAAGTCGGTCTGATATGAACAGTCTGTGCTGCACATTTTTTTCTGGATCCTGTCAATCTAATGCAGCCTTATCAAAGGCATTTGATACTGCAGGATGAAACATATGGTCATATAAAGCTATATCATGACCGATTTTGGCCCACAAAACCTTTTACTAATATTATTAACTGAACCTCAGGGAATAAGAACAACAACAAAATGTGTGAAATAACCCCTTTATTATATGGAATGGAAAATGGTGTTGTTGTTTTTTGCTACCAGTACGCATTAGCAACCAAAACATAGTTACTGCAAGAGGGGAATTATATCAGACAATGGAAAACCAAATTCAGTTCGAGTGTTCTTCACAGCTATTTCCTGTGCTCAAAATGTCAAATAGTGCTCATGGCTCCAGGCTACGTATTTCACAACCCACATTTGCTGTTACTGTTGTTTTGCTGGTAGGCAGTCACTACTCTTATGTACAGAGCAATTGTGACGTCTGCAGGAATTTGCAGTGGGTCAGTGTGCTTGCAGTTGCTTTTGGAGGAAAGTGTGAGATTTGTGCTGACACCACTTGCCCAGACAGTATTTTCAGTATAATAAATGTTTAATTTTCCTGTCAGAGAGATGACATTGCTGACAAAAACCTCATTTTGGTCCATTTGTTGGTTTATGAAACTTTAATGTAACTATTATGTGCAACATTTTTGACGAATAGTGGAGGCCATTAGGTTCAATCTCAGTTCAAACATTTTGTCATCAGTGGCATTACACTTGAATGTGATGTTATTTAGCTGACTTATTTTACATTTAGCTGATGTTTTCCATGAATAGAGTACACAGTAGGGCTTGAAACTCTAAAATAGCTAAACTTGTGAACATCAAATGCTCTGGTGTGTATGTAATATGTATTGGTGTGTATGTATATAATATGTGTGTGTATGTATGTATATATGTACAGTCAAACCAAAATTTATTCAGACACCTTGAACATTTCATTCATTATTACAGTTTATTCACTATAGTTTAAAAAAATGGTAATAAAATATGACAAGATCTCAGAGTTAAACTGTGTCAGAAAAAAATAATCTTAATTATGTCAGATAACACTTAAGCAAAACATGGTCAGGTCAAAGTGTCTGAATATTTTTTGGTCCCAAATTTTTTTATCAGTTTTACTGGTAGTCCACTGTATGAAGAATTTTTGGGTATAATATGTCACAGTTTATTTTATTTTGCTATCCTCACTTACATGAATGAATTATAGTGTCCTGCACCCACTAGTAAAAAAATATAAAAAAATATATCTAGTGTTTGAATAATTTTTGGTTTGACTGTATGTATGTATGCATGTACTATATGTGTATACAGTATTGGGTAGCAGCTGATTACATGTAATCTGGGTTATTTAATCAGATTCCAAAAATGTACTTGTAATTAGATTATGACATTTTAAAATACTTGTAATCAGACTACTTTTTTTATTAATTATATGATTACATATTATTCACAAAATGGTGGTAAATCCTTCATAATTTATTGATTCTCCCCAATTCTAAAAAAAAAATCATATCGCTTATATACATTCAGAAAGTCTTCTAGTTTTGTGAAATTCAGGTGTCTATAATTCAGGTGTCACAAGTCAGGTGGCTATTATTACATGGAAAATTGAGAGGCCACAGAGCATTTGACCACTGGATTTACAGAGATCATTTCACTTTTAAGAAGGGTTTTCTCAACATTCCTCAACATTACAACAATGTGATAAACGAGTTAGGTCAAAAGTAATCAAAAAGTAGTCTGATTATATTACCTAAAATGTGTAATGTGGATGACAAGTACAGTGGGGATCGAAAGTTTGGGAACCCCTTTCAGAATCTGTGAAAATGTGAAAATTTTTAACAAAACAAGACAGATCATACAACATGCTTGTTATTTTTTGTTTAGTACTGTCCTGAGTAAGATATTTTACATAAAAGATGTTTACATATAGTCCACAAGACAAAAAAAATAGCTGAATTTATTAAAATAACCCCGTTCAAAAGTTTGGGAACCCTTGGATCTTAATACTGTGTGTGGTTACCTGGATGATCCATGACTGTTTTTTTGTTTTGTGATGGTTGTTCATGAGTCTCTCATTTGTTCTGAGCAGTTAAACTGAGCTCTGTTCTTCAGAAAAATCCTCCAGGTCCTGCAGATTCTTCAGTTTTCCAGCATCTTTTGCATATTTGAACCCTTTCCAGCAGTGACTGAATGATTTTGAGATCCATCTTTTCACACTGAGGACAACTGAGGGACTCAAACACAACTGTTAAAAAAGCTGCAAACATTCACTGATGCTCCAGAAGGAAACATGATGCATTAAGAGCCGGGGGGTGAAAACTTTTTGAATTTGAAGATCAAGGTAAATTGTACTTAATTTTTCTTCTGGGAAACATGCAAGTATCTTCTGTTGCTTCCGGTGGCCAGTACTAAATGAAAAAAAATTATATTTCAACAAAATAAGAAAAATGTGGACATCTTCATCCTGTTCAAAAGTTTTCACCCCCCAGATCTTATTGCATCGTGTTTCCTTCTGGAGCATCAGTGAACGTTTAAACCTTTTTTAACAGTTGTGTTTGAGTCCCTCAGTTGTCCTCAGTGTGAAAAGATGGATCTCAAAATCATACATTCACTGCTGGAGAGGGTTCAAATATGCAAAAGATGCTGGAAAACTGAAGAATTTGCAGGATCTGGAGGATTTTTCTGAAGAACAGAGCTCAGTTTAACTGCTCAGAACAAATGAGAGACTCATGAACAACCATCACAAAACAAAAAAACAGTCATGGATCATCCAGGTAACCACACACAGTATTAAGATCCAAGGGTTCCCAAACTTTTGAACTGGGTTATTTTAATAAATTCAGCTATTTTTTTGTCTTGTGGACTATATGTAAACATCTTTTATGTATAATATCTTACTCAGGACAGTACTAAACAAAAAATAACATGCATTTTGTATGATCTCTCTTGTTTTGTTAAAAATTTTCACATTTTCACAGATTCTGAAAGGGGTTCCCAAACTTTCGATCCCCACTGTACTATTTTTGTCATGTAATTTGGAATCATATATATATATATTAAATGTATATGTGTGTGTGTGTGTGTGTGTAAATATATATATATATACACACCTCTTATTCAACCAATGGTTCTGTGTATCACTACACAACACCCTTAGCAACGTAAACTGTTTGTTCTCAATTTGTATTGTTCATTGAAGCTTACTGTATTATGTAAAAGAGTATTGTGAGAAAGAGATCGAGTGAGCGAATTTATTACCTGCATTCAGATTTAGCATTTTCCTTCAGGTCAGTCCTGTGTTCATAATAAAAAATCTGTTTACATGTCCGATGTATTATCTTGTCCTTTTAACAGTTAAGGGGTTTTCCCGTGACTGACAGTGCTAGTCAAAGTATTTGTCAGTTGCGTCTTGTTCCGTGTTCACAACAATTCAGTCTTTTCAGTGTAAAAGTCTTCACTACTGAATGACACACTCATAAAGACAGTCTTTGCCACCATCTAATGGCGTAATAATGTAACTTCTGTTGCTGTTCACGATCAGGGACTATTTTTTTCCAGCGGAAGGAAGGCTTTTAGTGATTTTACTTAATGAAAGTTGCCTTGATACTTATTTTTTGACTTTAATATTTGTATTGTGTGGAAACCGTTTTATAAAAGCAATAAGGTATGAGAGGCTGTGCTGTATCGTGAATAAGTCACGGCTGAAGGGCATTGTTAGGCACGACGCGAAGCACGATGTGTTAAAAGTAACACGTTCGCAAAATGAGCATAAATTAAGAGGTTAAGAGGTTACTCAGCCGTGGCTTGTTAGTTTAAGACCAATTTTTATTTTATTTTTTTTATAAATCAAAGAAAAACAATAGGATTTATGCCTTTAATGTTTTAAAAAAGTAATGGGTTGCCAAATTACACTGTTTTCATAAAATGTGCCAGCTTGTATGATTGTGGAAACTTAACACATCACAGCATGACATAATTAGCTGTATTTAACAGCAGTATATTAATTAATCTACATTTGTGAATGTTTACTAGACACATGCTGGTACAGTATTTATATTCATGACTTTTATAATTAATACACAGTGTACCATTCCGTAGTCTTTACTGTTGTTTATCCAAGATGCTCACACAGTACGTGCTTTGACATCCATGCTGTCCATATCCCGTAAATAACCTTCTCTGCCCAAGAGTAACTGACTGTCTAACAAGCCATTCACTGCTTACAATGAGGGAATCATTAAAGCAAATGGCCTATTATCACTCTTGAATGACTGTGAATATGGTAAGCACAGAGGCTAGACCCACATTATGGAGTTCAGAAGTAATCAATGGCGTATGATTAATCAGTGTTTCCAAATGATTAAAAGAAGGCTTGGAGTGAGAATTAAATTCTTCTTGTTACCCTTCTGTTATGAAATGTTATATTTACAGTAGGCAGGTTGAATTCTTGTGTAGCATCCGAGAGAAAGATTTAGCTCACACCTTCAGCAGAACAGAAATGAATGCCCTCTTTGATGTGACCCATTATTAATCAGCTATTAGATCATTATACAACCTATAAATTGAAAACTGCCCAACTGTAATCTGTCTTTGATGTTTTATCATACTGATGTTATTTGAAGCTGTTTCAGACTATATGTGTGGCATGAGACTGAACAGTCATCTGTATGTGTTGTACAGGTACATGGCCATCATCCATCCCCTGAAACCACGACTCTCAGCCACAGCCACTAAGGTGATCATTGTGTGTATTTGGGTGCTGGCTGTGGTTTTGGCCTTTCCACTGTGTTTCTTTTCAACCATCAAAAAATTACCCAAGCGTACCCTCTGCTACGTTGCCTGGCCGAGACCTTCAGAGGACCCTTTCATGTGAGAGCTATTTAAATATGCATGCACAATTTTTTATATTTATAATAGTGGTAGTAGTAGTAGTTGTCAATAATAATAAAAAAATGATTAGTATAGTGTTATTATTAACAAAAATAACAATATAAAATCTATTTATTATAAAATCATGTTTTCTATTAAGTTTGCACATTGCTGGTGTATGAAAATATTGTCAGTGTCAACAGAAGTTAAACATTCACAAGTTTTTTGACTGCAGTCCAGAATCTGTACGAGTAATCTGTCAAGTTTGAGATTGCATTATTTCTTCAAGTTATTGCAGAACTGTAAGGTTGGATTCAAGACTGAAATTGTGAATAAATTCGAAACCACACTGTTGGATTCGTGCCACAATTTTGACTTGGATTTAGCCTCTGACAGAGTCAGAGTTCTGGCTGTGTCAGATATTTTTGGCCTCATTGGACTTTTCCCAAATTCTCTTGGAGTTAAATACAGTCAGACAAACAACATTCATAAAACAAAAAGTAAGTATGACACAGTGTGCAAGTGATGCTTGCTTAGTAGGGCTGGGTATTGACACAATTTTCACGATTCGATTCGATATTTGCATGCTTGCGATTCGATTCGATTACGATTTCGATTTGATTCGATATCGATTATTTTGGATGTAGTATATCAGTATATCTCTCAACTAATGCTGTAAACTACACATGGGACTCAGTTGGTACTACTTTACTATAATATTGAAGGTTAAAATTAAGTTACTAGGTACAAATATGCCTAAAGATAGGCTGTATATACGGCATCTAAACAGAAACACTTTGGGTTCCAGAACAAGGGAGCCAAACCATTGAGTTAATCTATCCTGGTGTCTGTGAGCTCCACTCAGATAAATATGCAAACACTTAAATTACACTCAATTATGTTTTTTTTTATAATTAATAAAGTTTAGTGGACGAGAGGAAGGTCACTGCTGTCAAAGACTGGCCCACTCCCACCTCCGTGAAAGAACTCCAACGTTTCCTAGGATATATAAACATTATGAAATATAAACATTTAATCCGTGGCTGTCATAACTGATTTATTCAAACATGCATTAAATATTGAATGATAATGAATATGTAACGGTGCATAGCTATATCAGAATGCTGCTTTCTAGAGTTCACTTTTCTAGCTGAATAATGAGTTTATGGTCACTGAATATGTTTTTCTGAGGTAAATGTGACGTTACGTGACATTGTTTACAAGCTGTTTTATTGACGTCTTTCCGAGGTTGAAACACTGATTGAGCTATTACACGAGACATGATATGGATTTCGGTAAGTTGTACTGTATATTTTAACGTACTTTCAGATGTTTAGTCATGTTTATTTCGCGCTGTAACTGGTATTAAAGCGGAGGAGAGGATGTTCACATGTGCTCCGTGCTGCCGCTTCTCTTTAACTGAGGCGCTAAAGCGATCTGTCACGTCACATTAAACAGCGCCAAAACGGTATTTATTTTTTGAATCTCATAATAAGATGGACGTCATTTGAAATCTGAGACTTTGCTTCATATCAAAAGTAACAAAGCACAAAGATTATTGCGATTTATTGGATGGGAGGCGCACTACATGTTCTGTTCATTCATCAACTGAAAACAGACTAGACTAATCGATTTTTGGGATTTAAGAATCGATATCGGTTCGTAAAAATGTGAAATCGATATTTTTTACCCAGCCCTATTGCTTAGTGAGTCCCTTGTTTGTCACAGCAAAGGCACTGAGCTCTCTCTCTCTCTCTCTCTCTCTCTGTTTACAGGTATCATATCATCGTGGCAATGCTGGTTTATGTTCTGCCTCTGGTGGTCATGGGCATTAACTACACTATTGTGGGGTTGACACTTTGGGGAGGAGAGATTCCTGGTGACTCATCAGACAACTATCAGGGCCAACTGCGAGCCAAAAGAAAGGTAAGCAGTTCATGTTTTTAGGGGGTCACTCAGTTTGATTCTAGAGCAGAAGTACAAATGCAGAGAAGTAAAAGAGAATGGAGAGATGTAATAAAGAGCGATCCTCCAAGATCTGGTGGTCGCCAAGGTTTGGGTAGTGAAATTCAAATACTAAATTCAGGTTCTTAGATGTAGATTGATGGAGTGGCTGGAACACACACAAACATCAGAGTAAACACACCACACACTCACATTTAATGGGTCATTAAATGTGGGATCAATAAGATATTAGAGAATGAAGTTCTCTAAAGAAAATGGAAAGGGTTGGATAGTTCAGCAGGTCATTTAGATCACATGTAGGAGGAAGTCGATGAAAGAGTGGGATTAAAAAAGGATTCTGACAGTGATCAACCCAGACAGAGCTGTATTTTACTTAGGGTTTTTACACACAAATACTGCTGGCCATGGTAAAAGAGAAATGGGCTACATGTCTGTCAAACTAATTAAATGTCAACATTTGTTTCTGCTGTGGACATTATAGCAGCATTTGGCAGCACACAAATCTGGCATGTCAATCTGGCCTGTACTGTATTTATTTATTTATTCTGTGGAACGCAAAAAAAAGGAAGATATTTTGAAGAATGTAGATAACCCATTGAGTTAAAATGCATGGAGAAAAAAACATTTCTCAGAAATACCTTTTATGTTCCTCAGAAGAAAAAGTCATACAGGTAGAAAATTATAATGTGTTCTTAGAAGTGACATTAAAAAAAAGAAGAAAACTGAACCCTCAAAGAAGAATCAATGGACAGATATGCATGCTTTTATACTCTGTATTTAAAGCATTAAACCGGTGCGTCTCATTTGTCTGTAGTGCTCATTAATCAAAGTGATAACGTAACCAACACATTCTGCATTTGTTCGTACAGCCCAAGTTCAGATACTTTCAGGACGAGGAAAGGCAGATTTTTCTGACTGAAGAATACTTTTCAAGGAAGAATATTTGTCTTTTGCCTTTGTCTATTTATGCAAAATTAGTTGTTTTTCATGTTAACATTTCAAATGAAAGGTTCAGCTTGAGGCATTTGCACAGAAAAGCACTTAACAAATTACCATGGTTGATCTATAGCACTCTTTGACGTAGATAATGTTAAACTGATCACGAAAAAGTAATCAAAAGCTTCTCATTAGGAAAAAAAGAATGATTTTAGACTAGAAAAAGTATTGGGGGCTTTAAACTCAAAAGCCTAGCTCTGCATCCAATTTCCTACTCTTTCACAGTGTGTACTGAAATCAGTGAAAAACAAATTGTTTCTGTACTTTTACTAGCAGGCTGCCCGTTGACTGATGTGGGAAGCAGCTCTGATCGGCTTTGGTTGGTAACTTAGCTGTCGTCATGACAATCAGAGCTCTATTTTTGTTTTCTGTTGAATTTGCATGAGAATCAACAATCAACTTTAGAGTGTGTGATACATTGTGTCTCTGGGTTGTGATTCTTATGTTAAAACATTAGTGCCACCTCGATGTGCTCTTCTGTGTACCATGAACGAGAATCCTAGTAAAAAAACTTAGTTAATTAAAGCCAGATGGACCATTAAGTGAGAATGATGTGACTTACCCAGTTGTTAAGCTATTTAAGATGTATTAAAATGAAGTGAAAGTGTGAAAAATATTGCAGCTCAACAGAGAACATGCATTTGGGCAGAATCTGGTCTTGCAACCCATTGTAAGGACTTTGACGATGCTCACTCAGTCTTTGGAATACAGTCGTTCACTGGTTCAATAGGCATTTTATATATTCTACATTCCAATCAATAGCATTCAGAGCTCAGTCTTCTGGTTATATGTTTCATTAACGGCTGCTGCGACTGTGCTGGCTTTCCATTTCGATCAACACTGCATCTTGCTCGCTCCTTACGGCTGCCCCCTCATCATGTTCCTTCTCTCCATTAGTGGCTGGCATGCTGAATATGTGTATTTGGAGCCGGTTAGATCTTGCGGGTTCCATATGCCCCCAATTTATATGATGTTTAAAGGTGATTATGGGAAGCCAGAAGCATGAACATCTTTTTCAGCCTTTAGAAGACCCTCAATTAAGCCTGGGGACATTTTTATTTTTATTGTCAGTTCAGATGAAACTCTTTGAGAAGCTGGTGGGTGACAAACACTTATCTGTTTGAGGGCTTTGTGTACCATTGACAAACCAGAAAAAGCAATCCAATAGAGACTTTTTTTTTAAACATGTATGAATGATGCACATAATGGACAGCCTTGGACTGGAGATGTTAAAAGAACATCTGTTTTATGTAGTATACATTTAGTTTGAAGTAGTGTGAGTGTTCTTTGAAATCTAATTGTAGCAAGCCTTCCCGGTAATGTTTCTAATCATGCACGTAAAATAATCTTACCAACGCTGTATGCTGTTTTTTGCCTGTTTCCCAAACCAGCTCAATTGCTCACTCTTAAGTAGAACTGATGTGGGTAGCACACGTACGTTTCAAAGATGTCAAGGTGAAAAACATCTGTTGTGTACAAACATCTGATAAACATTTTTTAAAAAGCAGTTTTACGTACATTCTAAATCATAAACATCTTTAAGACATTTTCTAAATGTCTATATAACATCTGACAGGAAATGTCTTAGAGATATAATGTAGATGAGCAAACACTCTAAAAAATACATATTCCAGATGAAAAATCAAATACACGTGTCCGCAATGTTTGTGTGCTATATATGTGCAGGGATTGTTATGGGAGCTGTCAGGTCCAAAGGTTCTGCACTCTTGCCCCACTATGAAATGTGTGCTGAAATACTGTCAAACATGTAAATTGCATGTTAAGTAACAGTTAAGTAAGTTAAACAACATTATCGAATATTGTAAAGAAGTTATTTCAATTAATTCCAATATTCCTAACCCTACATCACCTTTCTTAATCCAGAGCAGGACTCATTGTTACTAAATGATGTTTTAAGTTCAGTACAAGAGGAGGCCTATATATATATATATATATATATATATACAAGGCTTGCAAAATTTCAAAATCCCTGGTAGACCTTCGGGCGGGCACTTTTGAGATTTTGGTAGCCCGAAAAGAATTTAACTAGCCAGAATAAAAAAAGACTTTTTTATGTAAAAATTTGGACTGGAGTCGAAATATTAATCAAAAACACAAACAAAAACACATATGTATTTGGCTCTAACTGAACTGAAATTATGAATTTGAATTTTTTAAAAATATGAATGTCTTTTTTTTTTTTGGATAAGCGGAACTGAAATACCGTAAATACCATAAATCCATGTGCCTCTTAACATTTTCACACACACACACACACACACACATCATCGATTTTCACAATTTTCTCCACTGCGCATGCAATCTCTTTCATTTAGCAACAAAAGGTTAAACATAAGGTAAAAGTTCTTTGGCAAAATTACATTTCCGTTATATTCTAAACAATCTTAAATTGTCACTGTTTCGATTATTGCAGCTTACAACACAAACACACGACAATATGTTCAACCCAAGCTACGAATGGATCTAGGCTTTATTAGTTTACTGTCATATACACAACGTGTTTCACAGAGTTGCATAAGTTATTTAAAGTACACATGAAATCAAAATTGACCTTATTTATTTTGTTAGCTCAAATTGCTAGTTTTGTGGTGAACAATTCATCCGTGCAAGTCAATCCACACAAAAAAAATTGTTTGGCTTCGTAATATTTAATCAAAATCTGAAAATGCTCCTCCCCTCTGCAACGGTGCCCCTTCTCTAATGACATCAGTTTGACGGCTTGGGTTGAAAACGCTTAAACCACTCCCCACCAACGGTTAGTCTGCTATGAGCCAGAGATGGAGAGGAGGAGTGCTGAAGTAAAACTCTGCCCTCTATTCAATATTCCGTTTCACTTGGAAATACGTCACAACACTGGAGAAAAGTCGTTTGCAACTTCCGGTTCACGCGGACTTTAACAATATTTCATTTGAGTTCCTTTGTGTTTTATTTAATGACCACTAGGAGGTGTTCTAAGCGTATGTTTTCCTTGATTGATTTTCTCTGAAGAATTGCAAATGAAAGTAAAAAAGTAATGCATGTTCGTTGCATTTTATCATGAAATGAGAGTTGTGTCTTTATCAAACAAACACAATAATGATATATCTCTGATCCACCCGCAATTGATTTGAATGTTATTTATTTTTTAGTACACACACACACGGCCAAATCAGCATGATCAAAACTTCCGCGATCGTATTTTTCCTTCAAATAGCAAGTGAAGAGAGTGAACAACGCACATCAAGAAAGGAATTTTATTTTACTATTTAAGCTGCTGTCCGTCCTTTTTGGCGCTCTAGCGGTTAATAAACAGAACTGCATGCGTCTTGCGGAAGAACATTGTAGCCGGAGCTACTTCTCTCCGTTTGTGTGTGTGTGTGTGTGTGTGTGTGTGTGATGCGATCTGGGAAAACCCATCGGATGTCGCGATGGAACGTTTTCAGTAAAGTCAAAAAATAGGTCGAATGTCATTTTTTTGTCAAAATTGGGTTTTCATTAAATTATCATTCTATAACATCTTGTCTATCATCTCTGAAAATATCTTGGCAAAATTCGCCTGTTAAGTACAGAAAAATAACGATTTATAGTGGCAAGGCTGTCTTTCTCTAACGTTACTGTTTAAGAACACACCCAGGTAAAAAAAAAAAAAAAAAAAACGGCCATCGGTCTTTGTCAGACACGTGATTTTGTTGTGTGTGACGTCACCGCGGCGCCATATTGGTAGTGTCCCTGCTGACTGTAAGAATGAAAGAGATTACAAGAGTAGAGATAACAAGTAAATAACTCGCAAAAATGGAGAAGCACAAGAAAACTGTGAAAAAGTCATATCGCGATAAACTCACCAAAGATGCCAGGGACCGTTATTTGTTGAAATTGTCATTCATTCATAACATAGATCTGTACGAGCTGCAGTAAGTTGGAGTGCTGACCCCGCATTGCTACCTAAATCATCATACTTAAATATTGTAAACTATCTTGTTTATGGTATAAGCGCATATACTAGTGAACAATTTAAAACTATAAATTCCTCGAAGCCCACAGACATTTCACTAATGGCTGGGTGCAGGATTTATTCACATTCCGAACGAAGGACTGTCACAACACAGTAACAGCAGAGGTAAGGTCTGCTGTAATGATGATGATGATGATGATGTCATGTTAACCGTATATCATAAGTGCCTGATTAAGGATGGTTTAGTGTTGTGATCAGGAAGAATTTTGAATTATGTAATACTACCCCTTTTTCATCCATTTTCAAGCCAATGTATAACACAATAAACATTGTTCCAATAAAACAAGTCATCATCATAAATGTATGTAGAATTTAATAATGTATTTTATTATAGTACATTCTGGTATATTATACCTTTAGAGCCAAAATAATTTGTAAATTATTGTCCTCCATCTACCTCTGTGTTGTCTGGTTCAATGAGTGACTGGTAATTGTTTTGTCCAAAGGCCTTAATAATAATAAAAACAAAGGTATGACATCCAAAGTATGTAAGTAACTAGATCTCTTTTATTGAATCCAAAAGGTTTTAATTATATTTTGCTACAAATAAAGGTATTTTAAAGATTTTGAAGTGTCAAAAGTTCATTCGGTTTAACCGTCCAAAAGCCAATACAGCCATTTCATTTGTGATTAAAATATCTTAAAATGTAATAAATGTATATATTTTTTATTCTGCCATGATTTTATAACATCACTGCATCCATGGATGTTAAATATCTGGTTTACGGATCGTGGATATTATTATCTTGTTAACACTTTAAGTGCATATACCTGTGAATTCATAAAATAAAATAAATCTACAGATCACCCTGTGTGTACAACATTTGGTTTGCATACTTAATTTGGCTGTTGAAATGTTGATTACAAGAAGACAATAAACAACATTTTGAAAAATGTAATTATACATGCTTTATTGTTCATGCAAGACTGGATAAAGCATCAGCACAAAATTATATTATAAAATTATATATAGTATTCTAGGTGCAATACATCAGCACATTTCTACACTACAATTCTACAAAAGATTCAAGCTTGCGCTGTCAGATTGGATGGTTTCTCTGTGAAAATCTCAAAACACTCAATAATCTCTGCTACTCTGTATTCAAACAAAGGAGACTTATATTTCTGATAAAGAATACCATATTTCTGTGCAAATCATCTCTGTCTGCCCATACAGCTGAAAGCTTCAGGTTTGCATATAGATATGACACCGTTTCACTGAATGTTCTGTATACTGTCTTTGGGGAAACATGAGAGATAAGTGTTGTGCAGGCAGATCAAATCTGAGGTTCTCAGAAGCATTTGAAATTTGTATTTGTATTGTGAATGTTCGTTGCGTCTGGAATCAGAGGCACCAAAAAAAAAAAAATGTAATAACGCCATAAAGGTTCCCAGGTTTGGCAGACCCGTATAGTACATTAACATCATCATCATCATCATCTCCAAAACAAACATCAGACATCCTGCACTGATCAAGTCCATGCTACAGCTGTCAGTGTACTTCTACACGTGCAGATCATCATCTCCTCCAGCCTCCTGCTTCTTCTCAGTGTGAAGCCGATCACGTTCTCCAGCCTGATGGACCATAGTGTCAGCTGACTGCATTGTTTTTCCTTACTTAGTGTCTGTGTGTGCATCTCAATCAGCTCTGAGCTCTTGAATCAGTATATTGTGTACACAAATTTTGCGACTGAGACAGTCCTGATCAGTGCCCTAACTACTGAACTAGGGAGCTGATTGAGACACACCCTGTGTGTTTAATGCTGGTGTGGCCCTAATGTAGGGAGGGATGGTGTCCAGTTGGGGTCAGTCTCCATAATCTTTAAGCAGGTTGACCTGCAATGAAATGAAAAGGTTTTTAGCTACATAACATAACATAGGACCACAGCTGTAAAAAGTAGTCAGAAAATTATAATCAGTATATGGATACTGAGCAAAAATATGTCGTACCTAAGTATATAAAATAAAAATGTAAAAAGCAAATGTAATTTAAGAATTTAAAAAAAATAGACATATTTAAGTAAAGGAATTCAGTTTAAATTGATTGTTGTTTCATAGCACATACAATCCAAAACAATGCGTTGATATAACGTTTGCTACTTCAGAAAACAGAAATCTCTAACTTACCTTTGTGAAATGTAGAGAGCAAGCATACATGAATGGAGATATCTTGACGAAAGTGATGTTTTGCGTCTCACCGGTGCAACCCATGCGATCCGGCGCCTCTGTTATTGCCTCTACATACTCTCCGTACAGCCTTTTTTTCAAGTAGGAAATCGACTAAATCTTGTCTCGTAGTAAAGTTTACACTTCGGTTTTCACGAGTGTGATGTCACCTGACAAAGACCGATAGCTTTCCCTCTCTTAACACTACAAAGACAGTTCACCTATCAAAATAAACCACATAACATGTAGAATGAAGGTGTATTAATGCAAATTTCCCGCCAGTCCTGTATAAACTACAGCACGCAAAGATTTTTTTTCTAATACAACGTTATCGTGAGAAGGCGGAGCACAAGAGAACAACGGAGCTATAATGAACACATATGTTCTAATTATGTGTTTATTAGAGGTTGAATTCAAATCAAATACTGCCAAACTGCCCATACTACTTCTGAATAGGATGTCTACTTCATAAAATGTATGAAAATATAGAAATGTATGGTTCAGATCCTTCAAATAAATGGAGGCGCCCTTAAATGGTCAGTAATGGAGCTTGGGTGTCCTCTAGTGAAAAAGTTTGGTACTGCGCCCAAACAAAATCTTACTGAAAGCTCATTTTTGAAATATTTCAACCTAAAATTTGGAATGTTGACATTTTTGGCTTTTAATGTTGACATTTTCTTGCAGTTCAAGAGTAAAACATATTGTAATATATTACTATAAAATATAGACAATTATATTTGTACATTTTCATAAACTTAAACTTCTATAACTTTTTTTTTATTTCACTTTCCTAATTTATTTAACTTCTACAATAATCTGACAAGCGTCTTCTTTAAAACAAGACCAACCTTAGGTCTATATTCCAAAGCGTTCTTGAATTACAACCATTTAAGTTTAGATTTGCATTTTCATGTCTATGTGAAAAAAGGGGGTGACAGTTATTTAAAGCTGTTTTTCTCAAAATTCCGTTCTTGAAAATCAGAGCGATCAGCCGACTTCAGATAACCATAACTTTTGTAAAAAAAGATTTGGAAAGGGCTCGAATCCAGCTTTCATATGGTATTGAAACCTGTGATGGGTTTTCACAGATCACATCACATATATGTATATACATTGCCTCACCTACATTCCTTGACAGTTTTCTGCATCCCTCCACCACACCATCTCCTCACACTCACCTGGTTACTATCCTAACCAGAGATATGGGGGGAGTACTCTCGGTTCGGGCCAAAATTCAGAGCTCGAAGCCCTCCCACGGCAAATATGCATACTTTTTATTCTATCTGATTATTAGGGTGACCATGTCTGTATTATTTTTTTCTTCCCTGAAATTACAATACCACAATAAGAAATAAGATATTAAAAATGCGACTGGCATTTACAAATCCATTCCCGCAGCCGGAAAGAGCTAGAGCGGGGAAAACAGTGCAGTGGTACTATAGAGTAAGTTTTTTGCTGATGACTGGACGGAGAAAAGGAATCAGTGTGAACTTCATCAAAAGTCATTGAGCTACACCAGCCAGAACTTCATCTAGACGCATACTGGATAAGAACATCCTGATCTATCAGATCCAACAAAAAAAACAAGTTCAAGATGCACTGAATCCGGTAAAATGCATTTAAAGGATTAGTTCACTTTAAAATGAAAATTACCCCATGATTTACTAACCCACAAGCCATCCTAGGTGAATATGACTTCTTTCAGATGAATACAATCAGAGTTATATTAATAATCACGCTGATGCTCCTAAGCTTTATAATGGCAGTGCATGGAAACCACCTGTTTGAAACTCAAAAAAGTGCATCCATCCATCATAAATGTACTCCACACGGCTCTGGGGGATTAATAAAGGTCTTCTGAAGTGAAGCGATGCGTTTGTGTTAGAAAAATATCCATATTTAACACGTTATAAAGTAAAATAAGCTTCCGCCAGACCGCCTTCTGTATTCAACTTACAAAGGAAGTGTAACGCCTCTCGCAGTTGAAAACGGTTATGCTACGTCCTACGCCTTCCGTATTCAACTTACGAAACAAGCGTAACTGACGCAACTTTTTGAGTTTTAAACAGGTGGTTTCCGTGCACTGCCATTATAAAGCTTAGGAGCTTAGTGATTATTTATATAACTCTGATTGTATTCGTCTGAAAGAATAAAGTCATATAGGATGGCTTGAGGGTGAGTAAATCATGGGGTAATTTTCATTTTAAAGTGAACTAATCCTTTAATGTTTGCATATAGTCTAATAAAGAAAATAAAGTAGTTGCTATACTCAAGGAAATTTATTTTAGTATAAAATGTGATTTTTACATATGAGCCTGTTACTCATATGTAAAAATCATATTTAGCAGACTGAATAGGTCCTGTAAATGACATTGTGTCACTCGAACCTGGGCAAGTGGAGTGCAGGCCGGTTAAAATTAACAAAGCTTATTAAAACATGTTATCATCTAATGTAATGGCAAATAGGCTTTCCAACTAATGTAAATCAATATTTACATAGTATAATAGTAATAAATATATCTCTCATGTGTCCCGCATTATCCTGCAAACTCACATCTATGTCCTGCAACAACTCGTGAAACTTAAACTTTGTCATTACAATTTCACACATTGTCACATTAGCTGAAAGCTTTAGGCAGCTGCACATGACTTTACTTGTAGGATTTAGGCTTCATGGTTCAAATGCCTCACTGAAGCAGTCTGGCACATTTTATGTCTGCCTTCAGGATTACCGAGGCAATGCTTACTTTGGATTGCAAAAAATTGTTAATAACACTAATCTAAGCTTGAGGAAAGTGATCCTGTGAGTTTTGCTCTGATGATTATGGATTGGAAGACTCGGTTGATGAGTTTACCTCCAGACTCTGATCATGTCACAATGGCTGCCCTCACTCTGTTTTCAAGGCACGCTTTTCACTAATTCTTTGGAAGATGTTGTTTATGTGTGTTTGTGTATTTCAGGGTTGGGTCATGATCTGAAACTTAATGCATGTAGTTTTTTTTTTTTAAATAATAATATTAGAGCATTTTTTAAAACTTAAACCTGGCAGGCAGACAAAACGTCTCGATTACGTATGTAACCCTCGTTCCCTGAAGGAGGGAACGGAGACGTTATGTCGGAACTGAACCGACGAATTGGGTTTTTGCTTGATAGACCAATCCACTTTGAGTGTAAACTAAACGACCCAATGTACATTGGCATGCAAGATTTGCATCTCATGCTCCGCCCCGCAGCGCGGGTATGAATAGGAAGCGGATGCATCGCATATTCAGGTTTTTGCTGAGGACCTGGCTGCTCAGTGGTGGTACAGCAACTGTGGCGATGGGATGTAACATTTCCATTCCCTCCTTCAGGAAACGAGGGGTTACATACGTAACCGAGACGGTCCCTTTCAGTCGGTCACATTCGGCGTTACTTTGGAACTGAACCGACGAATTGGGATCCCTACCAAAGCGCCACTGTTGCTGCCCTTTCAGCAATCTGTGCAAGCCTCCTAATCCGCCCGCACTAATCGGGCGAAAGATGGGACAGGGCTTACGCAGAGAAGGTCGATCACTGCTGTTCCGCATGACCCACACAGTGAGACTATTGGGTAACACTGGGAAAGCGTGCCCTTTCTATTGGAAAAGGAACGCTGTGGAAGCCACATTCTGCCCGTAGGGAGGTATTATGTGGAAGTTACACATATGGACTGGCCGATTAGGGCAGCGCAATTTATGGAAAGTCTCTGGGGGCGGCTCCGGACTTGTTAGGGAGGAGACAACACCGGCAGAGATGATAGAGTGGACTCTGCCAAGGGAAAGTGACAGTCTTGCTGATAGGGAAGCCGTACCGTGGAAGAATACACATATGGGATTGCCACAAGGATCACAACATATGGACACCCAGCCTAGCATAGGTTCCACCAATGCATACGAGTGTTAGGCCTGGCATCGGACGCTCCGCCATGTCTGCCTGCCGAGGGTGATGGAGGAACTCAACAGGGTTTGCCAACCAGGGAATTCTACTGGAGCAAATAAGCGCATGTATCCGGTCCATAGTAGGGGAATGGCACAGCAAGCCGACACTACGCGGGTTCCTCGTGCTCCTGGCCACTTGGGGCGAGTACACGGGAGGAGACCGGCTCTACACGAAGGCTATAGAATCTAGCAAATGTGTTGGGTGTCGCCCAGCCCGCAGCTCTACATATATCTGTCAGTGAGGCGCCATGCGCCAGCGCCCAGGAAGAAGCAACACTTCTAGTTGAGTGAGCTCTCAACCCGAGCGGACAGGGCACGCCTTGGGTTTGATACGCCAAGGCGATGGCATCCACTATCCAGTGGGCCATCCTCTGCTTGGAGACAGCCTTTCCCTTCTGCTGGCCTTCGTAACAGACAGGACAGAACAAAGATAGGGCTGGGTCTGCCTCCTCCAGGGACAGCTCTTGCAGGTTCATCACTTGGTCGCTGAACGGAGTGATGGGAACCTTGGGCACATATTCAGGCCGGGGTCTCAGGATAACGTAGGAGTTAGCTGGGACGAATTCCAAGCATGCTTCGTCGACCGAAAAATGCTTGCAGGTCCCTTCCCCTCTTGATGGAAGCCAATGCAACCAGGAGTACTGTCTTCATTGACAGTATTTTTTAACTTAGTTGACTGCAGATATTCGAAGGAGGGTCTCTGAAGTGCCAT